>CM038702.1:59870497-60192997 GCA_021613375.1 Megaleporinus macrocephalus | reverse complement strand
TTAGGAGTTTCTCCAGGTTTCTGGTGATACCAGTGTAAGTAGGGACCATATGAGCTGTGAGAAGCCACTGCAGAGCTGGTTCTACAGCTGATAGTGACTGTGTCTCCTGGTAGAGCAGATTTCACTGCAGGAGTCTGAGTTACAGTCACCTGACCTGCGGACTCTGGAAAGAGAATTAAAGTCCATGTTTAAGACATATGGCATTCTTTTCATTGAAGTACACTTACTTCAGATTTAATTTAGGACGAATAACACCTGAAACAGTGTCTGACCTGGAGTCCAGAAGATCAGAGTCCAGATGAAGACGGGGAATAAAGTCATGGCTGCTGTGGGTGAAGAAGTTGCTGTAGCAGTTCTCAGTCATTAAGTGTTAAATTCACAGCACTATAAACTCTCCCAGAGCTCTGAAGCATGGAGCACTCAGAGCAACGTGTCTTCTGTCTATGCAAATGTCTTCAGAACACAACTTTTTCACTTCTGTAAAAAGACACACAATCTTGGATTCCATATTTTCGTTTGAGGTTAAGATAGAAAAACAACATATGTTTAGAGCCACCAAGAACCTTTCAACTGCTTAAACTTCATTATGTCTTAGATTTAAGGCTAGTGTAAATTTGGTTGGGAGGGGTCAATTATTATACAGCTGTCAATTACAGTTTAAAATTCTAATTAAACTCAAAACAGGTTTGGTTTATTATACAATCATGTAAAAAACAAAGTATGTCCTCTTTAAAAATCTATGGTTTTATATATCAGAAAAAAACTGGTCCTTAAAGGGTCTTAAAATGGGATAAATACAGTCTCAGATGAACGACAACAACACAACAAATTACACCGTGCCATTATTTATTCAACAGAAACACGGCCAAAATGCAGAAGAAGTGTGTGTGAAACGTTCAATACATCCTTATTGCTTCCATAGGAATCAAGAGGGTACGTAACAGCCAGGTACAGCTAATGGCAGCTTTGGAAGCTTTGGCTATTTGATGGTCTGGAGTACTCAGGTGTGCATTAACACAACACCAAAAAGGAAAGACATCAGCAGTTATGGGGGTCTAGTGGTTAACACTGTCACATCATAGCAAAACAATCTGGGTTTGGTTCCCAGTTCAGGCTGTTCTGTGTGGAGTTGTTCTCCCTATGCTTGAGTGGGTTTCCTCCAGGTACTCTGGTTTCTTCCCACAGTCCAAACACATGCATATTATTTTGAATGGTCACTCTGAATTGCCCATATGTGTGAGTGTTTGTTAGCCATGCTATGGACTGGTGACCTGTTCATGGTGTACCCCGCCTTCACCCCATGACAAGTGTTATAGAGTCAGCTACAGCTACAGCTTGGCTGAGATTGGGTCATGCAAGAGGCCAATGATCCCAAGCACACCAGCAAATCTATGACAAAATTGCTGAAAACCCAATTGAATGCAGTAAGGTTGGACCAGATGAACTGAAGTAAGGTTATAAAGAAGAGTGGGCCAAAATCCCTCCAAAATGATAAGAAACTGATAAAGTCATATGGAAAATTAGGACTTCAAATGATTGCTGCTAAAAGTGGTTCTATAAGCTATTGATTCATGGGGTGTAGTAGGGTTTTTCATGCATGACCTTTCCATTTTGGCTGAGTTTTTATAAATAAACAATGGGGTGTAATGATTGTACTTTCCTCATTTTAAGACGTAAAACTATTGAATTCAAAGAGGGTGTACTTGTTTTTTTTTTACATGTCTGTAGCTGGTAATGACAACAGTCCCTTCTTTTTCTTTCCGACTAGGAAACACCATAGGAGTGCCTAAAAGAGTGGACAGTGAATAACACACGTTAGTGTCACGGCAGTGCTGAGAATGACCCACCACCCAAATCATACCTGCTCTTTGGTGGTCCTGTGGTGGTCCTGACCATTGAACAACCGGGTAATAAAGTATACAGAGAATCAGATGAAATACAGTCTATAAGTGTAGAACTACAAACCGCTCCTATATGGTAAGTGGAGCTGATGAACTGGACAATGAGTGTAGAAACAAGGAGGCGTTGTGTCTGGCCACTAGGACAACATAGTCAAACTGAAAGTACTGAAAGTAGTTGCTCCCACATTCATGCAAAAGCTCAGCTATTCTGTGTGATTGTGTTGTTTCACATCCTCTAACTCAACACCTGCAGTCAGTTCCTCTGCAGCAGTGCAGTCTCTGTACAGTCTGACTGAGGGAGGTTTTTGTACGGCTCTGTATCGCTGTGTGAACAGGTTTGTGCTGCTGATATAATGAAAACTCTGACAGTAATAATCTCCTGCATCTTCAGACTGGACTCCACTGATGGTCAGAGTGAAGTCAGATCCAGATCCGCTGCCCCTGAAACGAGCCGGAGTACCTGACTCAGCCTCATTTGCCTTCTTGATTAAGAGTTTAGGAGCTTCTCCGGGTTTCTGTAGATACCAAGAAAAAGGCTGATAGCCCCAGCTCTGATACACTGCAGTGCTGGTTCTACAGCTGATAGTGACTGTGTCTCCTGGTAGAACAGATTTCACTGCAGGAGTCTGAGTTACAGTGGCTTGAGCTCTGGATTCTGGAGTGACGAAGAAGAAAAATACACAGATGTTAATAAGAAACACGAAAAGATCAGTTGGTAGGCAAATCATACTGTATCTAGTTATAACATCACTGTTTAAGAGCACACAGAGTGAAATCTAACCTGGAGTCCAGAAGATCAGAGTCCAGATGAAGACGGGGATTAAAGTCATGGCTGCTGTGGGTGAAGAAGTTGCTGTAGCGGTTCTCAGTCATGAAGTGTTAAACTCACAGCACTATAAACTCTCCCAGAGCTCTGAAGCATGTGCTGCTAATGCAAATCATCGTAAGAACAGGTGCTGCTGAGTGTGACTCAATGATAAGCGTCTGGATTCATCTGGTTTTTGAGGAGCCCAGATCAGAGGATAAACTTCGATTGCATATGTAGAGTTAAAGTAGTATTGTGTAGAAAGTACTGGGGTAAAAACTATCCTTCCACAAAGATGTTTGTCAGGGTTGTGGGTTATGCCAATATAAATGTATTTGGATGTTATATGTTATGGATATATTGATGTTAAAATAAATGAGAACCCAACAGCTTGGCAAAGAAAAAAAACTGAGAAGTAAAATACGCTGTCTGACACTGCTTTGAGACAGTTAGCTTAAAATGTACATGCTTTAAGGCCGAGTCGTCCCCAAAGAACACACACCCCCAGAACCCCCCACCAGATTTATGACTATTTTACATCAGCATTAAATACCATTACATAAATAACTAAATCTAAAATAAAGCCCCAGAGAACATACACAACGTGGGTTGACTCATGGTTAAAATGGCTATATTTGTGTTTCAGACAATGATAACCATCACCACTACTGTAAAGTGGGTCTAAGTTTCTCTACAAAAACCATTATACACTAAAGCACTCTTTGTTTACACCTCAACCACTAAATAAATATACACAAAATACACTAATATATATATATATATATATATATGCTGTGCAAATGTCTGAAAAGCCTTTATCTTAGCAAATAAACAAAAATTCAGTACAAAGTAGCATGAATATCTGATTGTAGGTCAGTTTGAAGAACAAAGTGTAGTTCCAGATTTCTCCTGGACGCCCCAGACATTGTATGAATGTATTCAGTTCCTTCAGCAGCAAATCTTGATTTAGCTTAATGAAGTACTGAGCAGTCAAAGCAGGTATTAGATGAGAACTGTTAATAATACTGGGTTGTTTATAGAAGGAGAAGCTTGGAAAGGGTTAAAGAAACACACTGGCGTTTGTGAAAGCACTACTTACTGTATTAATACTGTTTAAATATTTAATAAATAAAGTGTTTTAATGAGCAAATAAAAGCGTCCTGTCTGGACATTATATCACGTTGCTGTCCAAGAAACCCACCCCCAAGTGATATTAGAGCATTTCTATTGGTCTTTTCATCATGAAACTTTTACACGATATACAGAACAGCTGTCTCATTCAAATAATAACAAAAACTGACAAAAATGGAGATGCATGTTTTTTTAGGATTGCGACTAGGGATGCACCGATACCGATACTAGCTTTTCAGGTATCTGCCGATACTGAGTACTGATACTATCTCTGACTTAAATGCTCGATATGTGGCTATAAATCCTGATATTTATAGGGTTCCACTTTTTATATGTTGTATTTCATGCTAGCTTGCTTCTTTGTGCTTGCTTGGATGAAGTCGCTGTGTTATTTGAGGTGGTTTTGCTTTAAATGCTTAATTTAATTTGACGTATTGAAGTCTTTGCTGGTCGTGCCACCCCTCGAAATGCTGTCGTTACAAATTTTGAAGCGGGCTTTTTTATTGCTGCCCGTCTCAACCGAGAAATACTCCCACAGCGCAGACATGCTGTTGGCTTCAGTCAAGCGCCATTTAGTGGTGCCCATGCGCGTCAATAAGCTTCATGGTATCGGCGCTCTCTATTGCCGATACCGATACTGTGCAATAACTTTCCTGCTTCTAAACTCTTACTGCTGTATACCGTATATCTGTACTTATTATTATAGCCACAGTCACTTTACATTTTATTATTCTATTGTATTATAAGACTTATATATGTGTACATATTACAAATTTCTTTTATGTTGTAAATTATTATTAGAGTGTATATTCTTCTTCTGCTACTGTAAAAACTGCAATTTCCCCCTGGGATCAATAAAGTATTTCTGATTCTGATTCTGATTCTGTGTGTAAGTGCCAGTATTGGCACCAATACCAATACGGTATCGGTGCAACACTAATAGCGACGGTATATAAATTTAAAGAAATTAAAATACTGTGTAGGTAACAAGTTGATACTGTAAAGTCCATAATACACTTAAAAATCTAATCTAAGACAGTGTCCCAGCTTTTGAGTGTGCAGTGTAGACATTCAGAGATTTCTATTTTCAGCAGTGAGTTTATGTGCTGTGTTTTCTCTGCGCAGCTATTCTGCGAGAGCGCTGCTTCAGCACCTGCAGGCGGTCCCTCTGCAGCAGTGCAGTCTCTGTACAGGGAGGGGGGTTTTTGTACGGTGCTGTATCGCTGTGGGAACACTGTACCACTCTGATATATCTGACAGTAATAATCTCCTGCATCTTCAGCCTGGACTCCACAGATGGTCAGAGTGAAGTCAGATCCAGACCCATTGCCACTGAAACGAGCCGGAGTATCGGACACCAGTACCTTTGCATGTCTGATCAAGGCTTTTGGAGGTTCTCCAGGTTTCTGCACGTGCCAGTACATCCCTTCCCTTCCATCGTCATACCGATACACTGGACGGCTGGTTCTACAGCTGATAGTGACTGTGTCTCCTGGTAGAGCAGATTTCACTGCAGGAGTCTGAGTTACAGTCTCCTGACCTGCAGACTCTGGAAACATACAAAGAAAATATAACTTTAGACTGACTTGAATAATAAAACTAACTTATAATTTAGTTACGATCCTAAACCTGAACTCTGAAACAGTGTCTGACCTGGAGTCCAGAAGATCAGAGTCCAGATGATCAGAGTCCAGATGAAGACGGGTATTAAAGTCATGGCTGCTGTGGGTGAAGAAGTTGCTGTAGCAGTTCTCAGTCATGAAGCTCTATAAACTCTCACAGCTCTATAAACTCTCCCAGAGCTCTGAAGCATGGGCTGCTGATGCAAATCTGCCTTCTTTACAGGTGCATCATTGGAAGGGTGTCCACTGAAGTGGCTGTCCAAAGAAAAACAAGTCTCTACAAAACAGTGAGTTTACGGGAGAGGACAACGAACAATCTTCACTTTCAATTCAGGTCAATGTAAAAAGGTTGCAATCCATGTGGTTTTTGGAGAATTTCTATTGGTCTATTCGTCACAGGATATAAAGAACAGCTGTCGTATTTAAAATGACAAACATGAAAATAACAACAATAGAGACACATTTTTCTTTGGAGAGTCAGATGTTTCCTCCAGCATTCCATGGTTCCACATAAAAGATCCTGCAAAATTAGGCTAGCAATTTTATCCCACTCCTTTTTAAGACCCTGTGACTACTATCACTTAGGGAGTTCTGGGTTCAGTCAATTACTGACAGCCAATCACTACACAGTTAATAAGCAGATATAAAATAAAGCACAGGCTGCATTTATATTGGACTGAACTCATTAAACAATTATTACCACCAGACTGCAAAAGCTGCACATGCTGCAGATTCATACCGGATTAAAATCACTCCACTGTTATCAACATCCTCAGACTGTAAAAGCTATGCATGCAGCAGATTCACAGTGGATTAAAATCACTGCAATCATTACCGTCACACTGTAAAGCAAATGCCTACTTGATTTAAATCCCAATCATTACAGTCAGACCATAAAGCAGATTTCTACTTGATTTAAATCCCAATCATTAGTCAGACCGTAAAGCAGATTCCTACTTGATTTAAATCCCAATCATTACAGTCAAACTGTAAAGCAGATTCCTACTTGATTTTAATCCTAATCATTACCGTCAGACCATAAAGCAGACTCCTACTTGATTTAAATCCCAATCATTATCGTCAGACCATAAAGCAGATTCCTACTTGATTCAAATCCCAATCATTACAGTCAGACCATAAAGCAGATTCCTACTTGATTTAAATCCCAATCATTATCGTCAGACCATAAAGCAGATTCCTACTTGATTCAAATCCCAATCATTACAGTCAGACCATAAAGCAAATTCCTACTTGATTTAAATCCCAATCATTACCGTCAGACCATAAAGCAAATTCCTACTTGATTTAAATCCCAATCATTACCGTCAGACCATAAAGCAAATTCCTACTTGATTTAAATCCCAATCATTACCGTCAGACCATAATGCAGATTCCTACTTGATTTAAATCCCAATCATTACCGTCAGACCGTAAAGCAAATTCCTACTTGATTTAAATCCCAATCATTACAGTCAGACTGTAAAGCAGATTCCTACTTGATTTAAATCCCAATCATTACCGTCAGACCGTAAAGCAAATTCCTACTTGATTTAAATCCCAATCATTACAGTCAGACCGTAAAGCAGATTCCTACTTGATTTTAATCCCAATCATTACCGTCAGACCATAAATTCCTACTTGATTTTAATACCAATCATTACCGTCAGACCGTAAAGCAGATTCCTACTTGATTTAAATCCCAATCATTACCGTCAGACCATAAAGCAAATTCGTACTTGATTTAAATCCCAATCATTACCGTCAGACCGTAAAGCAGATTCCTACTTGATTTAAATCCCAATCATTACCGTCAGACCATAAAGCAAATTCCTACTTGATTTTAATCCTAATCATTACCGTCAGACCATAAAGCAGATTCCTACTTGATTTAAATCCCAATCATTACCGTCAGACCGTAAAGCAGATTCCTACTTGATTTAAATCCCAATCATTACCGTCAGACCATAAAGCAGATTCCTACTTGATTTTAACCCAAATCATTACTGTCAGACCATAAAGCAAATTCCTACTTGATTTTAATCCTAATCATTACCGTCAGACCATAAAGCAGATTCCTACTTGATTTAAATCCCAATCATTACCGTCAGACCGTAAAGCAGATTCCTACTTGATTCAAATCCCAATCATTACAGTCAGACCATAAAGCAGATTCCTACTTGATTTAAATCCCAATCATTACCGTCAGACCGTAAAGCAAATTCCTACTTGATTTAAATCCCAATCATTAGTCAGACTGTAAAGCAGATTCCTACTTGATTTTAATCCAAATCATTACCATCAGACCGTAAAGCAGATTCCTACTTGATTATCACAATCATTACAGTCACACTGTAAAGCAAATTCCTACTTGATTTAAAACCCAATCATTACCATCAGACCGTAAAGCAAATTCCAACTTGATTTAAATCCCAATCATTACCGTCAGACCGTAAAGCAGATTCCTACTTGATTTAAATCCCAATCAATACTATCAGACTATAAAAGCTACTCTTGCTACAGATCCATACCAGATTAAAATCACTCCACTATTATTACCATATTACACCAAATGAGTGAAATACTCATCTGTTTGTCAGTTTTATTTAATATATAATTTTATTTTGTGATAAAATGCAATGATGGTATTTGGCCACACTCCTGCTTGTAGCTGTGTAACCCAGGATTACAGTAAGAGGAAGGTCATGCCGACAGAAATGACGTTACCACTGAACGGGCAGGTAATGTGTGCCTGCTTTCTGAGTGAAATTCAAATACTGGTTTAAACAAAGAGCCACACTTAACTATACAATAAAAACAACCTTTAATTCTACCGGAAGCTACAAACAAGTTTTATTTTAGGTGTATATGGTAAAAACTGACTGAGAAAAAAAAAAAACCCAAAAAGAAGCTTTAGAACGGTAAAAAAAGAAAAAGAAATCAAAACTACTAATGTCCAGATGTGCACAATGTCTGTCATGTCAAAATCGTTCACAAATATTTACATAATCTCAAAAAAAAAAAAAAAAAAAAAAAAAAACTAAACACACTGCAGGCCAGTTTGTTGAGGTGATGGTTGGTATGTGGGTTAATTCATGTTACTTAATGATGAGGGAACAATATTAAACAGTGCTCCAAACCAGTTCTCTTCTAACAGTTGGGGAGAAAAAAAAGAGGGCAAAGGGAAGAGGGAAAACAAAAACAAAAACCAAACACCATTGTTCCATAGTGCCACCTGCTGAGTGAACCAAGTTTCATATTCCTGAACTGCAGGCCTACTACACTTAAAAGAACGATTCACTGGGGGTGGGGGGGTGGGGGGGGTCGGCTGCCTTGGTTGATGGACTATGTTCGTAATGACAGGGTTCACTGTTGATTTGATTTTTCAGTGAATCATTCCTTTATTAGCAAACTAAAACGGGCCTGAGGAGAAGAATGAGAGAGGACAGGTCAGGGAGGGCAGCATTAGAGGATTTGGCCTTCCTTCTCTCAATTTCCTCCGCATTACTATCACTCTCTCTGCTCCATTTTGACCTTTGGAGGCTTGAGGAACGTCCTGTTCTTTTTCTCCTTCTTGGTCTTGCCTTTGGCCTGAAAGGTCCTCCAGCTGTCCACACGTCCATCCCTCGTTTCCTACGGGAAGGGAATAAAAGGTGCACAAGATTTTAGCTCCAACCTGTACTCGACCCAGCCAGTGAAGGTGCTGGAGCAGGTGCAGCAGATAGTGGTTAGAACTAGACTCTGCAGAAAGGTAGCTCTTCAGTACCAGAGTTTGTGGCCACCAGGATGAGGATACCAGCATAGATCGTATATTGTTGCTGTCCAATGAAAAACATGTCTCCATTTTTGATGATTTCTATTATTCTACATTAATTAAATGAAGCAGCTGTCGTTAACATTAGGGGAAAATTTAATGATGAATGGACCAATAGAAATTCTCCAAAATAGCTCGGAAACAATTCTGGTTCCATTGACTTTCATTAAAACTAAAGGAAACTGTCCTCTCCTGTAAAGTCGCCATTATGGAGATACCTGTTTTATTATTGGACAGCGACGGTATATAACTTGCAATGTTGTGTCTTGATTTAAGACATTAAAACAAACGTATCTAAATATAAAGTCAAGTTTTCAGAGCATTTCTAAAAGATTCCTTAGAATACAAGTGATAAGAACCTCAAAGTTCTTCTGCCACTCTCTCTCTCGTTTAGCCCGCTCTTGTGTTTCAATCTCCTCTTCTCTTTGTCTTTTCCTGAAGAACAAAAAAGAAAAACATATGTTTCAAATAAGAATATTAAGCAGCGACAGGCTTTCAATACCTCACAACAGACTTTTGCTACTACTACCACCTAGTTAAGGAGAAGGTGGAGGAAACAATCATCTGCAATCGTATATATTTTAATTTAAATCACATTAGTTTCCTTTGAAAAACCACCTTCACATACTGTTCACATTCACCACCAAGTTAAGACTGTATAAAACCTTGCATCCAAACCCAGAGCCATGTTTGAAACCTGTATTCCTACTACAAGGGAAAAACCCACAACACACAACTTGAACGAATGAGTGCGCGAAAGAGACAGAAAGACATGAACACTACCTTTCATGCATCTCCTTGGCTTCTCGCTCCTTCCTCTTGATCTCCAGCTCAGCAAAAAGCTTCATGGTTTGTTTGTATACAGCTTGCCTGAACTAGAAAACAATAAACAAGGTCATTCTGGTGTCCTCAAGCAGTCATAACAAGCACTTCACAATATTCCAACTGCTGTACACGAACACAATATAACTAACTGTGTATGTGAACGGGCCACAAGGGACGAACAAACGTTGCTGTGGAAATCTGCGAGCACTACTAGAACTGGATCAGTTATATTAGTGGCGATTGTGCAAGGGCTGGCCCAAATTACTTTGTTCGCAATTTAGTTCACCATCTTTGTTTTCCTTCCACATGGCCTTTTACACCAAGATGATGGGAGCACAGACGTCTGGAAATCATGGAATCATAATACCTTAACTGCCGTGTTAACGATGCGCGAGCTGACGTTATTGAGTACACTACTGACTGGGAAAAAAACAACAATCAGACTCGCTTTAGTAGAGGCTGCTGCGAGTACCCATAGTGTGTGCTAGCACAGGCTAACGCTAGCATAGCTGCCTAAACAACACACCTAAAGCTGAAAATGAGTGAACACACTTCGGCAGGGGAAGAAACTCTGACACTGCCAGCCTCGTAGTCCACCACCTTAGATTTAACTCCTAGGTGAGGATCATCTTCACTCGTGTGGAGCTGGTCTGGATCTGAAAAGACTGACGTTGCTCAGAAGACGGCAGTTTACAGACTTTATAAGAAAGCAGCCGTTAAAGATCTACACAGCTAACCTGTTCATCATCTCCCAACAAACCAGCACACAGAGTATGAAGAGAGTATGACCAGAGTGTGAGGAGTATGAACAGAGTGTGAGGAGTATGAACAGAGTGTGAGGAGTATGAACAGAGTGTGAGGAGTATGATGAGTATGAGGAGCTTCGGGAGCGAGCTTGTCCAAGACAGACCTAAACCAGCTAAGGTGTCTGGCAAAACACACACTCATCAAACGTCAGAGGAGTCATTCACTAAAAGAGCCTTCAACCAAAGGTCCTGACTAGCGGGATAAAGCGGAAGATGATGGATGGTTGTATGAATAATATCCTTTAAGAAGTGTAAGCTAGTAAAATAAGACTTTTACAAGCACATTTTTAAATAATGCTAAATATTGTTTATTATTGTAAGTCACAGAAAATATCCAGATTATCATTTTTTGGTCAATATCGGGAAGCTGTACACCTTAGGCAAGTAAATACGGCAGCACTTAGCTGAGATCCAGGCGTTGGAGAGGGCAACGCTAGAACTCTGAAGATCAGACCCTTAAACCTGCGTTGTAGTGAATTCTGGTAGTACTGAAGGTCACAAACACCGGCACCACTGCCATCATGGCATACAAGCATGTGCGCAAGCATACGAGCCTGGTGAACAGCTGAACTTTACTTTAGCCGCTTTAAACAGTTACAGAAGATTAAGCATGACTGATCAACTCAGCCTGTGTCACCCTCAGTCCATGTAATAAAAATAAATAAATAAAAGCAAACTAACTAAGCTACAACTAAAGCAAATCTAAAACCCACAATGACATAACACTATACAACCAATACGCTGCTCATTGAAGCTGAATTTATGCAGACTGTCATAGCAACACACTGCAGAAAAAAATAACTTATTTATACTTTGCAGCCACCTACTGGATATTTTATGAACTGCAGCAATGAACATGCTTAGAAGTACAATACAGATTATTATTTTTAAGCTTAATTAAGAACAAGTATTTGAGCGCTTTGGGGAAAACGAGTCTTTGAAACAGCTCCAGCTAGTGTTTCCTGTTAGAAACCTAATTACTCCACTTCAGGTGATAAGATGTGACTCATTAATTATATTGTACTCAAATGCTGAAGTTTCACATTTTAATACAAAACACAGATTACACTAAAATAAAAAAAAATAAAGTCTAAGTAAGAAGAAATAATACCAGGTGCTTATGAAAACGAGTTCAAAAGCTAACTGCACTGCAGAAAAGAATCAGTACCACTTCCGGATCGTCCTCCTCGATGACCATAGACTTTCCTTCTTTCTTCAACTGCTTCTTCTTCTGAATCATCTGTCAGTGCAAAACATCACACGTCAATGTCAGCTTCACCTCACCACCATAACTCAATTCAAACATCAGCTCAAGATCAATTTACAGACTACTGCACCAAAAGCAGGCAAAATTATAAGATGGCCATGTTTCAATTTTGACTATAATGAACACATTTTAATTGTTAAAAATTATATTACTAACGTGTTTGAACACATTTAAACCATTTTTCAAACTAAAATAAGTGCACCTCTAACACACCTTATATATCCATCAGCTCCATTGTGTGTATATTAGCCGTACGAATGTAAACCAGCACTGATAAGAACATCTGGGCTGATGCCAATATCCAATATTTATCCTGCACATACCTGTGGACCCTGAACAAAACTCTCAAATGCATTTAATATACCTACTAGGACTACTTACATTCATTTCTATAATCTATTAATATCCAAGTATTCTGTCAGATGTACAAACACTGCTTTGAAATCCCTCCAATCTAAGTGTCTGATGCTAAGAAATTATCTACGGACAATGATATTGCCACTGATGTCACCATGCATCACTAATTATTTAATTTAAATCTAACTTGGACCTCTAAAAACATAGTTAACTGCTTCAAAAAAAAAGGCTGACGTATGACTCACCATATGTTCTATGTATTCCCGTCCTGCATGGATCACGTCAACGGCCCTCTTCTTCTGGTCACCATCCAAGAGAAGTTTATATGCCTTATCAACCGCTGTAAACAGTTGGAAGAAGAAAAGGTTTAGCACCCAGCATGCACCTTCATGCACTGTATTCCAGTCCTACTGAATCAGCAACCCACCATAACACATTTAAAGATAATTATTTATGTGTGTACATTTGCTTATGCAACATATTAGACCTGCACAGTCCACCAAGCACAGTCTCAAACAGGGTTCCTGACCACTGCACGTGACTCGTCTTAAGACAGAACCTGTTAACCCAGGCTTAGATACTCAAGTAACGATTCATACTGGTGCGTGTTCACAAACATGACTTCTAACAAAACAGCCAATTGCACGAAACATAAGATACATTTATATTATATTCATATTTTTTAAAGAAGGTTTAAATACATCAAACTATGTAAACAAATGAAGATGCATTAGATGAACTGATGATGTGGTCCTACCAAGCATGACGTATCATAGTGAGACAGAAATCCAGCATTAGATCAAACTAAGCTTAAAGTTAAGGTTAAAGCTGGTTAAGCCAGGATTTCTGCTTCATGGGACCAGCCCAAGGACCAGCACCTTCTGCTTGGTGCTACACAAAGTCCGACAACATTACTGTAAGAGTTTGTTTTTGAATCATCTGTACTGTAAAATCCATTAAACATTCAGGAGCATTAAACTAGACACTGCAGCAGTGAAGCTCACCTTCAAAAGCCTGCTGTGCTCTGTCTGCATCATCCTGGTTCTTGTCTGGATGGACCAAGATGGACAACTGGAAAACAGGATGGGACATACACCTCAAAATGTGAGCATTATCTCCATTTTAAAAAATACAGATGTGTAAAGTATTGTTCATGTCACATATCCCCTTAAAACTTGCAAACCACCTAAACCATCACAGTCAGCAAAGCAGTCCATAAAACAAAGAAAATATGAAAAATCAAGAAAATCAAATTATAACAAGCTTTTGCTTTAGATGAGTGCTGCCACTGTAAGAGGACAACTCAAAGCTATGACTCTGAAAGGATGTGTAGATGTCTCCAAATCAGCTGGTGTTCTCAGAACACTATACCGGGTCACTCCAGAGCCCAGATCTTATCACTGAACGTACACTTTGTCACTGAAAGTCACTGAATTCAGGTGTTCCAGTCAGTTCCATGACCACAGCTGTATAAAACCAAACTGGTGGGTCGCTCTCAGGAGCTCAGTGAACTCCAGCATGGTACCGTGATGGGATACCACCTGTGCAACAAGTCCAGTGGTGAAGTTTCCTCACTATTAAATATTCCACAGTCGACTGTCAGTGGTGTTATAACAAAGGGGAAGTGATTGGGAACAACAACTCAGTCATAAAACTTCGTGTGGCCATCAGATTAGCTTAAGAGCAGCTGAATCCAAGCCTTACATCGGTAAGCGCAATGCAGAGCGTCAGATGCAGTAGTGTAAAGCACGCCGCCTCTGGACTCTAGAGCAGTGGAGACATGTCTATAGGCTTGCCAGACGGAGAAGCGTTATTCGTCACTCCAGAGAACGAGTCTGGGTTTGGCGGTTGCCAGGAGAACGGTACTTGTCTGACTGCATTGTGTCGAGTGTAAAGTTTGGTGGAGGTGGGATGATGGTGTGGGGTTGTTTTTCTGGGGTAGGGCTCGAACCCTTAGTAGCAGTGAAAGGAACTCCTAAAACTTCAAGAGATTCTGGACACTTTCATGCTCCCAACTTTGTGGGGACAGTTTGGGGACGGCCACTCCCTGGTCCAGCTCGACTGCCCACCAGTGCACAAAGCAGCTCCATAAAAAGACATGGATGAGAGGGTTTGGTGTGGAAGATCTTGAATCCTGACCTCAACCTGATAGAACACCTTTGGGATGAATTAGAGCGGAGACCTTCTCGTCCAACATCAGTGTCTGACCTCACCAACATGCTTCTAGAAGAACGGTCAAACATTCCCATAAACAATCATTGAGAGAAGTAGAAAACGCAGCCCTGATTTGGTGTGTGTTGGGGCGGGGGGGGGCTGCTGTTAGGTGAGAACCCTACCTGTCGAAACCTTTTCTTTAATTCCTCATCTGTTGCTTCGGGGTCAATCTGCAGCACCTACAGAAGAACAAACGATAACAGTTGATCAGCAAACACAGAGAAATCAAATCAAACACCCTGATAAACACAGACTGCATCAAAACAAGCTACTTACCTCAAATGGGTTAAGATTAAAGTATGACGAGCCGGGCCTGAGCAACCGGTCTATCTGCTGTTTGGAGGTCAAAACAGAGTCTCTCTTTTCTATCTGTTTCACCTGGAGAGAGAAAAAAACAACGTATCAAGAAAAAGCATGAGTAACAACAGGCGACACTCAAAAAGGTCAACAACCATTAACTGCACATCAAAAATACACCGCACAAAACACACAAACACAACCTCACAGCATCCGCTTAGGCAGCCTACAGGTAGACAAATTGACTTTCAGGACACCAGCACAAGCAGCACACCAATCAGCCATAACATTAACACCACCTCCTTGTATCTACACTGACTGTACACTGTATCAGCTCCACTGACCATACAGGAGCTACACCAACAGACTGTAGTTCATCTGATTCTCTGTATACTTTATTACCCTGTTCCTCAATGATCAGGACCCCCACAGGACCTCCACAGAGCACGTACTATTAGGGAGGTGGTTCATTCTCAGCACTGCGGTGAAGCAGACATGGTGGTGGTCTGTTAGTTTGTGTCTTGTGCTGATGTGAGTGGATCACACACAGCAGTGCTGCTGCTGGAGTGTTTAAACACCTCAGTGTCTCTGCTGGACTGAGAATCGTCCACCAACCAAAACTATCCAGACAGCAGTGTCCTGTGGGCGGCGTCCTGTGTCCACTGATGAAGAACTAGAGACACAAACTGTGCAGCAGATGAGCTACTGCCTCTGGCTAGTGGGTCATTCTCAGCACTGCAGTGACGTGGTTGTCATGTGTCAGTGTGTGTTGTGCTGGTGTGAGTGGATCAGACACTGTGTCCATTCACTAATCACGCCTACCTTGCTGGTAAACCTTGAAGATGTAAAGTCAGAAACGATAGCTCATCTATTACTGCACAGTTTGTGTTCCTCTAGTCCTTCATCTACAAGGTGGACCAACAAGATGGGCATGACACATTGTTTAAACACTCCAGCAGCACTGCTGTGTCTGATCCACTCGCACAAGCACAACACACACTAACACACCACCACGTCAGTGTCACTGCAGTGCCGAGAATGATCCACCACCCAAATAATATCTGAATAACTGCTCTGTGGTGGTCCTGGGGGGGGGTCCTGATCTTTGAAGAACAGGGTGTATATACAGTCACCACGCTTAATACTGTATTGTCCAGAGGGACCACTGACTGGTCATGGAGCTGTCTGCAGTACCACTGGGATGTGCTGGAGTGACCCGCAACTGGCCATGCAACATCAGTACCTGGGCTCACTAATGCTCTTGGGGCCGGAAGCAATCAAACTCTCACAACAGTGTTCCAACATAGACACTCTTAAACCGGATGATTTTTCAGGGGTCCTATGGTAAAGCTATAGTTTTTACTCACAACCTCGAGTCCCATATGGGGGCATTTCATGCTTCAACGGTTCTTCAGATTGATGGAGAACGTGCTGAACAGGTTCTATCCGCGATTAGAAAGGGTCTGTCTTGACATCATAACAGGAGAACTCTTTTTGGTTCTACAGAACAGAACCGCTGTCTTTACTAAAGAACCCTTGAAGGAAGAACCAGCCTTGTTAGGAGTGCAAGTGAAGTCCAGATACATTACATGAACAATACAGCCCGTTAAGTTACCCCTGCTCGCTACAGGGCTTCTCATTCCAATTCCCCGTTCCACCTTAAATCGTACACCACTCTGAAAGTAACTGCTGCACCATTTTAGGGGAAGCAGGGAATAGGGACAAGAAGCTAACCTCGCCAGAATGGAGCAACATTTAAGGTGGAACGGGGAATCGGGCCAGCTTTACCAGAATGAAGCTGCATTTAAGGTGGAACTGGGAATTGATACAAGAAGCCAGCTTCACCCGAACAAAACACCATTTAAGGTGGGACAGGGAAATGGACTAGAACGCTACCTTCGCCGGAATGAAGCACCATTTAAGGTGAAACTGGGAATTGATACAAAAAGCTAACTTTACTCGAATAAAGCACTATAAGGTGGGACAGGGAATTGAGACAAGATGCTACCTTCGCCAGGATGAATCACTATTTTAAAGTGGAACTGGGAATTGATACAAGAAGCTTACTTCGCCGGAATGTAACTGCTGCACCATTTAAGGTGGACCGGGGAATTAAAATAAGAAGCTACAGAAAGCTTTCCCAGAGAACCGATAGAGTGTCTGAGTTTTACGGTAACTACATGTGACCTCAGAAAACCGAACACGAACACACACCTCATTAAATCAGTCCTACAAGCTGAGAGCAGTGTCAGAGACAGACTTTGCTTTTACCGCCGAATTAAGACCAACTAACCGTAAACTAACCGAGCGACAGCGACAAACGGGGTCCGGTATCCGGTCAGATACGCGGTTATTTAAGTCGGGAACGCCGCGGAGACGATCCCGAGACCGCAGACTACAAGAGCAGCCGGTGTTTAAACAGTCTAACCTCGGTATAAAACGTCTGGAAAGCCTCGTCGTCCGCTGGGCCGCTGCTCGGCGCCTGAGAAGCTCCTGGAGCCGCCATCTTACATACACACGAGTGACGTAGGGAGGCGTGTGATCACGTGGCCGACCCACACTTTTATTATTATACAAATTAAAAGTCGCCGACGAACAAAGGAGATCTGTCACTGCCTTCACTCACTAAGTTCATAATACGTACTTCTACTGTACATATGTACTGGAGCAGTAGACTGATAATAACACAACCAGACTAAGTGCAATAACACTAGTTAACATTAAAAAAGTGCAATAACATCGGTAACATTAAACAAGCGCAATAATAGTGTGCAATACCTCCCCAGTTAGATTTTTCTTTTTCTTTATTTTGTACATTGAATTTTTAAATTTATATTCCTTTCATATGTTTCTTGTGTTTACTGTAATGAATTTTACTGGAATTTTAATTTCCCTGAGGGAACCCTCCCAAAGGGATGAATAAAGATCTATCTATCTATCTATCTATCTATCTATCTATCTATCTATCTAACTCTGTCTATATCTATCTATCTATCTATCTATCTATCTTCTACGAGTACTAGTAATAATAATAAATACTATACTACTAATAATAACAATAATAATAATAATAAACCAACAGATGATAATAGCAATGTTAGTATATATAATAATATATTAAGCAATAAGTTAATATTATTATTGTTATTATAGATGTTTATGCACATCAAGGTGCTTCACAGAAACCATGCAAACAGAATTAACAAAATAACACATCGTAGCCGTAGAAGGAAAAACAAGTACCATCAAAATCGCAGTGCTACTGGACAATGACCTACTTTACCTTTAATATTATAATAATAGTATTACATTACAAGGTAAAGCGTTTCTATTGATCCATTCATCATGAAATTTAACACAATGTTAAGCAGCTTGGAGATGGAGATACTTTTTTACTTGGACAGGGACAGTGACGATAGGGACAGTGACGATATGTACAGATCTTCACATTACTCAAGCAGAAATGTTATTTGACGTGTCTAGAAACATTTGCCAGAGAGGGAATGAAGCATTAAAGGGCCAAACCATTAATGTTAACTACTGAGAAACCATTTGCAAGCAGAGAAATCTGCACTTGAGTTCAGTTCATGTTTATTTTCGGAACACTTCTTGCAGCAGACATCATTCAAAACAGTTTCTCAGGATGTGGGTTCATAGACTCGGACAGGCTCAGATGTGTAACCGTAATGTGTTGTTTCACTATTGTGTGGTCTTTTGCAAGTGTTGCATCAACCTGAGCTTGAACGTTAATCTATTACCCAGAACTCCCTGAGACAGAACTGTTCACAGCAGCCTGACCAGCATGGCTGGTGGAGCTAAAATGGATCTTGAAAATTAACGCCTCTAGTCGTCGTGCTACGTTATGGTCACGTATGTTAATATTTAAAAAATGTACTCTTTGTGTAGGCAGTGATGTGGGGCTGTGACTTACATATCCAACCAGTCTACAAGCACCTTGTTCAGAAATCATCGTCGGTCGTCCAGGTCTGTCTTAAACACATCTCCTCATGACATTTCAGACAGTGAAGACTATAACCAGATAGTGTTTACATATATTTTATTATATGCTCTTGCTTCGCTGCCAGAATGGGCCAATGGCTCATGAGTGTAAGCACATGGCACATTTTAGAGTTTTTAAAATATGTTATGACCAGAGGTGCTCAAACTGACTTCCAAGCATGTATAACCAACACTGGTCAACCAATCCAACATCTCTAGTTTCCCAGCATAGCCTATAAATTCCACTTTCCAGATGGCTCTACTGAGACTTCAGCAATGAGACCTGTCTGAACCAGCAAGGTTGCTTTGATACACCAGACTGCTCAGACTTGAAGAGCAAGGTGCCCTTCGTGCCCTTCGCGCTTCAAGTATGGCTCGGCTTGACCCGCCATCACTCTAGATTCATGGAAGACACGCAACAAAACGCTTCTCTGTTCTGGCACCCAGATGGTGGAACGAACTTCCACTGGCTGTCCGAACAACGAACTCTCTCGCGGTCTTCAAACGCAGACTGAAAACCTATCTCTTTGTAAAGCACTTATAAACACTATATACTAAAGTACTGGTATTAACTGTAATTGCACTTTATCTTCTAGGAGCACTGGCTAAGTACTGCACTTGTACTGTATGTAGTCTTGTATTTGTTCTCTTCTCTGTAGGTGTTCCTGTCTTGCTAGGTATTGCGTTGTCTTTTTTCTAGGTATCAGCACTGGCCCTGTGTTTATAGCAGTGTTTGAGTATAAGAGTAGTTTGGACTTAAACCTGTTTGTATTAGATAGAGATTCATACTCTAACCAACACTAAGCACTTTTCTAAGTCGCTCTGGATAAGAGTGTCTGCTAAATGCCGTAAATGTAAATGTAAATGTAATCCTCATGAAATACATGGTTCTGTTAAAAGCTGTGGGATGGACAAGACACACCAGCCTGCACATTGTGAACCCACAGCACAGAAATCAATCGTGTCTATAGTTTCCTGAGGTCCTTAGACTAGAGTGAATCAAACATGAACTCTAAGGGTTGATACTGGGTACCTACTTTCTGGGCTTCGCTGTGTCTGCAGCAGTGGTGCTGCAATAAGACGGAGACCCAGACCCAGACCACAGAGCAGACAGAGTAGGACACAGTGGATCCAGTCAAATACAAATGGCTCTCATCTCTCTCTCCGTGGTGAAAACCCACCAACTCCAAACGGGCAAAACCTGGAGCCCCTGCAGTCCAGGCTGGAAGCTGTAGCAGCTGTAGATGCTTCTCTTTGTTGCAGGAGCTGAGAAAAGACCACATGAATGAAAATGTTGAGCTGCCCTTGAAAACACATGTTGCTACAAATTGTTTAGTAATTGACAGAACTGAATCTTTGGCTTCGTTCACACTACAAGCCTCAGTGTTCAAATCAGAGTTTTAGCTTCTGCTGTTTCACATTTATAAATGTAAGTGACCTGTATGTGTTTAATGTGACCGCATCAGAGAGCATGCTGGCTCGCTATAGCTGTTTTCCTAAATTGCCAACTAAGCTGACCACTGCTGCCGTTACTCTCCTCCACTAAAGCTGGGCAGACCCTGTACGATATTTTCAATTGTGTACTCAGCTCTAGCTCAAACTCTACTACATCGCAGGGTTTAAAAGCTACAGCTCACGATTCATATTCACACACTATACGACCCGATGCTCTCATGCGACCTGACTGCTCACACTACGTCCATACACCATATATCAGACTCTTGTATCTGGAATTGCAGTTCCTCAAGAGGGGCTAATCGCTCCCCCTTACCCCACTTAACTATACGATGCTTGACACGTGATTGAGCCGAAAATCAGCCCGATTGCAAAAATAGTTGCACGAGTGATAAATCGGCTTAAAATGGGCCAAAAATCACAGTGTCTGCCCAGCGTAAGCAGACCGCCGCTGCCGTTCCTCTCCTCCACTAGGCAGACCGCCGCTGCCGTTCCTCTCCTCCACTAGGCAGACCGCCGCTGCCGTTCCTCTCCTCCACTAGGCAGACCGCCGCTGCCGTTCCTCTCCTCCACTAAGCAGACGGCCGCTGCCGTTCCTCTCCTCCACAAAGCAGACGGCCGCTGTGGTTCCTCTACTCCAGTAAGCAGACCGCCACTGCCGTTCCTCTACTCCAGTAAGCAGACCGCCGCTGCTGTTCCTCTCCTCCACTAAGCAGGCCGCCACTGCCATTTCCTCTCCTCCACAAAGCAGACCGTCACTGCCGTTCCTCTCCTCCACAAAGCAGACCACCTCTGCCGTTCCTCTCCTCCACTAAACAGACCGCCACTGCCATTTCCTCTCCTCCACAAAGCAGACCGCCTCTGCCGTTCCTCTCCTCCACTAAACAGACTGCCGCTGCCGTTCCTCTCCTCCACTAAACAGACCGCCACTGCCGTTCCTCTCCTCCACAAAGTAGACCGCCGCTGCCGTTCCTCTCCTCCACTAAACAGACTGCCGCTGCCATTCCTCTCCTCCACTAAGCAGACCGCCGCTACCGTTCCTCTCCTCCACTAAGCATACCGCCGCTTCCGTTCCTGTCCTCCACTAAGCAGGCCACCGCTACCGTTCCTCTCCTCCAGTAAGCAGACCGCCGCTGTGGTTCCTCTCCACCAATAAGCAGACCGCCACTGCCGTTCCTATTCTCCAGCCCTCTGACCGCTGCTGCCGTTCCTCTCCTCCACTAAACAGACCGCCGCTGCCGTTCCTCTCCTCCACTAAACAGACCCCCGCTGCCGTTCCTCTCCTCCACTAAGCAGACCGCCGCTGCCGTTCCTATTCTCCAGCCCACTGACGCCGTTCCTCTCCTCCACTAAACAGACCGCCGCTGCCGTTCCTCTCCTCCACAAAGCAGGCCGCCGCTGCCGTTCCTCTCCTCCACTAAGCAGACGGCCGCTGCCGTTCCTCTCCTCCACTAAGCAGGCCGCCGCTGTGGTTCCTCTACTCCAGTAAGCAGACCGCCACTGCCGTTCCTCTACTCCAGTAAGCAGACCGCCGCTGCTGTTCCTCTCCTCCACTAAGCAGGCCGCCACTGCCATTTCCTCTCCTCCACAAAGCAGACCGTCACTGCCGTTCCTCTCCTCCACAAAGCAGACCACCTCTGCCGTTCCTCTCCTCCACTAAACAGACCGCCACTGCCATTTCCTCTCCTCCACAAAGCAGACCGCCTCTGCCGTTCCTCTCCTCCACTAAACAGACTGCCGCTGCCGTTCCTCTCCTCCACTAAACAGACCGCCACTGCCGTTCCTCTCCTCCACAAAGTAGACCGCCGCTGCCGTTCCTCTCCTCCACTAAACAGACTGCCGCTGCCATTCCTCTCCTCCACTAAGCAGACCGCCGCTACCGTTCCTCTCCTCCACTAAGCATACCGCCGCTTCCGTTCCTGTCCTCCACTAAGCAGACCACCGCTACCGTTCCTCTCCTCCAGTAAGCAGACCGCCGCTGTGGTTCCTCTCCACCAATAAGCAGACCGCCACTGCCGTTCCTATTCTCCAGCCCTCTGACCGCTGCTGCCGTTCCTCTCCTCCACAAAGCAGACCGCCGTTCCTCTCCTCCACTAAACAGACCGCCGCTGCCGTTCCTCTCCTCCACTAAACAGACCCCCGCTGCCGTTCCTCTCCTCCACTAAGCAGACCGCCGCTGCCGTTCCTATTCTCCAGCCCACTGACGCCGTTCCTCTCCTCCACTAAACAGACCGCCGCTGCCGTTCCTCTCCTCCACAAAGCAGGCCGCCGCTGCCGTTCCTCTCCTCCACTAAGCAGACGGCCGCTGCCGTTCCTCTCCTCCACTAAGCAGGCCGCCGCTGTGGTTCCTCTACTCCAGTAAGCAGACCGCCACTGCCGTTCCTCTACTCCAGTAAGCAGACCGCCGCTGCCGTTCCTCTCCTCCACAAAGCAGGCCGCCGCTGCCGTTCCTCTCCTCCACTAAGCAGACGGCCGCTGCCGTTCCTCTCCTCCACTAAGCAGGCCGCCGCTGTGGTTCCTCTACTCCAGTAAGCAGACCGCCACTGCCGTTCCTCTACTCCAGTAAGCAGACCGCCGCTGCCATTTCCTCTCCTCCACAAAGCAGACCGCCACTGCCGTTCCTCTCCTCCACAAAGTAGACCGCCGCTGCCGTTCCTCTCCTCCACTAAACAGACTGCCGCTGCCATTCCTCTCCTTCACTAAGCAGACCGCCGCTACCGTTCCTCTCCTCCACTAAGCATACCGCTGCTTCCGTTCCTCTCCTCCACTAAGCAGACCACCGCTACCGTTCCTCTCCTCCAGTAAGCAGACCGCCGCTGTGGTTCCTCTCCTCCAATAAGCAGACCGCCACTGCCGTTCCTATCATCCAGCCCACTGACCGCTGCTGCCGTTCCTCTCCTCCACTAAACAGACCGCCGCTGCCGTTCCTCTCCTCCACTAAGCAGACCGCCGCTGCCATTCCTATTCTCCAGCCCACTGACGCCGTTCCTCTCCTCCACTAAACAGACCGCCGCTGCCGTTCCTCTCCTCCACAAAGCAGACCGCCACTGCCTCTCCTCTCCTCCACAAAGCAGACCGCCTCTGCCGTTCCTCTCCTCCACTAAGCAGGCCGCTACTGCCATTTCCTCTTCTCCACAAAGCAGACCACCGCTGCCGTTCCTCTCCTCCACAAAGCAGACCACCGCTGCCGTTCCTCTCCTCCACAAAGCAGACCGCCTCTGCCGTTCCTCTCCTCCACTAAACAGACCGCCGCTGCCGTTCCTCTCCTCCACTAAGCAGGCTGCCACTGCCATTTCCTCTCCTCCACAAAGCAGACCGCCACTGCCGTTCCTCTCCTCCACTAAACAGACCGCCGCTGCCGTTCCTCTCCTCCACAAAGTAGACCGCCGCTGCCGTTCCTCTCCTCCACTAAACAGACCGCCGCTGCCGTTCCTCTCCTCCACTAAACAGACCGCCACTGCCGTTCCTCTCCTCCACTAAGCAGACCGCCGCTACCGTTCCTATTCTCAGATCGGAATGTTCACATTCATGCTACATCCACACGAATCGAATACACATCCGATCTAAGACCACACAAGAAAGAGGCAAATGAAAAGATCATATTTGACGCATCCACACAACCCTGAAAAAAAATCAGATCTGTCACTTTAAGACTAAAAAAAAAAATATTTGAGTCACTTCAGCCTGGTAATGTGAATGCAGCCCAAAAAAAGAGAAAAATAATTACATGTACAGAAAAAGTACTGCGACAAACCATTTCTGAAAAAGATAATATGGCGTCAGACAGACAGAACATTCTAGGCACATGGGGAACTTTAAAAAAGTATTTATCTGGCAATAAGCATTTCTATGCTTTCATCAAATAAACACAAATGATTGATACAAGAAGCAGTGATTTTACACCAAACCCAATATTATTAGGTCCAACTGTGCATGTTATACAAATCTTTTCTAGGATTATGGTGCATATTAGTATCATTTCACAACCAAATATTTTAAAAAAAAGAACAATACAATAAGAAACTGGAGACAAGACTTAAATTTAATTTTAATGCAAAAGGGTACAATTACATTCCTTAACATTATTCTATCGTTATATGAAGGTTTTACTGAGATTAAAGTTGTTAGCAGTCTGTTTTGGTGTCTAAGACTTTGGTACAGTATTGTAGAGTGTCTAGTGAGCTGCACTGCTCCTCACTACTCTGTAGCTATGACAGCTGAAAGACGCATCCATTTAGTCTGTAATATAATAATAATAATAATAATAATAATAATGATATTTTTATGGACAGAAAGTGTCAACTATGTCAGTGTCACTGAATAAATAGGAAAATACTTTGTTTACCCCTCACCCTGCTTAATGGTCAGGATCCACATCATAGTAGGCATTTTCTAGCTGGTAGGCCATTCTCAGCACCACAGTGACACTGACATGGTTGTCACGTGTTAGTGTGTGTTGCGCTGGTGTGAGTGGATCAGACACAGCAGTGCTGTTGGAGTTTATAAACACTGTGTCCATTCACTAGTCACGCCTACCTTCCTGTAAACCTTGCAGATATAAATTCAGAGACAGTAGCTCATTTATTACTGTACAGTTCATCTTTCTCCAGTCCTTCATCAGTGGTCACAGGACGCTGCCCACAGGCTGGACGTTGCTGGATGACGATTCTCTGTCCAGCAGTAATGATGAGGTGTTTAAACACTCCAGCAGCTCTGCTGTGTCTGATTCACTCATATCAGCACCATATCATTGACAAGAAAGAATCACCATCCATATTATACCTAGTCTGTGGTGGTCCCATAGGGGTCCTGACAATTGTGAAAGGGGTCTAACAAAGTATACAGAGAAACAGATGAACTACAGTCTGTAAGTGTAGAACTACAAAGTGCTACTATACGGTCAGAATGAAGAGTGAGTGTAAATACAAGCAGGTAGTTTTAATGTTATGGCTGATCAGTGTCTGTGTGTATAGTGTATTTTATATATATATATATATATATATATAGCCTGTTACAAAAACTATTACAAGAATAGAAATCCTAACTGTACCTTCGACAGGATGGTTTAAGGAGGGGTAGGTATGGAGTGTCCACGTTTATGGTGTATCTGCCGCCCTCTGGAGGCAAAAAAGAAGGGTAACAAAAGCTGGACACCTATCCACCTGTGTAGCTGCATCCCACCAGTCTTCTCAGGCTGCTGTAATTCACAGATTCCCTCCCATCAACAATAGGACTCCTAAACATCTTTTATTTATGTAGGATTTCATCACAGTGCTAATCTGTCCTACTAAAGTAAGTAATAACGTACAGTCATAAGCAAACATTTAAACAGTCCCAGCATGTCCTACTGAATCTGTTCCCTGTAGACATTTTTCACTTTCACAGGGGCGTTTAAACTTTTGCATATGACTGTATATGGTAGGTGTTGCCAATACAGCGGCCGATGAGTGTCACTACATGGTAGGTGCATATGAGTAAATAATCTATATAGTATAAACACCGGATTTGTGTCAATCGAGATGCATCTGTATGTTACAGTGGTTTTGCAACATCCACACTGCTCACTGACCAAATCAAAAGAAACCAATGAGGTCGAAAATAAATAACTTACTTGACAGGTTGAATGTTTGCCGCCTTGACCTTTCAGGTGGCTTGAAAGTGCACTGATTTGTTTTTGTGTCCCACAGAAGCATAAACACGTACAGCACGCCAGTAGGGCAACAGCTCTCAGCATGGCAAAACCTTTTCCTCTTTTTATCTCTCTAACTCAGGTTATGACTGAAAATACCACAGTGAAGGACAGAAAAGAGGAGAGAGGGGGGAGAGAGAGAGAAAGAGAAAGAGAGAGAGAGAGAGAGTGAGAGGAGAGTGTGAAAGACCAGCTCACCCCCTGGAGAAGAACACAGTTCTGGTGTGTTCCTCAAGCTAGCAACGTCTCTCTCTCTCTCTCTCGCTCCGATACCTAGGTGAGTCAGATACAGAGGGACAAACACTTACCAAACACAGGTACACACTCTCGAAATGACATCAGCAGAAACACAATTCACTTACCACACACCGCCGAGGGGGAGATCTGATCAATAAAGACAGAATGTGCTTAGGAGAAATTCAAGAGATCCAGAGAGATCAATTCGAAGCAGGCAAGGAAAAAAAATAAATAAAAAATAATAATAATAATAACCAGGTTGCTTTGAAGTTAATCAAGTTTTTGTCCAGCAGGTGAGAAGCAGTGCGCCTTCCCTAAAATCAGCATTAGTGGCATTTAAAGCTATTTAATATAAAATGTGGGGGGTACAGCTAGCTGGGGCTGGTCCCGGCAGCTGTGGTCTAGCTGTAAAATAAGGGTTTACCAAGCTCAGGATTATGCACAACTAAATTAAATCAGGTTGCACCATACCGGCTCTTTAAATGCCGAGTTAGGCAGTTACTAGGGGTGTAAGAAAATATCAAAATAGTGAATATCGCAACGGTATGTTCAGTGATACTGTATCGATTGTCAAAAACACAGTATTGATTATTAATTAACAGTTAACATACACAGATTCCTGACAGACAGTGAATCAGTGTGTGTTTAAACCTCCGACCACTAGATGGCAGTGCTGTAATCCATTTTCAGCTGCACTCCAACATTAACAAGCAGCACAAGGGCGCAATGCTATTGTAAGCATTGGCAAAAGGATATCACTTTGCTTGCAATATCGCAGTATATATTGCAATATATTGAATCGTGACCGCTGCACCACGATATGTATTGTACCGCCAAGTTCTTGCCGATACACAGCCCTAGAAGTTACTACACATTTAGACAGGTATAAGTGTTGAGAACAGCAACAAAGAAATCAAAGAAATGCTATTTTGCGATTTTGTTTACAGGCCATTGGCCTGGTTTTAACTGGTTGACAGCTGCAGCTCCAGTCCAGTCAGACTCTAAACAATTAAGCTGAGGCAGTTTGGTTGGCGCAAAGAAATATTTTTAAGGACAAACAGACTATAATTGCAAGTATTCAGTTTATTTAGTTGTACAAAACAGGCCTCATCCACAAATATCTGTTTGTTTTTCTTTCCCCACTTAAATGTGTTCTTGAGGAAGCTCCCGAGAAACAGTCTACATCAGACTAATTGTGTTCTTAAATCTCAGAACTGTTTGCACCTTTGTGCTTGAGTATGTGCAGATACTGCTATTACCCGAGAACAGATCCCATATAGGAAACAGTGGGGAATGCCAATGTTCAGTTTCAATAACATTCCTAAAACTAAATGTATTTGGTAAACTACACATATTTTGGTAAAAGCAATAACAAGATCAATGAATGGCTCGTACTGGTTTCTCTTTGGAAGGGTTTATATTCAAATGCTTCATGAAATGTGACGCTCTGGAATCCTCCTAGGTAGTCCACCCCCTTCAAATACTAGTGCACTATTTTTAATACTACTTAAAATTTTTAATACAGAAGCTTGTTTTAGTTTCTCCAGGAGTTCATTTAAACTCAAATCCACTGCCGTGCCTGCAAAAGTCCGTCTGAAACAGTTCTAATGCATCGGTGTTGTTCATTGCCGAAATTGGTGGTATCGGTGAAAGACTAATCTGAAAAGCTGTTATGTCTGGTCATCCACACCAAACTCTCCTGTTGGGCACAACTTCTCCACTAATGGACAAAAACCCAGAAGCACTCTGAAAGCTGCTCTAGCTGAGCAAACGATGAATAATGTAGTCAATCTGAGTCAGACTTGGTTCTGGGACAGCAAAAAGCTGAAAACAAAGCTACAAACTGTGATGAGCATGATGTTTAAACAGACCATCTGATTTTGTTCAGACAAATATCTCATGGATCCAAGTTATCAGATTGTCATAAGCAGTTTGCTTGTAGTTGGGTCCAAAATAAACGTTGATTTAGTTCTTTGAACTCTATCGTGTTAGTTTAATTGGACCTAATTTTCAACTCCTGAATTTTGAGGACAATTGAGAATCAGAACAGGAACAGTACTAGCCAGAATAAGAGAAAATCATGCTATCCAATCCTTACAGTAGCAAGTAGAATCACAGTTTCAAAACACTGCATACCTTCTACTGAGCTGCTTAAGAAGAGTTTCCTTTAGATCACAAAATAACCTATATTGTGGTCCACTATGTAGCATCAGCATTCTTTTCAAACGACATGCAGTAATAGTTAAAAACAGTTTCTCTCCAGTTTTGGGAACATTTATTAGAAATACCTTATGAAAATGACTAGTCAGTCAGTCCTTTTACTATAAACCATCTTTGAAGTCTCATGCTTTTGACGATTAAGCAATGATACAACAAAAACGTTTGATCACAAACACTGAATTTCAAGTTACTTGACCAATTGATGTTGCTCGGATGAGTTTTTATTGAAACGGAACAAACAAAAAATAAAAGTTATAAATACAAACATCAGAGAACAAACTGTCATGGCTCTTAAGGTGAGCCAAACCAAGTCCTATAACGAGCAAATTTCAAAAAAGGAAAGAAAAAAACAAAAAAAACGTTTGAAGTTGTTATATCAGTTTTTAAAAAACACAATTGAACTACTTCTAGAAATGCTAAACATACACTTTTAATGGTACTTCCAGCTACAAAACTTTTTTTTTTCCTTCCAGTGGATTCTTTTCTCCACTTCTGAAAAAAGAAAAAAATGAAAATGAAGCTAAAGCTGACAGCCATTATTTACAAGCAAGTCCCTATGCCACTAGCAAAAATCACAGAGAAAAAGAGAGAGAGAAAAAAAGAGAGAGAGAGACAGAGAGAGCAAGCGAGGAAAGAGAAGAGAAAGTGGGCAGGTGTCCAGTATGGGTGGGTAGGTTGAATGTTTGGACATGAGCTTTCTGCAAGACAAATTTCATGATTTTTTTTAAATGTTCTCTCAGACTTTTTCTTTTCTTTTTTTTGCTTGTTTTCATTTTTCTTTTTAATTATGTTTTAGAAGTCAAAAGTCCTTGTTTCTTTAAAATGTTCATTGCTGGCTTTAAAACAAAGAACAAATGGAAGGGATAAAAGTGGAGTATGATTTAAGACAAAATGTCCCGCTCAGGCATGTGTGTAAGCAAACCAATCAGGGGCAGGAGGAGGATCGGATACATTCTTGTCTTCAGCCAAAACGTACTTTCAGCCAATCGGGATTTGTGATGCCAATTCTGGGGCGTGTCCTTTTTGTGTCACTGACATATTCTATAGAGGGAGATGGAGAATAGAAGTCAATCAAACACTGCTGGCCAATCAATGTCTATTTTTCATAGGAAGGGGGTGGGTGGGTGTTCTGTTGTGATTTTTTTTGTTGTTGCTGTCATTTTCTTATTGTTGCCAAATACCTTGTTGTTGATGTTTGTGTCGTCTACTTCCACTGCTGGCCATAGGAATCCTGGGAGAACTCCAGAGTGTCGTTGCTGTAACCGTAGTTACCAGAGTAGTCGCCACCCTGCTGTAACGGCTGCTGAGCGATGGGCTGTGACCCCCAGTTCTGCTGCTGGTTGGTCGTCTGGCGTCGCTTTGAATCTGGCTGGTTGAACACGTCGGCCTTCCTCTTCCCACCAACGTTTCCGCCGCGGTTTCCCCTGGCTCCCCTAGTGCCACGCCCCCTGGGCGGCTGGAAGGGTCCGCCACGGCCCCCGCCACGCCCTCCTCGCCCAGCTCCCATGGGAGCGCCACCCCTTGGCGCGTAACCACCCCTTCCGCGGGCCGGAGGAACCCCGCGAGCTCTAGGAGGGGGCGGAGCACCGCGGCTGCCACGACTGCCACGCCCTCTCATAGAATACATGTCATCGTAACCGTAGTACGGGTCGTCATAGCCGCCACGGTAGTCGTGATAATCATAGCCGTAGTAGTCATCGTAGTATTCTTCATAACCATAGTAATCGGGAGGGTAGGCGTAACCACCTCTGCCACCTCTGCCCCGACCACGCCCTGGGGGTGGCATGCGGGGAGGAGGGTAGTAATAATAGTCGTCATACCTGCATAGGAGAAATAGAGAGAGAGAAAAACAGATTGAAATTTACAGAGATGACATTTCCTGCAGGCTTTAGGTAGAGAAAGCTGAGAAGCAAGCACTGAGCAAGATTATGGTGTTCCCCATGTGTTACTCCAGTCAATGATTACAAAGTGCCTGCATCTACAAAGTCTTACCCTGCGTTTCTGCTGGTCTGCCTAGCAGCTTGACGTTCTTTCCTCTTCTTGTCTGGGGGCTTGGCCAGGACGATCTCAATCTCCTCTCCCCCCAACTCTTTCCCATTCATCTCCTCCATAGCCTAACAAACACATACAAGCCTATGAATGTCACATACATAGAGTTACCAGCTTTTATGTAGCAGTAACGATATTTAACAGGTACAAATGAGCATATAACACCTGTACAGATACAAACTGAGGACATTTATTTGTTCCATAAGTTAATCTGCTTTTTATCATACCTTAACAGCAGCATCTCGTTCCTCAAAATGCACGAAGGCATAGTCTTTCAGCTTCTTAACACGCTCCAGCTTCCCAAACTGGGAAAATGTCTTTTCCAGCAACTCCTCTGTGACAGGAGTGGCTAGTTTACGAACAAACAACACCTTGACCTGTGAAAAACAATTTCACAACATCTTTTAATGAACCTCAAGACCAATTCAATCACTCCTTTATACAGCAGTTTCCAACATAGTTCTTTTAACATTTGAACATTTCACCTGATTTACACATAGAGAAAGAAAAAATTAAAATATGCATTTTGCACATACTTTTTAATTAAGTTATCTACGAAACAATCAACGAAAGCTCAGGATAATGAACACTCATAGGAAAAAAAACTGACTGGACAGGTTTTAACTTATGCCAACCAAAGCAACCCACCTTTGCCATGACCTCGGGATCAGGCTCAGCAACTGGGTCCGCCCACTCCACAGTAACAGGATTCCCCCACACCTTTACTTTCCCGCTCATGAGCCGCCGACGGGCCTGAGCAGCTGACTTGTGGTCCTCGTACTCTAGGAAGCAAAAACCCCGGTTCTTCTTCTTGTCGTCTGCCTGCGTGTAGAGAATAACTTCCTGCAGACCCTCTGAAGGAGCACACAAGAAAACAGGCACACGAAGATTAAACCAAAACAGCTTTACAGCTCCACTGTTGTATCTAAAGACCAAACTATAGTACGTTATTATAGTCCTAAAAAGTGCTGATTACACTTTTTGAAAACGGATATGGTCTGTGATGTCTGGGTTCTGACCTGTCACTTTGCCGAAGTCCTCAAGGATGCTCTCCCTGGTCTTGTTCTTTGGAATTGAACCGACAAACAGGCGATTGTTGGCCACAGAGATGCAGACGCCCAAATACTTCCCAGGCCTGATCTCATAATTATCACACTGAGGAAAACAAAAAAAAACCCAGATAAAACACTTTACCAAAAACCAGCAGAAAATCTGTGAGTCAACCAAATGAAGTTTCAGAAAGTAAAAAAGAAAATGGAAGCTATTACTGTAAACCAGATTGATTTTCAAATAGGTCACACTTTATCATAAATTGTTAGCACATAGCTTTGATGCAGAGGTGTTTTTAACACAGCCATGACAACTTTTTCTGATATTAGGCACCTACATTACAGCACTATGTTATGAAAGCTAGTAAGGTACTAACTACACTGCATTCTCACCAGTTTGACAGCTTCTTGTGCTGCTTCTTTGCTGCAGAAGGTGATGAAAGCATAGCCACGGTTCTGCCCAGACAGCGGGTCCATCATTAACCTCAGGTCCCATATTGGCCCAGCCTTCTCAAAGAGGGGAACCAACTCATCTTCATACAAGTCCCGAGGGATCTTTCCTACAAACACCTACAAACAAACACAGTCAAGAGATTTACTGATGATGGCCCAGAAACCTATGGCACTGGCAAACAAACCACAGAAGAGGTTCTGAACCTCTAAACGTCTGAGATGTTTGAGGGAAAGCAAGTTTTACTGAAAAGAGGTGTAATCTTTTTACAACCCTTAACCACAAGCTATTTTACTATACACAATCGCATGCTTGTAGTTTCGTCCCCTCTTACACGAGTTATTTTAGTCGTAACAAAGGTCAATAGTGAATCAGACTTTGAGAATCGGTTACCTCCGTGCCGATGCCAGGCTGTGTGCCAGAGAACACCTCCTCTGGGGGTGGGCCACCATATTTCCTCTGGCCTGTGGTGACATCCAGTGTATAGCCTGTCCTTTCCAGCAGTGCCTGAGGGAGCATTCAGGTGATGGGATCAGTGTGAGACAAGAAACAGGGTAGGTCACAGACACTCAGGACAAAGTTCACATCCACAGTCCAAGAGAAAACAAATGATAAACGTTTCACATGTTTCACCTTTATCTTTGTCTCATCTGGGCCTTTTGTGGATTCCTGTATTTTGCTGCCTTGCTTTTCCCTCTGTCTGTAGGTCTTCATGACACCGCACAGGAAAGCACTTTTATTCTGCAAGACAACGACCAAACTTTAACCATACATTCTCAGGTTGCTGACAAAACTATGCTTAGGCAAATCTGAAATAAACATATATACATGTGCACTGAAACAAGACACTGTCTGCTTTGACTTAAGCTGATGAAAGCAATTTATTCAGGAGGAGAGCCGGAACACGTAGGAGCACTCACCTGCACATGGGACAAGTCGCTCTCTTTAAACTGCTGCAGTACAGACAGCGCTCCTTCCTCATTAAACTCCCGCAGAGCATCGATTGCCCTCTCGTCTAGGTCAGCATAGGCCACTAAACCTGCAGCACACAAACACATATGCTCATGATAAACAGGATGTTTTTCTAGAGATTAAGCCTGCATTCAGGTACACAAAATAAATAAATAAATAAACAAACAAATAAATAATTAATTACAGTAACAAAAACCTTTGTGTGCAGGTGTTCATGTCCAAAGTGCCAAATAATACAAATAAATTTACATTAAAACCAAAACAATGATTCATCGTAGGGGTGGGCAACATGACAATATTTATTTGTGACCATGATATTATTATAAAGCAAAAATATTGAAGACTTTTTTTTACATTACTGATGAAAATTAACAACATGTTTTAATACAATGCGCACATAACTTGGTCTCTTTAACTGGATTTAGTTCAGAGCAGTTTAAATTAATGAGGTTTAATGTGTTTTTATTATAGTGTCTGTTATTCAAGATTCAAGAGCTTTGTCATATGCACAGCAGACAGTTACACTGTACAATGTAATTCTTACTTTGCAGCACATGTGCTAATAAAAGTTATATAAGGTACTACAGGTTCTGATTTGTTTGTTCCTCTAAGCTCTGTATTATTCATATTCTTCATTATATTTATTGCAAATTAAGTTTGTTTCAGTTAAACATGTTTTTAAACTACGCTGCATGTCTGGTCTGTTTAGTATGTTACATGTTATACACGTGTGCACTCAGGACAGTGCAGTTCTGATATAAAATAATCAGAAAAGCTAAATATTGTGATGCATATAAAGTATTGTGAAATCAATGCTTGTTTGTCATATCTCCCACGATAATACACTGTATAACTTGAAAAGCATTATAACAGATCAAGAGTCTTCCACTCATCACATCAGTAGACTCATGAAAAAGCATTTTTTATACTTCTCGGAAACCTTACCAGTCTGAAAGATGTTGTCCAAGCTCTCTGCTACTTTCTGGGGCAGCCCAGCATCAATGAGGGTCTGGTAGTTCTCAGAGTGTGCAGCCGAGACATCCATGGGTTCTTCTTCCTCCTTCGCGGGAGCAGAGCTGCCATTCACCTCAGCAGCCATTCTTCTGAGAAAGGAAAGGACACAACATCATAAGTTTAAGTGACTACATCAACATAGAAGTTACACCTTTACCTTCAGTACTGCAACAGTAAGCAACGTATGCCACATCTTACTGTCAGCCCTACACAGATTCGCTATTAAGATGCTGGGCACCAGAGAAAAATGAATATGCGTGTAAGTCGAAGCAGCATAAAGTTATAAACATAGCTCTTATTCGTAAACAGAAGTAGACGGGCAGCAAGGAGCACAGTATCTGGCTCCGTATCCATTCCAAGTTGTGACCTGCTTTTGTTCATTGTTAAAGCGAGCCCCGCCGCCTTAAGGTAGCAATGAATAAAAAGTGAGCATTAATAACCCACCGCTCTCGCAATGCCTCGCAAACGGAGTCGCAACACAAAGGCAAGTTCCCCGGTGATCAAGCTGAGCTCTTCTACTGTAGCTAAGTACCTAAAATCAGAGACAGTGTGGCTGAAAAAGCTGCACAGATAACGTTAGCCATGCTAGCTAAATACACAACAGCGTTCCGCCCCCCTCGCGTGTTGAGCTCAACCAGCGCCGGCAAAACCCGCCCAAAAAACAGCCCCGCCGAGCGCTTAGCCTCGCTTTCTGCAGCCCTGAACACTCGCAACGCGCCACGGCACTGAAAACGGGCGCTCATGACAGCCCGAGAACCAAGTTTGGCGTTTTATTTAGAAAAGCAAAACCGCAGCGAGGCTGGAAGCCGCTATGCTAAGCTAGGCTACGGCTGCCGTAGTGTTAGCTGGCTCGCGTTAGCCGAGGCCTACGCTAGCGAGCAAAGCTGTCGGGCCGGAATTCAAACCGAGCCGCCCGCCAAAAGAGAATAAACGGAGGACGTACCAACCGAGCGCGGCCTTACCGAATCGTTCAGTTCGTGTTTGTTTCCCTTCGCGAAGTCGAACCCTCCGAGCCGCGTCTCCGTATCTCCTCGCCGGCGCCTGTGAGGCTGGAAGTAGACCGTTGGTGCGGATTCTGTCCACGAGACAGACGCGCGCGCGCTCACACTTCACATTCACTCACTCGCGCGCACACACACACATAGAGCGGGGCGCTCGAACGACGCCACTTCCTCGCGCGCCGGCGAGCCCGATTGCGTCAGAGGGGGCGTCAGGGAATAATAATAACATCGCTCTATTATTAGGGTCCCCATTATCTGGTTATCATTTCTATAAGGTTTATTTGTTTGTTTGTTTATTTATTAGTTTATTAATTTGTATTTGTGTTATTTAGGATTTATTTTCCTCATGTGCATGCAGGTCAGAGGGCTTCCCATTGTCTTGTTTTCATTACTTTTTTGTTTATTTATTTATTTGTTTGTTTAAATATATTTTATTTTGTGTTATTTTACATTATTTTCCTGATGCACCCGCAGACCTCATTGCGTCAGAGGGGGCGTCAGGGAATATTATTATTATTATTATTATTATTATTATTATTAGGGTCCCCATTATCTGGTAATAACTACGATATGATTTATTTATTTATTTGTTCGTTAATTTATTTGTATTTTATGTGTTATTTATGATTATTTCCCTCATGCGCCAGACCTCAGAGGGTTCCCTATTTACCCCTATTTTATTTATTTGTTTGTTTGTTTATTTGTTCGCTTGTTTGCTTAATTGTATTTTATTTTGTGTTATTTAGGATATGTTTTTCCTGCGCACTGGCAGACCTGACTGCGTCAGAGGGAGCATCAAGGGAAAAATATTGGGTTTTAGGTTCCCTACTGTTTGGTTATCATTATTTATTTATTTTTTAAACAACTAGACCAATCGGGACAATGACAATATACAACCATAAGCACAAAGATAGTCATATTTAGAGTAATATAAATATGTGATGGTACTTATAAATGTGAAAGATAACTTTATTCAGGGATTTTTATATTTGTATTGATATACATCCATATTTGAATGCATGTGTACCTCTGTGTTAGTATCTGGGGTGTGTATTTATTTATTTATTTATATATTTATTTATTTGTTTGGTTATTTAATTGTATTTTACTTTGTGTTATTTTAAATGATTTTGCTGCTGCCAGTATACCCATTTAGTGGTGCAATGATGCGATTGTTTACTACAACAAATAAAAACAACTGAGCTCTATTATAAGACATAGTTATAGTGCATACACAGTGCTTCTGCTTCAGTCACTACTAAAAAACGAAGGACTCTTAAATAGTTTTTTCTTTTTTTCTTTAAAGGGGAATTCATCTAGAGTGGTTTGGTGAAATTTACTCACTCCAATTTCTGTACCGTGGTGGTGATGGTAACCAGGGGTCTTCATGTCTACAACACACATGTAGCCATTTTATTTACTATCAAGAAACCTACACAAACAATCACAAAAAGTGTAGAAAAGCAGTTTATGAAAAGAAAAGAGGGAAAAAAGAAGAATAGAAAGAAAAAAGAGTCCTTGCATAACCATATAAACGTAAGAAAGGGTATCCATGTCCAAGCCCCCCTAGAGCAAGACAGAGGCAGAGACAGTGGCAGGACAAACTAGCTTGGTAAGAGGAAAAAATCTTGAGAGGAACTCAGGCTCACGGGGGGAAGCCATCCTCATCTGGTTGACCCTGGATAGAGAGAGGGGGTTAGGGCAGAGCTGAATGTTGACAATGACTGCATGTATCCCTCTGTCAAAAATAGATTAAAATATACATTTAAGTCAAATCTTCAATGCAAAACTAGCAATTTGTCAGACATTAGGCTGATAATCATCTTCTTCTTTTTGTGTCTTTGCAGTTTGTTGGTTATATTACAGTTTCCCATTTCCCTACACAATCCTTTGCATTTTTATTGAACCCTGCGAGATCCTTTGCACTGCACTGATTGGCTAGTAGGGGGCAAACAAGGCAGTGCTGCATTGTATGGTCCTCTTCTCGACATTCACTTTCACATTCACATTCTACTGACAGTCAGAACAGCTGGCCAAAGCTAATCATCATGTCTAATCATTTCATTTAGTAACTTTCTTTGAGGGAGCATTCAGAGGTGGACGTCTGGTTCCATTCACCACCACTCTGAACAGTTCTACCTCAGTTTTTCTAAAACACACCAAACCACTCTGAATGACTTTGATTTGTGTTTGTTTAATGATGTAGAAATACTTTTAATTTTCTGTTAGAGGCACCAGCTTGACCGCCTCCGGATAAAGGCAGCAGATGCACAGTTTAAGTACAGTTCAGGCCTGAAGTATTAAATAAAAAAATAAAATGAGTGGAATTGTCTCACCTCCAAATAAAGTGGTTAAGCATTCCTGCTGTGCTGTCAGTGATGCAGAGAAACATATTAACATATATTTGCTCATTTTAAAAAGTATATATGTGTGATATGTTTAAATAAATAATCCTGTTTTAGGCACCTAATATTATTAATATTAATTATAATATAATATAATATTAACATAATATACTATTTTATGCAGCAAAACACTTTATTTATTAAATATTTAAACAGTATTAATACAGTAAGTAGTGCTTTTACATGCAGTGCTATAGACACAGTGTATGGTTGCCCACATAGTTTTGGCCAAATAAAATAAAGACTGTCAGTAAAATAAATTCTACTGACAGTCAGAACACATTTCAGACTTTTAACTGGAACCAAAATGTTTTTTCTTGTGTGATTCTATATATTAATTATGTTAATTTGATAAGTTTTGGTGACGATTTTGGCTCATTTTAAACAGAACCCCAAACACCAGCCAGTATATACGAGCAATGCAGCTACAAACAGCTGTACACATATACACTACTGTACAAAGGTTTTAGGTCTTTTGGGGACATTATTATTATATTTAAAAAGCTGTTTTTCAGTATTAATACAGTAAGTAGAGTTTATGTAACCCTTTCCAAGCTTCTCCTACTATAAACAACCCGATTTTATTTACAGTTCTCATCTAATACCTGCTTTGACTGCTCAGTACTTCATTAAGCTAAATCAAGGTTGCTGCTGAAGGAACTGAATACATTCATACAATGTCTGGGGCGTCCAGAAGAAATATGGAACTACAATTTGTTCTTCAAACTGGAGTCAAGATCTGATCTACTTCTTTCACAATAAGATATTCATGTTACTTTGTATTGTATGTATGATTATTTATATCTGTTCTAATCAGATCTGGTGTTCTTACTGGTAAAAATACACTTATTGTTAAGATAAAGGCTTTTAAAACAATCAGCTTAGGTGCCTTTTGCACAGTAGCGTAGGTGCTGAATATATAAGTATAAAATATACACAAACTTTTGATGTTTCTCACAAAAATGTGGAAATACACCACAAATCTGGCACATATTTTGAAGAGAATAGGGAATTTGCATGTGGGTTGAGATGAGAATGTTTGAGCATTTCCTACAGTAAATGGTCATATACATCTCTGACCACCTCAGAAGGGGATTTGAGTAATCAGGTCACTATCTGTCTGACACACCGGGCCCTGTTCACACCTGTACTCAGTGCTGTCCACTCAGCACCTACTGTTATGGTAATGGCAGGTGTGAATGAGGAACGGCCACACCGGTTACCATTAAACAACAATACAGCCCAGAATGATCCATTCAAATGTGCTAAAAGCCTTAAAAACAAATAAAAAACATCTGCAGAGTGTTGGCTATGATTTACAGGCGATGATAAATTGTGGTAAATTATGGCTTCGGATAAAGCATTAAAAGATTTTTTAAAGTGATCAAGTGTTTATAGTGTTTTATACAACATTGGAAAGAATTATAGCTCAATACAATCTGTTATCTGGAAGGTAAAGTAGAAAATTTTTATACCTATGTCCAGCTTTTTGGAGTGATGAGGACAGCAGAATACATTATAGGCAACAAATCATCAGCCTTAGAGGACACCTATCGGTCCCGTTGCCTGAGGAAAGATTCAGTCAGACAGCAGTCACCCAGCACACAGCCTGTTTACCATACCAGGCAGGAGATATCGCAGCATCCAGCCTAGAACAACCCGGCTAATGATCAGTTTCTACCCACAGGGCTGTCAGGCTTCTAAACAAAGCTAAGAAACTCTGTGCATCCCCAATACCAATTCACTATATATATATATATATATATATATATATATATATATATATATATATATATATATATATATATATATATATATATATACTACCACTCAAATGTTTAGTATAACTTTAGAATTTAATTTCATGCAATTTTCATGCAATTCACAAACAATATTGTCCATTTCACAATTAATGTAAGTGTATCAGATGATTTTTAAAAAATAAAAATGTTTGTATTAAGGACTATTTTTGTATAGAGGCTTATTTTGCATATAGTTATATTATCAGCAATTCTCAGTCCTCTGTCTAAATCTCCTGGTACGACCACCAATCCAAGTTAAGGATGTTATTGGGCTAATTGGTTGTTAGGACACTCTTGCTCAATTGTGATGCACAGCTGAAAAACATTCTACTAATAAGTGAGTATAAAAGGGAACAACATTCTAGATTAGTTTAGTATCTGAAGATCAGCAGTTGATGGCTTGCTGACCGACTCAAAATGACCAGGAAGAAACAACTTTCTTTAGAGACCCGTCAGTCCATTGTTGTGTTAAGGAAGAAGATACTCCATTGAAAACAAGAACATTTCACTGTGGTCCTAAACTTTTGAGCGGTAGTGTATATATATATATATATATATATATATATATATATATATGTGTGTGTGTGTGATTAACTGAGCCTCACCACAAGCAGTTCAATGCATGAATATACTGATGTGATATGATGTGCAAATGACAAATAGAACTGAAACTAGAACTAGAACTAGAGTCTTTTCCAGTAACTATAGTGATACTGATTGTGTCTGTCGATACTGATACCAGTCCAATGCTGTCTTTGTCCCTCTCTTAAGTTATTAATACTACACGTTCATTTAAATAACATCATGTTCAAACTAATATTCTACTCAATCAAAATAAGAAACACATAACTTAGAGTGTCTGTGATACTGATGTTTCTTTTATTTCAACTTTTTTACTCACACTACTTGCACCAGTATTTTTAACTGGTCAGCATCATTAAACATTAACAATTAAACCTGAAGTCCAGCATTTCTGTGATAGTTCCGGCTAATGGATCACATTTTAACAGCTCCACTCACCTTGTAGTTCTACACTTACAGACTGTAGTTCATCTGATTCTCTGTATACTTAGATTGCAGTGCTAAGAATGACCCATCATCCTAATAATACCTGCTCTGTGGAGGTCCTGTGGGTGGTCCTGATCATTGAAGAACAGGGTAATAAAGTATACAGTGAATCAGATGTAGTACAGTCTGTAAGTGTAGAACTAGAAGGTGCTCCTGTGTTGTAACTGTAGCTGATAAAATGGGCAGTGTGTGTAAAAACAGGAGGTGGTTTTAATGTCATGGCTAATTCTTTCTTTTGTGTTTCTCTTACAGATTCTGCCCCTCGCTGTATGATAACTTGTACATTGTATAAATGAAACCAATGCATTTACACATGTTTATACAGGTCTGTTTGCAGGTGTGCTTTATTTAGTGAAGCAGTTCTAAATTTGCTTATGTTCCATTAAGAAATTGTGTGTGTTACATATCTATATATCTATAGATATATGCTGTCCAATGAAGTTTCTCCAAAATGCCAACTTTACAGGAGAGGACAAAAAAACTGTTTTACTTACAATGTAAGTCAATGAAACCAGAAATGTTTCCAAGCTATTTTGCAGCATTTCTATTGGTCCTTTTATCATTAAATTTTCAGACAATGTAAACATTGGCTGACATTTGAATGATGTAGAATAAAATTAAATTAAAAATAAAAATAGATGTTTTTCTTTGGACAGTGATGATATACATAGGTATCCGGTCTTTGTATGTTTATATTATCTCATTGTTTCATGTGAGAGGGCAGCAGTTGCCAAAGCATTTCACTGCTTGTTGTATCATGTATGACTATGTATGTCACAAATAAACTTTGATTGGATTTAAGAATGTGCTGTATATGTATGTATGTATGTGTGTATGTATGTATGTATGTATGTATGTATGTATGTATGTGTATGTATGTATGTATGTATGTATGTATGTGTGTATGTATGTATGTATGTATGTATGTGTGTGTATGTATGTATGTATATGGTTCTATATAGCAGCAAAAAGGGTTCTGCTACTGTTACAAGCTTGCAATCTCAACAAGCTGGTGTGTAAAACTACATACAGCACATTCTCCGTCAATCTGAAGAAGTCAGATACACATACACATAGTTCCTCTGAGTGTTCATGATTCTGTATAGAAGCATTGTTTTAATAAGGAACCCTTAATGAACAGTTTAAGCTGCATAGACAAAAGAAAAACTCAGGACAACCTCAAAACTCGCACTGAGAGAGCGAAACGCGCAACACAGCTAAGAGTTAATCACATCGCAGCCGCAGAGGCTACAGTCCAGTGTTTCTTCACGCACGAAGCTTTAGGGTCGCCTGCAGATCGTATCAGCTCACAGAGAGAAATACAGCCTTCGACACGAGCCGACACGAAACAGGATCAGCGTTTATTCACAAGCAGAGACCCCCCGACCACCGCGGTCGAATGCGGTCAGACTCACGCAGTACTTAGGCTGGAATAATGACCGCTTGACCGAGACCTCGTGGCGCAACGGTAGCGCGTCTGACTCCAGATCAGAAGGTTGCGTGTTCAAATCACGTCGGGGTCAAATATTTCTTTCTACTCGCTCGGAACACAGTCTGATGAGATTTATATATAAACACGGGACCACCAACTCGCCGGACCTCAGCTGGTAAACAGATTACTGGAAATCACTGACCACGTCTTTCTGGAGGTCTGAGGATCAAAGAATGACAACCAAGTGCAGATATATAAACACTGGGCTGGTGTGCTAAAGCTCTTCAGGATATTAAGGAGAACCCAATGGCCTCAGTTCTTCTTTTTTATTATTTCCTCATATACACTGTTATAGAATGTAATTTCCCCATATATATTATTTCGTCATAAACAAAGTTCTAGAATGCAATTTCCCCATACATATTATTTCGTCATAAACAATGTTCTAGAATGCAATTTCCCCATATATATTATTTCGTCATAAACAAAGTTCTAGAATGCAATTTCCCCATACATATTATTTCGTCATAAACAATGTTCTAGAATGCAATTTCCCCATATATATTATTTCGTCATAAACAAAGTTCTAGAATGCAATTTCCCCATATATATTATTTCGTCATAAACAATGTTCTAGAATGCAATTTCCCCATACATATTATTTCGTCATAAACAATGTTCTAGAATGCAATTTCCCCATATATATTATTTCGTCATAAACAATGTTCTAGAATGCAATTTCCCCATACATATTATTTCGTCATAAACAATGTTCTAGAATGCAATTTCCCCATATATATTATTTCGTCATAAACAATGTTCTAGAATGCAATTTCCCCATATATATTATTTCGTCATAAACAATGTTCTAGAATGCAATTTCCCCATATATATTATTTCGTCATAAACAATGTTCTAGAATGCAATTACCCCATATATATTATTTCGTCATAAACAATGTTCTAGAATGCAATTTCCCCATATATATTATTTCGTCATAAACAAAGTTCTAGAATGCAATTTCCCCATACATATTATTTCGTCATAAACAATGTTTTAGAATGCAATTTCCCCATATATATTATTTCGTCATAAACAATGTTCTAGAATGCAATTTTCCCCAACACACTGTTCTAAAATATTATTTCTTCATAAACACTGTTCTAGAATATAATTTCCCCATATACACTGTTATATAATATGATTTCCTCATAAACACAGTTCTAGAATATAATTTCCCCATATACACTGTTCTAAAATATGAGTTCCTCATAAACACTGTTCTAGAATGCAATTTCCCCATACACATACTTCTAAAATATTGTTTCATCATAAACAATATTCTAGAATGCAATTCCCCCCAACACACTGTTCTAAAATATTATTTCCTCATAAACACTGTTCTAGAATGCAAGTTCCCCATACACATTGTGCTAAAATATTATTTCCTCATAAACACTGTTCTAGAATATAATTTCCCCATATACACTGTTCTAAAATATGAGTTCCTCATAAACAATATTCTAGAATGCAATTCCCCCCAACACACTGTTCTAAAATATTGAGTTCCTCATAAACAATGTTCTAGAATGTAATTTCCTGATATACACTGTTATAGATTATGATTTCCTCATAAACAATGTTCTAGAATGCAATTTCCCCATACACATTGTTCTAAAATATTATTTTGTCATAAACAATGTTCTAGAATGCAATTTCCCCATATACACTGTTCTAGAATATGATTTCCTCATAAACACTGTTCTAGGATGTAATTTTCCCATACACACTGTTCTAGAATATGATTTCCTCATAAACACTGTTCTAGGATGTAATTTTCCCATACACACTGTTCTAGACTGCCCCCCTAAACACTGCTCTAGAATCTCTACTCCACCATGCACAATGCTTTAGAATGCAACCCCCCCCTCCACGATACACACTGTTCTAGAATCTTCTCTTCATCATACACACTGATCTAGAATGTCATTTCCACCATACACATTGTTCCAGAATGACATTTATCCACGCACTGTTCAAGAATGTCCTCTCCACCATACACACTGTTCTAGAATCTCGTCTCCGCCATACACACTATTCTAGAATGTCCTCTCCACGATACATACTGTTCTAGAATCTCCTTTTCATCATACACATTGTTCTAGAATGTCATTTCCACCATACACACTGTTCTAGAATGTCATTTCCACCATACACACTGTTCTAGAATCTTCTCTCCACAATACACACTGTTCTAGAATCTCATTTCTCTATACAAACTATTCCTGAATCTCCTCTTCACCATACACACATTTGGCCCCTCTCTGATTCTTTCTGTGATCGTTCTACAGATGACTGTGAATTCCAGACTGTTGATGTTTGTAGTCTTGTCGGCGTGCTTGAAACACCTTCAGTGATTTTTGATCTTCTCCTCGGGGAAATGGTGGTTGTAGATGCTACATTTAACAGGAAACTTCAACTTTTCCTCAAAGCTCCTAGATAATTAGACTGTTAGGATGCAAACAAAGTCATTCGGGGTGGTTTCATGTGAAACACAGCACCCTGGAGAAACTTGCCAGATCAGAATTGCCCACAGTGGATGACTTTAATGGTCCTACAGGCCATCTCACAGAAAGTTATTGCACAAAATGGTTATGAATAGGCCTACATGTCTCAGGCCCGAGATTAAGTTTCAGCCTTAAATGAATATTTTAAAAAGCATTAGTGGTGGAGGAGGACACACAGGGCAGAAATAATCACAGGTAAAATATAATGAAGGGTAAGCGCTTCAGGTGTTTTATGGAAGCAGTCACTGGTCTTTAGACGCACCAGCAGATTAGGCTTATTTAGCTCTATGACTTGCATAAACATATTTTTAAGAGCATTTATAATCATTCTTGGGATCATGCCATCATTCTATCACTGTTGTGATGACCATATTAGGAACTGTCTCAGCTGGCTGTCTCGAGGGGAATAATGAACTTCATGTTCACAGCTGTGGTAGATAAACACGTTCTGAACTCAATATATTTTCACTTAACAGTAATTCTTCTCAATGAAAGTCACATGACTTGATGGAGACTAAAGACCAGCCTATACCAGCCTATGACTTTTCCAAAGTTCCAAAGTAGTTCCAAAGCAGTTGACAAGGAGTGTCTTCAGAATCACTTTTTTATTTCCTGGCAGCTCCAGGTTTACTTAAGAGAACAGTGTTGTCCCTACACTTATTAGAATACTTGATGATCATAGATGATGTAATTTAGCTGACATTATTGTGAAGACTCTGCCTTGATTGAATTGACTTTGGCAAAGCAAAGTCTCAACTGCAAAGGGATACCAATGGCAAGTCTAGAGGGCTTTGGTAAGAAGCTGAGAAATCATATTTTAGTTATTTTGGCATTCATATATTATTAATAATATCAACCATCAGTCTGGCTCTACTTTTACATTCTAATGGCCCCTCGTTCAAGTTAAGCTCCTCTGGTTCTGGTCTTTTGGCTTCAGGCTTTCCTCTATGGGTGGCAGGTCAGTTAGTGTTGCTGCCCCCACTCTTTGGAACTCCTTTTTTCAAAGCTCAGCTGAAAAACTAGCTTTTCCCTGAATACTTTTATTCCTTCTGTTTTTCTTCTCATAAACTAATAATAAGAATATAAATGCACTTATTATTAGTAGCATTGTTACTAAAATAATGTTTTTGACTATGTGTAAAATATTGAGTAAGGCTGCATGGATACAAAAGTGGTGTGTAGATGTCAATATCTGATATTTTTCAAGTACCCATTTGCCCATGATGATGAATTTAATGGTATTGCATGTGATAATATGGAAACTACAACTTGAGCTACACTATATTGCTAAAAGTATTTACTCACCCATCTAACTCATTGAATTCAGATGTTCCAATCACTTTCATGGCCACAGGTGTATAAAACCAAACAGCTAGTCATGCAGACTGCTTCTACACACATTAGTGAAAGAATGGGCCAGCGTGGTACTTTGATAGGATACCAGCTGTGCAGTCCAGTGGTGAAGTTTCCTCACTACTAATTATTCCACACTCGACTGTCAGTGGTGTTCTAACAAAGTGGAAGCGATTGGGAACGACAGCAACTCAGTCATCGCTACAGACCTCCAAACTTCATGTGGCCTTCCGACTAAGTTAAGAACAGCTAATCTTTTAATCTGTAAACATTCTGTTCTCCAGGATACAATAAATCCAGCTCCCATGTGTTTTAGGCCTTGTTTTAAAACTGTGTACAGAGAGCTCTGTACAGTAACTGCTGCATGTTTACTGGATACAGTGTTTTGGCAACAGCAGCTTATCAAATGTTATTCTGTCAGTCATGTGAAACTATTCCACACAACAGTATTGCTTCTGTTCTGCCACTTTTGCTAGTGAGCTTATGTCTCAGTTGAAGGGAACATTTGTAACCTCCTAACAAGAATTTAGTAACATGAAAATCAGAAGAAACGATGAACAAGCATTCATTATCTATAGGCTGCCGCACTGTCACTAGAATCAGCTCTATACTCTATTATAAGAGTGACCAGTCCTGGTCCTGGAGAGGTTTAGAGCCAACACATTTGGCCCTATTACTCAGATGCCCTTTAAGGCCTTCATTAGTATGACAGTGATAGGGTTAGTGTTAGTATGATAAAGATAGGGATAGTTTGATAGTTATACAGTCAGTGTTAGTATGATAAAGATAGGGATAGTTTGATAGGGATAAGACCAGGGTTAGGGTTAGTATGATAACTATTGGGTTAATATAATAACGATAGGGTTAGGGTTAGTATGACAGGAACAGGGTCAGTATGATAAGGATAGGGTTAGTACAATAGTTATAGGGTTAGAATAATAGGAATAGGTTTAGGGTTAGTATGACAGAGACAGGGATAGGGTCAGTATGATAAGGATAGAGTTAGTGAGATAGCTATAGGGTTAGTATGATAAGGACATGGTTAGTATAATAGGGATAGGGTCAGTATGATAAGGTTAGGGTTAGTATAATAGGGATAGGGTTATTATGATAGGGATAGGGTTAGTATAATAGGGATAGGTTTAGGGTTAGTATGATAGGGATAGGGATAGGGTCAGTGTGATAAGGATAGAGTTAGTATGATAGCTATAGGGTTAGTATGATAAGGACATGGTTAGTATAATAGGGATAGGGTCAGTATGATAAGGTTAGGGTTAGTATAATAGGGATAGGGTTATTATGATAGGGATAGGGTTAGTATAATAGGGATAGGGTTATTATGATAGGGATAGGGTTAGTATAATAGGGATAGGGTTAGTATTAAAGGGATAGGTTTAGGGTTAGTATGATAGGGATAGGGTTAGTATTAAAGGTATAGGTTTAGGGTTAGGGTTAGTATGATAAGGATAGAGTTAGTATGATAGCTATAGGGTTAGTATGATAAGGACATGGTTAGTATAATAAGGTTAGGGTTAGTACGATAGGGATAGGGTCAGTATGATAAGGATAGGGTTAGTATAATAGGGATAGGGTTATTATGATAGGGATAGGGTTAGTATAATAGGGATAGGGTTAGTATTAAAGGGATAGGTTTAGGGTTAGTATGATAGGGATAGGGTTAGTATTAAAGGTATAGGTTTAGGGTTAGAGTTAGTATGATAGGGATAGGGTCAGTATGATAAGGATAGAGTTAGTATGATAGCTATAGGGTTAGTATAAGGACATGGTTAGTATAATAAGGTTAGGATTAGTACGATAGAGATAGGGTTAGTATGATAAGGATAGGGTTAGTATAATAGGGATAGGGTTATTATGAAAAGGATAGGGTTAGTATAATAGGGATAGGGTTATTATGATAGGGATAGGTCTAGGGTTAGTATGATAGGGTGTAGTTAGTACGATAAGGATAGGGTTAGTATAATCAGGATAGGTTTAGGGTTAGTATGCTAGGGATATGGTTAGTATAATAGGTATAACGTAAGTATAATAGGGACAGGGTTAATGTGATAGGGATAGGGTTAGTATAATAGGGATAGGGTTATTATGATAGAGATAGGGTTAGTATAATAGGGATAGGGTTATTATGATAGAGATAGGGTTAGTATGATAAGGATAGGGTTAGTATAATAGGGATAGGGTTATTATGAAAAGGATAGGGTTAGTATAATAGGGATAGGGTTATTATGAAAAGGATAGGGTTAGTATAATAGGGATAGGGTTATTATGATAGGGATAGGTTTAGGGTTAGTATGATAGGGTGTAGTTAGTACGATAAGGATAGGGTTAGTATAATAGGGACAGGGTTAATGTGATAGGGATAGGTTTAGGGTTAGTATGCTAGGGATAGGTTTAGTGTTAGTATAATAGGAAAAGGGTTAGTATAATAGGGATACGGTTAGTATAATAGGGATAGGTTTAGGGTTAGTATAATCGGGATGGGGTTAGTATAATCGGGATAGGTTTAGGATTAGTATGATAGACTATGGTTGAGACTAAACTCAGCAGGGTGATAGTTTGTAGATGAATATAAATAAATAAATAACTATTTATGCTACAATTCAACAATTCAAGTAATGCAAAAACACCAAGGACCCGTAAAAATGAGAATCAAATAAATATTTTTGCCCAGTATTCTACAAGTACTCATAAGCCATAACATTACAACAATCTCTGTGTATCTACACTTATGCCTAACTTATCAGCTCCACTGACCATATAGGACATGAATGTAGATATAAGGAGGCAGTTATAATGTAATAATGATAATGTAAGTTATAATAGATAAAAATCACATGCCAATTCATCACAATGACAATATTGACATGTTGTCCACCCCTAAGAGCCCCACGGTTAAAAGTCAAGAGGCAGGCAGTCTTCAACCACTCTGAAAAACTCTAATTATCTTTATTAATGATTTTAATGACTCCATCTAACACAAGAGATTACAGTGTGGGGAGCTGCTTCTGGGAACAGGCATTGCGTGAGTTTTGGCAGAAACAGAGGGAGACGCTCGAGGCCGGCGGTGGAAAACGTCTCAGTCGTCATGGTTGAGTTTTCTGATCTTGCCCTTGTGACGGTCGATCTCACGCTGAAGGCGCTCAATCTCTTTCTTATGGTGGTCTATCTCTTCCTTGTGGTGCTGCCGCAGAGCGGCCAACTGCTCCTTCTCCTTCTGCCTGTGGAGGCGCAATAGGAAATGTTACAAAGACGTCAGGGGACTTCTCTCAGGGCAGGTGTCAACATAAAAATCAATATTTACACAGAAATAATGTGTTTTTCTCCTTTATGAGATAAAAGACAAGTTGACAACTTCACAATTTCACAATCCCATTAAGAAGAAAAACATCTCTCCATTTTGGTCGATTTTCGTTTTTCAGTATCATAAGAACTCGACAGCTGCTCTTTATATCCTGCGAAAGTTTCATGATGAATGGACAAATAGAAATTCTTTAAAACAGCTTGGAGAACATTCTGGTTCCATTGAAAGTGAAGGTTTTTGACCTCATCTGTAAAGTTGCTATTTAGGAAATACTTTTTTTTCCAATTTTTTCATTTACATTGTGTACAAATTTTATGATGAATGGACCAATAGAAATGCTCCAACATAGCTTGGAAATAAATGTGGTTCCATTAACTTACATTAAAACTAAAGTATGTTTTTGGTCTCACCTGTAAAGTTGCAAATTTAAAGATACTTGTTTTCATTGCAAAGTGACGAGATATATATATATATATATATATATATATATATATATATATATATATATATATATATATATATATATATATATATATATATACATATATATACACCACTTGGTCCCCAAATTCGCTAGTGTTGAGCCACCCAAAGGCACTGAATTAGCAGCAGTTTGACAGGATGTGGTGCACATTCAATGTGGGTCCGTCAGCGGTGAGACCCAATGAGCAGTGACGTGCATATAAACCCACTGTATTAAAAGGGGAGCGCGTGCAATGGATTCTAATTAAATTCTTTACAACTGAAGGCATTCGAAGACATGTTTATCGTAAGCAGCATTTACGTCCGATTGTTGTTGGGCAATGGCAAAACATAAATACAATAACTCATTTATCATCACAATAATAGCAAAGAAAAAACAACACTATACTTCCACAAGTCTGGCCTTAAGTCAGTCTGGATTTAAGTAATACTGTACTGTGGTTCAATCTAGTTCAGACGATTTCACTGCTATTCAGTGTTTATACACCCCAGAGACACTTTGAGAGGATCTTACCAAAGGTTAAAAAAACCCTGCTGTACTCTTTTCTTAGTTTTATTGTTACTCTACAGGTCAACATATGCAGCTTCAGTTGATTTTCATGAAGAAATCGAGTAGCAATCTAAGATTCCACACACTGTATTAAAGCCAATGGAAGGAACTCGTGTTAGCTGCAGTAAGGATGTGCAGAAGACATAAAGAGACGAGCGGGGTGAAGACATTCAACACGGCATTAGAAGAAAAGAGGGTGTTACAGACACCAAAGTACCCAGTGTAATACAAGAGCTGCAGGCCTGCTGATCCTCATTAGAAATAGAGTAACATCACTCACTTGAAATACCGCTCTTCTTCAGCTGCCTCCTTCTTCCCGAAAGCCCCTCCAGCTTCCCTAATGGACCCTCCTCCTCCTCCACCTTTACCTGCACCTTTGCCCAATTCTCCAAGCTACATATATATGAGAGAGAGAGAGAGAGAGAGAGAGAGAGAGAGAGAGAGAGAGAGAAAGAGAGAGAGAGAGGCAGGCTATGGGTAATATGGCAAAAACAACAGCAAGATTACAGGATACACAAAATTAATAATTCATTCCATGGTTTTATGCAACACTCCACACAAGCAATGCACTGTATTTAAGACAAAGTACTATATATACACTACAATGGTGTCATAAATAGTATATTATATATCGTCACTGTCTAAAAAACATGCATCTGCATTATTTATATTTTTCTACATCATTTAAATTCGACAGCTGTCGTTTAAATTGTAATGGACCATCAGGATGAATGGACCAATAGATAAATGCTCCAAAATAGCTTAGAAAAAAAAACATCGTTGCATTGACTTACATTGAAAGTAAAGACGGTTTTATCCTCTCTCCTGTAAAGTTGTCATTTTGGAAACACTTGAGATTTAGAGTAGTAGTAGAGATTAATTTACAGTGGTGGTCATATTAAGTGAGCTGTCGTAGTGAACAACCGTGTTTACAGGACACTAGAGGAAAGTTTACCCATCAGCCACTGCATATCTACATACCTTTTTAAAGATATGTGCGATAATGACACTGAAGGACATTCCCGCCGACGGTATTCATTAACTGCAGTTCCCTTAACCAACGTCCCAAATCAACATTTCAAAGTGTGTAGGGAGTAGAATAGAGCCTGTGGAATGGAACACAGCTATAGTTTCATGGCCTATGTAGTGCCCTTCTTAGTCTGAATCTCAATTGGCTCCCTACTCTCTATGTTTTATTTATTTATTTATTTATTTTGGTCAAAACCTTCTGAATCTTTAGTAAAGCAAAGTTTGAGGCATGACACAGCACATTCATAATCTGTATAATGCAATAACTGAGATACTTGTTTTTCTCTGGAGAGAGACGATATATATTTATTGTTTTTATTTTTTTATATGATTTGAACTGCTATTTTACATTGTGTGACATTTTTTATGATGAATGGACCAATAGGAATATAATAAGAATGTCAAAGAAAGGCAAGTCAAAAAAGCCTAAAAGGGCTTGTATGAAGTACTTTCCTTCAAAGAGAAAAAAAAACAAACAAATAAAACGAGAAAATCAAAAACAGTAAATTACTAGATTAAAGATTACATTAATTAATTTAATTAGTGAGAAATAAAAAACTGTACAGGAGAAAATGATATATTTTAAAATTTAAGTCAATAATATATAAATTAGTAATAATAATGAGATATTTAAAAAACATATAGGAGAAATTCACCTTTATGTATATATATATATATATATATATATATATATATATATATATATATATATATATATATATATATATATATAGCAATCCTATATAGTTCATTATATATACACCAAAAGGTATACACATACATACATACATACATACACACACACACACACACACACACACACAAGTTTAAGTCAATTATATATAAATTAGTAATAAAAATGAGATATTAAAAAAACATATATAGGAGAAATTCACACACTTATGTATTCAAGATACATACACACACACACGTGTGTGTATATATATATATATATATATATATATATATATATATATATATATATATATATATATATATATATATATATATTTTTTTTTTTTTTTTTTTTTTTTTTTGATTATTAATCAGTCTTATATGAACTTATCGAGAGAGAGAGAGAGAGAGAGAGAGAGAGAGAGAGAGAGACACTCACTGACTATGCAGTTCTCTAGACAGGTTCACAGTGTGACCTTGATATCAGCTAAAGTTGTACAGCTGTGATCAGATGCTGCTATAAGGAGCTCCAACTAATGAATCTTCTCCAACTAAATAATTCAGACTGTTTTATTTCTGAGGGCGAACAGAATCTGCCCAGTCAGACAAGTCCGAACTTTAGCCTAGCTGAGCTGAGCAGCTGGCTAACCAGCTAACCAACTAGCCAGCCATGCTGCACCCACTTATTCCTCCTTTTCTCCACAGAGCTGAATAAAAAGCGAGGGAGAAGTGAAGGAAGGGAGGAACATGGGGAGCCCAGTATAGAGAGATAAATATTCATGCAGGAGGTATCAGGAAAACAAGGCCATGTTCAGCTTCCTGCTCGAACTTTCCGGTTCCACCTTAAATGAAGGTTTAAGGTGGAACGGGCAAACAGCCTCCGGCCCTGTTCATCACTCCGAGTTAACCCTTTCAGCAGGGTTGCGTCAGAATATTGCATCACTTAAAGACCCTGGAGGTCCAGAAACATTCGTCCACTACCTGATCAGAGCTCCTCCGGATCTGGGTCACGAGATATCCCCGCAAACTACTCCTGAGCAGCCGCGCCATGACTTTCAGTCAACTCCAAACCCACTCAGAGAGCAGCTGTGTGTCCTTGTGTAGTGATCTGCAGACGGAAACAGTGCGGGCTGGACAGAAACGCTGGACAGTTAGTCTGCTGCCCCCTGGCGCCCCGGAGAGAGAGAACACCCCTCAGGTACTGTCGAGCAGGCATAGCACTTCCGTGCTTAACTGCTTCAGTCCAAATGAATATAGTTCCCATTCAGCAAATCAGTAGCTCCTAAAGGACACCTCCACCGATTTTTCAAAATGTCTGTATACATCAGTTCTTGAAATATAGTTATAGTTATAAGTTATACTGGTTTGACATACAGTAATATATATATATATATATATATATATATATATAATTTCTTGTGTGTGCGTGTGTATATATATATATATATATATATATATATATATATATATATATATATATATATATATATATATATATATATAAATTCTCACTAATTAAAAAGTTAGAATGTAAGCAACGTCCATCCATTATCTTCCCACCCAGCATCATCGGCCAATTTAGAGTGAGCGATCAACCTAACATGCAAAACCGGAAACCGGAGTACCCGGAGGAAACCCACTCGAGCACGGGGCACGGGGAGAACATGCAAACTCCACACAGAACGGCCTGGACTGGGAATCCAACCCAGATTGTCTTGGATTGTATATATATATATATATATATATATATATATATATATATATATATATATATATATATATATATATATATATATATACTTTTAATGTAAGTTAATGGAACCAGAATTCCTATATGATATACTATATAGGATACCGTAGTATTATATATAGTCCTATGTCTTAAACACTTGGTGAATTTCTTCTTTAAATACACAATAATTTCTCTCTAATTAAAAAGTTATATCTATACTATCTGTCTTTACTTTTAATGTAAGTCAATGAAACCAGAATTCCTATTGGCCCATTGACCATATTATTATTATCATCACACAAAGCGTTTCACACCAAACCACTTTGAAGGACTTTGTTTTTTGGCTTAACTATTAAATTATGCAGAAATAAAAATGTCATTATTAGTATAATTAATTAGTTCCTATTTATTTATTCTTATTAGTCCATTAAAATGAATGCCTCTAATAACCCTCCCTGTATGCTTGGTTTAGGCTTTCACAGCTGGCCTGAAGATGGCTGTATTTCTCCTTTTATTTTTTGGTTGTATGTTGTTTGACCCCATGTATTCATGTGTGTTTTCACAGTGGCAGGTTGTCACTGATTCTTAATATTCACCGGTTAAAATACAATACCACAGATTTGTTGTTCTGGATTTTTTAATACCTCAGTTATTGAGATATAAATATTTTTAGAGTGGTTTGATGTGAAATGTTTAATTATAGAGAAATGCACAGACTCTGAACCACCAGTGAACCTACACATGTCCTGATATATGGGGACCTTCTTACTTTTTAATGCCTTACATGTACCTCTGCACCATGAACTGATAAAAAAAAATCGGTCAAACATTTCTTAATACTATCACAAAAAGCAACATGCCAGACATCATGAAGTGTATATCTCACCATGTAATAAAATATCCTGTAATCTGATATCTGTGTGGGAGTGTTCAGAGGTAACTCTTCAGATGTCTGGTTTCCATCAACATTGTGAGTAATTCTAACTCAGTAAGTGTCTCTGGAAATGAGTTTTCACACCAAACTGCTCTGACTGTTTACATTTTAACCGTTGAATTATGCAGATATTTTTAATATCTCCACGTACTCATGTGCCATGTATCACTGCTGTCGCTCATTTAGCTTGAAATTATTTAACACCACTTCACAGTATTATTATTTAGTAAGAAAATCACTGTTATTTATTAAAGGGGTCTTTAGATAGTCAGTGGGAGTTTGATTACCTTATTTATCGTAGGTAAAGACAACAAGGAGTGGTTGGGCTTGTCCCAGTCATTTCCATTGAACCATTTACCAAACCACCACTGAAACAATTCTTTTATTCTTTTCACTTTTGTCCAGGACTGGAACAAAGTAGGGACACAACTACCCTATCTTTCTGACTGAAAGAAGATTTGTAGTTGTTCTAGGCTAAAAGCGAAGGTCAGATTTGGAAAGTTTGCATATGGACGGTAGGGGCATATCCCTACCAGTATTTTGGGAAGAGACAATTGTCTCTACCAATATTCTGGGAGCAGAGAACTGTCCCTACCAATATTTCGAGAGCCGAAATCTCCCCACCAGAATGTTGGGAGGAGAGAATCGTCTCTACCAATATTCTGGTAGCAGAGAACTGTACCTACCAATATTTCGAGAGCAGAGATCTCCCTACCTATATTTTGGGAGCAAAGAACTGTCCCTACCAATATTTTGGCAACAGAGAACAGTCTTTTCCAATATTATGGGAGTAGAGAACTGTCCCTACCAATATTTGAGTAAACTTGTTGGCATTATCTGTGGACTGAAGTCATATTAGATCATTCTGATGATTAGATTAGGGGACTATCTGAAGGCTCACGTCACAACTATTGCAAATATACTGTACTTACTGCCAGACATGGAGAAGGGCAAAAGTCGATTAGTGTGTTAGTAATAAGTTATTAGAATTTATATACTGTACACTGCCGACTTCATGTACAGCTCACTGAACTGTCATCTCCCGATGTTCTTTGATGACTCAGAGATCACCTGCCTCATACCTAATGAGGAGGAGGGCGAGTGCAGAGAACTGATTTAAAACTTTGTGGACTGGTGTCTGCAGAACCACCTCCAGATAAACACAGGGAAGACCAAAGAACGGATGGTGTATTTCCACAGGTGCAGACATCCCCCTCCATCAGTTAACATCCAGGGTATGGACATCCAGAGAGTGGACTGTTATAAGTATCTGGGTGTTCACCTAAACAACAAGTTGGACTGGTCAGTTAACACCACTGCAATTTACAGAAAAGGTCAGAGCAGACCCTACCTACTGAGAAGACTGAAGTCATTTGGAGTGACTCGTAAGGACCTTCTTTGACAAAGTGGTGGCATCAGCCATCTTTTACGGAGTGGTCTGCTGGACAAGCAGGCCAGCTCTGTGCTGGGAAGCCCACTAGACCCAGTGCAGGTGGTGGGATACAGGAGGACCTTAGCCAAGCTGGCATCCATGCTGGAGAATGACCCCAAGTGTGAGAAGGAGCGGTATGACAGGTCCTTCCTTCCTGCTGCTGTTAGACTCTACAACCAGCACTGCTCCCAGCAGACCACATATACACAGCAGACCACATACACACACACTTAAACTCTACACACTGCTCCCAGCAGACCACATACACACACACTTAAACACTACACACTGCTCCCAGCAGACCACATATACACAGCAGACCACATACACACACACTTAAACTCTGCACACTGCTCCCAGCAGACCACATATACACAGCAGACCACATACACACACACTTAAACTCTGCACACTGCTCCCAGCAGACCACATACACACACACTTAAACACTACACACTGCTCCCAGCAGACCACACACACACACTTAAACTCTACTCACTGCTCCCAGCAGACCACATACACACACACTTAAACACTACACACTGCTCCCAGGAGACCACATATACACACACTTAAACTCTACACACTGCTCCCAGCAGACCACACACACACACACACTTAAACACTACACACTGCTCCCTGCAGACCACACACACACTTAAACTCTACACACTGCTCCCAACAGACCACATACACACACACTTAAACACTACACACTGCTCCCGGCAGACCACATACACACACACTTAAACTCTACACACTGCTCCCAGCAGACCAAATACACACACACACTTAAACTCTACACACTGCTCCCAGCAGACCACACACACACACACACTTAAACACTACACACTGCTCCCAGCAGACCACATACATACACACTTAAACACTACACACTGCTCCCAGCAGACCACATATACACACACTAAAACACTACACACTGCTCCCAGCAGACCACACACACACACTTAAACTCTACACACTGCTCCCAGCAGACCACATACACACACACTTAAACTCTACACACTGCTCCCAGCAGACCACATACACACACACTAAAACACTACACACTGCTCCCAGCAGGCCACATATACACACACTTAAACTCTACACACTGCTCCCAGCAGACCACACACACACACTTAAACTCTACACACTGCTCCCAGCAGACCACATACACACACACTTAAACACTACACACTGCTCCCAGCAGACCACACACACACACTTAAACTCTACTCACTGCTCCCAGCAGACCACATACACACACACTTAAACACTACACACTGCTCCCAGGAGACCACATATACACACACTTAAACTCTACACACTGCTCCCAGCAGACCACACACACACACACACTTAAACACTACACACTGCTCCCTGCAGACCACACACACACTTAAACTCTACACACTGCTCCCAGCAGACCACATACACACACACTTAAACACTACACACTGCTCCCGGCAGACCACATACACACACACTTAAACACTACACACTGCTCCCAGCAGACCAAATACACACACACACTTAAACTCTACACACTGCTCCCAGCAGACCACACACACACACACACACACTTAAACACTACACACTGCTCCCAGCAGACCACATACATACACACTTAAACACTACACACTGCTCCCAGCAGACCACATATACACACACTAAAACACTACACACTGCTCCCAGCAGACCACACACACACACTTAAACTCTACACACTGCTCCCAGCAGACCACATACACACACACTTAAACTCTACACACTGCTCCCAGCAGACCACATACACACACACTAAAACACTACACACTGCTCCCAGCAGGCCACATATACACACACTTAAACTCTACACACTGCTCCCAGCAGACCACACACACACACTTAAACTCTACACACTGCTCCCAGCAGACCACATACACACACACTTAAACTCTACACACTGCTCCCAGCAGACCACATACACACACACTTAAACTCTACACACTGCTCCCAGCAGACCACACACACACACACACTTAAACTCTCTCAGCAGACCACACACACACTCTTAAACTCTACACACTGCTCCCAGCAGACCGCATACACACACACTTAAACTCTACACACTGCTCCCAGCAGACCGCATACACACACACTTAAACTCTACACACTGCTCCCAGCAGACCACATACAAACACACTAAAACACTACACACTGCTCCCAGCAGACCACATACACACACACTTAAACACTACACCATGCTCCCAGCAGACCACATACACACACACTTAAACACTACACACTGCTCCCAGAAGACCACACACACACACTTAAACACTACACCATGCTCCCAGCAGACCACATACACACACACTTAAACACTACACACTGCTCCCAGCAGACCGCACACACACACACACTTAAACTCTACACACTGCTCCCAGCAGACCACATACACACACACACACTAAAACACTACACACTGCTCCCAGCAGACCACATACACACGCACTAAAACACTACACACTGCTCCCAGCAGACCACATACACACACACTTAAACTCTACACACTGCTCCCAGCAGACCACATACACACACACTTAAACTCTACACACTGCTCCCAGCAGACCACATACACACACACACTTAAACTCTACACACTGCTCCCAGCAGACCACATACACACACACTTAAACACTACACACTGCTCCCAGCAGACCGCACACACACACTTAAACACTACACACTGCTCCCAGCAGACCACATACACACACACTTAAACTCTACACACTGCTCCCAGCAGATCACATACACACACACACTTAAACTCTACACACTGCTCCCAGCAGACCACATACACACACACTTAAACACTACACACTGCTCCCAGCAGACCGCACATACACACACACTTAAACACTACACACTGCTCCCAACAGACCGCACACACACACACACTTAAACACTACACACTGCTCCCAGCAGACCACATACACACACACTTAAACTCTACACACTGCTCCCAGCAGACCACATACACACACACACTAAAACACTACACACTGCTCCCAGCAGACCACATACACACGCACTAAAACACTACACACTGCTCCCAGCAGACCACACACACACACTTAAACACTACACACTGCTCCCAGCAGACCACATACACACACACTTAAACTCTACACACTGCTCCCAGCAGACCACATACACACACACACTTAAACTCTACACACTGCTCCCAGCAGACCACATACACACACACTTAAACACTACACACTGCTCCCAGCAGACCGCACACACACACACTTAAACACTACACACTGCTCCCAGCAGACCACACACACACACTTAAACACTACACACTGCTCCCAGCAGACCACATACACACACACTTAAACTCTACACACTTTTCCCAACAGACCACATATACACACACTTAAACTCTACACACTGCTCCCAGCAGACCACATATACACAGCAGACCACATACACACACACTTAAACTCTACACACTTTTCCCAACAGACCACATATACACACACTTAAACTCTACACACTGCTCCCAGCAGACCACATATACACAGCAGACCACATACACACACACTTAAACTCTACACGCTGCTCCCAGCAGACCACATATACACACACTTAAACACTACACACTGCTCCCAGCAGACCACATATACACAGCGGACTACATACTCACTCACTTAAACTCTACACACTTACAGAAAATATAATTTTTTTTGTGGAACATAATATGCAATATTTTTTTGAATCAAAGAAAAGTTTTAGAATTCAGGTCCTATGGTGCATTATATATGCCTATCCTATATTCACTTATAGCAGAAGCCCAAAAGTATACTTACACACAAGTTATTAAAATAGGTGCCATATTTTTAAAACATACCATTCCTACATTTTTCAAAATGCACCTGCTGTTTTAGATGATCCATTTGAATGCATAAGTACTTTACGTGCACTATACTCAATACATGTGATATACTGAATATGAATATAGTATAGTGACCAACCTGACACCTGTCATTGGTATAGAGTAGGAAGACGTGGGAAACATAGAGCTGGGTGGTGGTCTCCATTCCACTGGAGTAATGTTCAAAGAAGAGCATTAGTTTAAAGGCCTCTGCTTCTCAAACCTTCTAACGCTACATCAACTCCACAGTGGTGTCAGAAGTGGGTCACTACACTACAGTTAAGTCCAAAAGTCTGAAAATGCAGCTCAATGGCTAAAAGTCCGACCCAGACACATCATTTATGTTTTCATAATATCTCATAATTTTATAGTAATGATTCATTGAGCTTTGAGCAAGCTTTGCTCTGTTGTGTGTTTAGAGCATTGTATTGCAGTGTCTTGTTAACTGTGTATTCTTGTTAAATGTTCTATTTTGTGGTCCAATGTCTTATATCTTTACCAATCAGAATTAACCCTTGTTCCTCCAAAATTAGGAAACTTTATAAACTTTTAACGCAGGTCAGTATATCTTATGGACCCTAGTGTGAAAGAAAACAAAGTATTTTATTTTTTACCCAAAATAGCCCAATAAAAATCTATATTTGTAAATTGTAGTGAACATTTTCTGGTTGTTTGCTAGGCAAGGCAAGGCAAGTTTACTTGTATAGCACCTTTCATACACAGCGGCAACTCAAAGTGCATAAATAAAGAAAAAAGAATTATCAATAATTAAAGTATTCAAATAAACCAGTTAAAAGAAATAAGAAATATACAAACATACAAAATACAAAAATGAGTTTAACATACTGGAAAAATATAACTATTGAAATTAATATGCATTTTATGCTTCTTTTCTTGATTTTCCTCAATATTCATACATTTCCTGAATACATAGAAATTGTGCACTTTGGACCAGATTTGAGTTTGTTGACTCATTTGATTTTTTTATCACTTAGAAAACCAAACAAAACATCAACAAGGGGTGCCCAGAGGTTTGCATATGACTGTACATGGACAGAATGACAAGCTAAGCTCTTCTTAATGCACGTCGTGCCTCGACTCGTCTTACTTTCCTCCGTTCCTACCAAGAAGGAGTCATAAGAAAAGCTATAAAAGCAAATCATAAAGCGTAAAGCGATGTGCGCTGTGCGCCCACTGTGAGCAAGGCTGACATTAACTCCACTGATTCATAATGACTCACCTCATGCTTCCTGCCTTCTCTCCAAGGACTCGCATAGTTCCTCCATGACCTTCACTGCCTTGATTGCAGTCAGAATGGAGGGAGCTGTGGGCCTGAAGCCTTCCTTTACTTCCGGCACCCTCCATAGCTCGCCGCTGCATTCCCGGCCACAGATACATGAATATTAAACATGACAATGAGTAAGTGTGAAAGAACCTGGAGCTGTTGTTTTTTGCCCCCTCATCTTACGCTCCTTTCTTCTTCAAAGGAAGGTCTGTGAGGCTTCAGAGGTTTTTGGGTACCCTGAGAGGCAGTTTACATGAAAATGAAAGATATCACAAGCTTGTATTTCTACCGATTTGCTTCTAAAACTGTGTAACGCTCTGAACTTTCACACCGTTCCCTCGTCTCCCCCCTTCGCACTGAGATGTAAGCATGGCTGCTGCTTTCATGCACACATTTTCCACCAGACAGGTGAAACAATTATGCTTTCAAGGATGCATCCAGTTCACTGTGCATTCATGGCCATTAACTCTGCAGGTGTCCGTTACAAAACGGGGTGATGCAACTGCAACAAGCCTTAATGCATACAGGCCGACCGACCCTCGGCAAGCCGTCTCCTCCGAAATGAAGATCGTTATGGAGGATGCATGCTAAGACGCTCCATCAGCCGCTAAGGTGTGTTTGTAATAGAAGATAATTGTATTCTGTCCTGGCTGCACTCGTGGTGGGCGGGCCAACGCTGAGTCATTAAGTCATCCGGCGTCCATATGAAACGTTGCCTTGGCGACACATTCCGGAAGCTGTTGACCTTGACATCGTTCATTATCATCATCGTCGTCATCGCCGTCAGTGCAGAGTTACAGAGTCTGACTAAACAATTATACAACACTGATTCTTTATTTATTTATTTTTTTAACTTTATGATCTTTTATAGCTTCCACAGTCCAAACACACACATGTTGGGTTGATTGGTCACTCTAAATTGGCTGTAGGTGTGAGTGTGTGTTGGCCATGCAATGGACTGGTGGGTGACCTGTCCATGGCGTACCCTGCTTTCGCCTAATGACACTGGGATTGGCTCCAATGGATGGATGTTCTTCTATAGACGTCTAAAGTTATACAGCATTCTTTACAGGGGCTAGAGCCTTTTCAGGGGGTAGAGCCCTTTCATATAAAGCCCCCCAGCTTTGGAATGACCTTCCAGTCAGTGTTCGGGATGTAGACACAACCTTAATTTTTAAGTCTATTTTTTTTAAGTTCACTGCACAGATGTGTTCAACGTGGAGGTCGAATTCCTCTGTGTTCACGAGGACGTTCAAATGCAACTCACACCATCGGCTTCATAGAAAACGATGTATTTACAGAGAACAGACTCCAACTCGTGAAAACTGGGGCAGTTTCAAAGCATGAGAAGAGCGTACGAGTAGCGGTAAAAGTTTCATTTCCACATAAATCATTTCAACAGCGTTTTCAATGACGGCTGCTAAAATGTTAATATGTGTAAATCATCATTATTTGGCTACAATTGGCTACCACTTACTTTTCATGTGAAATGAAGGCTTTCAGAAGTCGCCGGGCACTTTGATGTCTGTGGGATGCTGAAAACTTGTGCTGGGCACATAATTGATGGCCAGTCAGAGTTTTAAGAATGACCTTTATTTATAATTACTGTTGACGAGGGTCTCAGAAGAAGATTTCTAGCAGCTTGACCTTTTGACCTTAGTACGGTAAGCAACACGCTTTTACCTCGTAATGCACACTCCCAGGAAAGCGGTATAGTTTTTAACACAGCTTGTATTTGCATAGCAGCTGAACTCGCTGAACTGAATCACAGTCATTTACAGCAATTACTTGTTCCCCTGTGTTTTACTCTCAAGGCTTTTAGTCTCTGAGCCTCAGCGATTTTCATTTTTCTGTTAAAACCTCTTTTTACCTGGAGGAGAGATGCCTTGATATTTGAACTTTTCACCTTTTTCACTGCTCACGAGTCCATACGCTACATGGCCAAAAGTAAATGGACACCTTGACAGATGTGACAGCTTGTTGCACCTCTTATTATAAAACAACGGGCATTAATATGGAGTCTGACCCCCATTGTGGCTATGCCAGCCAAGGGCGTAGGAACGGGTTTGACATTGGGGGGGGGACACATTTGCCAATATGAATCAAAGCCCACCCTATCCCCTAAAATATTACCTATAAGCTGATCCCACTGTATGTATTACAGTAAATTACAAATAAATAAATAATCAAAACAAAACATTATCTGTACTTCTGTTTAATATTAGATAAATCCAATTAAAGATCTCAAGATACTCCACATTACATGGTACTGTTGTCAGAAAATGTTTAAATTATACATGAAATGTCTAAATAAAACACCTATATAACTAAAAATTCTTTGGAACATAATGCTGAAATTCAATAATAAGGAAATGTATGTTAAGGTTTTCTGACTAGACAAGACTAACATTAATGTTAGACAGTAAGGCTGTGTCCCAAACAGCACCCTCTGAAACATTACACACTGCACTACTGTCTTTTTATTTATTCATTTATGTATTTATTTTATTTATTATATTTTATTTTATGTATGTAGTGTAGTAGCAGTCTGCAGTTTGGGACGGGTCCAGAGAGTAATGTAACTTTACATTTCAGAGTACTTTCTGACTAAAGTTAATATAAACATTAGCTAACCCAAACCCTCCTAGCCTGTTACCATAACAACAGATTATACTAATTGCACTATATATGGTCATCGTTTAAGACTTGCACAAACTACCCAACACTCCAGCGAGGCGAGAGCTTGGGTCAGTGAAGCTGCTGACTTCAGGATATTTCTGAACAGGCATCTCAACACAAGCCTTAACAGAGTGAAAGACCACCTAACAACCAGAGCCCGTTGCTAACAACAAACACAGTGCGTGAACTGCCAACGCTGCCAAAACGCACTTTTAAATTTAAAGTGTTTTTAAACAGTGTCTGGATAGTTTTGGTTGGTGGACGATTCTCAGTCCAGCAGTGACACTGAGGTGTTTAAACACTTCAGCAGCAGCACTGCTGTGTCTGATCCACTCACACCAGCACAGCACACTAACTCCCCACCACCACGTCAGAGTCACTGCAGTGCTGAGAATGATCCACCTCCCTAATAGTACCTGTTTTGTGGTGGTCCTGTGGGGGTCCTGACCATTAAAGAACAGGTAGTCTACTGTGCACCTAAGTTGGTTGTTTAAAAGCCTTTATCTTAGCAACTAGTGTATTTACACTAGAAATGATTAGAACTGATGTAGATAATCATACATACAATACAAAGTAACATGAATATCTTACTGTGAGAGAAGTAGATCATATCTTGAGCTCCAGTTTGAAGAACATAGTGTAGTTCCAGATTTCTTCTGGACGCCCCAGACATTGTATGAATGTATTCAGTTCCTTCAGCAGCAAATCTTGATTTAGCTTAATGAAGTACTGAGAGTCAAAGCAGGTATTAGATGAGAACTGGAAATAATACTGGGTTGTTTATAGAAGGAGAAGCTTGGAAAGGGCTAAATAAACACTCTTTTGTATGTAAAAGCACTACTTACTCTATTAAGTGTTTTACTAAGCAAATAAAAGCTTCCTGTCTGGAAATAATAGCTTTTTAAAATATAATAATAATAATACTAATGTTTTGAAGTGCCTCAAACTTTTTCACAGTACTGTATAGCTTGTTAAACAGAATGTCTCCATTACAAACATCTTGTAAAGCTTATCCAACCCAGCATATAAGCTGTTCACCTGCTATTCACCTCAATTCAGTTCTCTCTGGTGGAGATATTTGAAGTCTCCATCCACTGCAGTGGAGCTAGCTGACCACATGGGGACAGTATGTACAAAAGAAAGCCTAAAAGATGAACATCAGCTTTGGTGCAGAGAACATTTCTGAATATGATTACATGTGTGCACATCACATCCCCCGCTCACACACACAAGCATACATATGTTCACATACCCAAGCTGGGCCTCTCTCGTTAGCGGGAATGAAAAGGAGCGATTCATTCCGGCTCTTCACATTTCCAGCACAGCAGGTATAATGTCAAGATAACGGCGGAAGGATTTCAAAGCCAGCGCCGAACATGAGTGTTCCTCTGTCGGCGAGGCAGTGAGTCAAACCCAGTTCAGAAAATACCAACACCAATCATCAATCAGACACTGCAGCTACACAGGAGCTCCATTCTTTCACCATGGTTTCATTCAAATTGCATGTAATCACAATTAATATGCGGCTCTTATGCAGCTCTTGTGCACCGCTGACGTAGGCCGTGGGCCTATCTGGAAAATAAACCCTCTTTTTTTCCTCAGTGTGCAACAGTTCCTTCAAAACTGGCCCGCTGCGACATTGTTCACGGACAAAAGAAAGGTTTGTAGTGAAGCTAGAAGTGAGGAGTAAAGTTCTAGCCGTGGGATAAGAACGCTATTACGGCCTTCCACATACGTGTTATTATCCGCTGCTGCTTTCCGCACTCATTTACTTTGGAGCATTTATTTGGTCCAGTGGAGAAAAAAAGCACTTGAACTCGTTAGATGAGTCCTTCGCTCCCTGTGAAAGAGTGGAAAAAGTCATTTTGGAAGAGAAAGGAAACAAAACGCCTTTCCTTTTTTTTCCATGTCCTGAATGAAAAATCTTTACAGGAGCCTGAAATTGCAGCACTTGGCCATTGTGCGGTGAGCTCATTGTGCAAACGCTCTGCGAAAGGTCACCCTAACTAAACCTAATTCACCCTAATTAGGCTGCCACATGGGCAACAGATCTAATGTGTAGTACACAGCTGTGTGCTAAAGTTTGGGTGCACCACAGGAGCCCAAACCAGACCGGAAGTCCACTTTCTTGGAACTTTTTGATTATCGTCAACAATAGAGACTTGAAAACTGGTCATTTTGGACTGTTAACAAAATGGTTGTGACATAGTGACCCCTGGTTTCCATTATCAACATTTAACAGGACCAGTTACCATTCTTAACAACTCAGTGACTGAATTACCCAGCAAATTTTTAAATTAAAATATTGGTGGAATTCCCCTTTAATGTAAGTCAATGTAATAAGATTATATTGCAAGTAAGTCTGCTGGCTTTTTCAAATATGTGTATGTGGTTCTGATAAGAATGTAGCTGGATATGCAGAGACAAACTTAGAGACAGCTAAATAAACAGCTACCAGCAACTGTTGCAATGAATTAGATGGCCTGTGAAGACATTCGTATATATTTTTTAATAATATTAAAAAATTTGATCATTGTTAATATACATGCAGCATAAAAACTGCTCATTTTGGACCGTAAATAAAATAGATATATTAGTGTTGTAGACATGGTGACCCCTGGTTCCCATCACCACCACCACCACTGTACAGAAATCTGAGCCAATAACCACTGTGACTAAAATAGGCAGCAATTTTTCTTTTAAAAGTTGGTGGAATTCTCCTTTAACGTAAGTCAGTGTAATAAGATTCTATTCCAAGAAGTCGTCCAATTAGCTGGCAGCTGGACTATATAAACTTAGGGACAGCTAAATGAACAGCAGCCAATTGTCAAAATAGATATATTCGTATTGTAGACATGATGACCCCTGGTTCCCATCACCACCACCACCACAGTACAGAAATCTGAACCAATAACCACTGTGACTGAATTATGCAGCTAATTAAAAAAAAACAATTGAATTGGTGAAATTCCCCTTTAACTTGATGTAACAAGACTCAAACCTATGCAAACCTTAGAGACAGCTAAATGCAAGGACGTATTAAGGATAGTCTGGGCCACTGAGCTACCCCCAACCCACACCCCTTGTGATCAAGGGCCCTCTAATGGTATGCCCTGCTCTTCTCTAGGGCCCCCTGGTAGAGGCTCTCATAACCAGGGCCCTTTAAAATTATGCCCTCCTCTTTCCTAGGACCCCTAATAGCCAGAAGTCGAAGTCGAAGAGCAGTGCCACAACGCCGCGCCCATTTTCATAATGGGCCCAAAATCATGGCTAGGGATCAAAAGCATGGCTAGGGGTCCCAAAAGCATGGCTAGGGCCCCCAAGAGGCCCTGGGGTCAAAGTCCCTAAAAGTCAGAGGATCCTTAAAATGGACGAAAATAAAAATATATTGTATCATAAATGTTGATAGGCATCGCAAAATGTTTTGGCCCCACTGGCCCGGTCAGTAATCCAGCCATGGCTAAATGAACAGCTACCAGCAGCTGCTGGAAACGTTTTGGTACTCCATGAACTTCTGTGTATGTATATGTTTTAATATCATTAATTTTTTTACTTTTATCAACTTTACATACAGCAAATAAAATAGATATATTCGTATCGTAGACATGATGACCCCTGGTCACCATCACCACCACCACTGTGCAGAAATCAGAGCCAATGGCCACTGTGGATAAAACATGCAGCAAATTTTAAAATAATTGGTGGAATTCCCCTTTAATGTAAGTGAATGTAACAAGACTCTATTCCAAGAAGGCAACCAATCAGCTGGCAGCTGCACTGTATATGCAAAACTTAGAGACAGCTAAATGAACAGCCACCAACAGCTGCTGCAAAAGTTTGGGTACTCCATGAACACCTGTGTATATATACCACTGTGCAGAAATCAGAGCCAGTGGCCACTGTGGATAAAACATGTGGCAAATTTTAAAACAACTGGTGAAATTCCCCTTTAATGTAAGTGAGTGTACCAAGACTCTACTCCAAGAAGGCAACCAACAGGCCAGCAGCTGGACAGTACACGCAAAACTTAGGGACAGCTGCATGAACAGCCACCAGCAGCCGTGCACTACTGGATCTAATCGAGTGCTTCCACTGTCTTATATGGGCTTCCGGTCTGCAGCGTCCTCCAATGATTTCTCCCTCTTTTCTCCCTCTGCTGCCCTCCATGCTCTACTTCTACTGTTGCCATTGGAAATAGTATCCTGGCAACCGCAGGCAGCGGCGCAATGACAAGGTAAGGTCATTGAATGCGTCTGCAAGACCCAGCGCTCTCCCCGTACAGCTAACCCTTCACATAAGTCATGGCTAATGAGTCGAAAATGACTAACTATATCATGCCACTCATTCTTCTGCGAGCTCATTTGCATAGGTCCGTGCTGATGCCATGCAAGAAGCAAGTCCTGTGCAAGTCCTGCATGACACTGTCATAAGGCATCATGCATATGGCCGTATGAACTCAGTGACCACTCGATGCATAGGCAGCACAGAATGACGCAGGAGATGTTACAGTAGGATGAGCTTATCTGTCACTCAGCCCTAACGCTGACGATAGCTGTGTTGCACTAGTTAATGTAGAGTCTAATGAGCGATTAGGCTAACTAGGCCTTCCATTGAATGAGTGTTACTAAAGCCTCCAGTCTAAAGGACTCATTTCAAGGACAAAGCACCCCCCCCACCATTCGAGCCGAGACCTAAATGAGCTCCTCTAATGCTGGCACGACTATTCTGTCTGCACATGAGCTTTATATTCACCTTCAGGGGAAACAGATTTGTGCCAGGCTGACTGTATAGAAGCTCAGAGTGAATATCTGTTCTGCATGGGAAATCAGAGTGACAGTACTCGGCGCTGGTTGACGCACTCTTAACTCCTAGCAGTGCTGCAGAGGCTGCTGCCCGAGTGCACTTACGTTACCTTTTCCAAGGAGAGGGGAAGCTTAATGAAAGCTAATTGTCACCTTCTTGTTTAAACAAAGAAAGGATTTGCCACCACATATTATTTTATAAAACTGATATTTCCAAAAGTTTGGACAACCAAAATTTCTGTTACTGTGAGCAGCTCAGCGAGTAAAACATGACCTGATTTCCAAAAATCAATGAAATATATATTTTTAAATATTTTTACAGCAAAGGTTTGGAAGCTCTGCATGGTCAGGACTTAATGATGCTGCCCTTGACAAGTATCGAAGCTTGTAAATGCTTTGTGTGCTTTTTTGGCCTATTGTTCCTCACCAAGGGTTCTAGTTCTTTGATATTCTTGGACCACTTCGACTGCACTGCCCTTGGGAAGTCTATCTGCAGATTATATCTGTTATGTTTATGTTGGGGGGATGTGAAAGCCATGGTAAAACCTTCGGCCTGCTCCTTTCATGGTAGCCCATATGGATTTACGCTCCTGGCTGGTCTTCCTCTGCAGGCCATCAGGCCCTCGCAACTGATCCAGAATGCAGCAGCACGGCTCGTCTTCAATCTTCCCAAGTTCACTCATGTCACTCCACTGCTGCGCTCCCTTCACAGGCTTCCTGTAGCTGCTTGCATTCAGTTCAAAGTTCTGATGCTTGCCTACAAAGCCAAGAATGGACCAGCTCCTCCTTACCTTATGGCAATGGTCAAAAGTCAGTCCACACCTCGAGCCCTTCAAGCTTTATATACGGCTCGGCCTGACTCGCCATCACTCAAGATTCATGGTAGACATGAAAAAAGACACTTCTCTGTCCTGTCACCCAGATGGTGGAACGAACTTCCACTGACTGTCCGAACAGCAAACTCTCTTACGGTCTTCAAGCACAAGCTAAAGACCCATCTCTTTGTGAAGCACTTATAAGCACTGATCTACTGAAGTATTGGTATAAACCATAATTACTGCACTTATACTGTATGTAGTCTTGTATTTATTCTCTTCTCTGTAGGTATTCTATTCTTGCTAGGTATTGCTCTGTATCTAACTTTTTATTTTGTTGGCTTCTTTCTAGGTATTAGCACTGGCACTTGTTTACGGCAGTGTTTAAGCTCAATAGTAGACTTAAACCTGTTTGTACTAGATAGAGATTCATACTCTGACTAAACACAAAGCACTTTTGTAAGTCGCTCTGGATAAGAGCGTCTGCTAATTGCAGTAAATTTTGAGATTGTGTTTAGGATCATTATCCTGTTGCAGAAGCAACCATTGGTAACACTTATATGACTCCTGTATTCATAATGCATTATAAAGGCATTAATTAGGTGTTATATGGCATGAGTACTACAGCATAATGCGTAGCGCAAGGAAGTACAAGTACAATTACATGCATAACACTTTATAAAGCAATTGCTAATGTGAGCTCTATAAAATGTATGCTGCATATCAATATTTGAGCTTTAAAACTAATAAAACCCATTTTATAAGAATGTGTTGCCAGTTGCACTAAAACCTTTTATTCTCTCCTTTGAAGTGTTGCTAGGTGCACCAAAACCTTTTATTCTCTCCTTCCATAGATAATCTCTTCTCCCTCCTGGACTGGATTACACCCAACAAAGGATTACTGAAAACTATAGCTTTACATTTGATATAGTGTTTAATTGTGCATAACAATATTCATGTGTGCAATGTTTTCATGAAGAGATATTATAATGCATTATAATCATTTTACAGAGTGTTCTGCCTGTTACCATAGCTACTTAGAAGCAATTCTGAAAGTTTATTATTGACATTATAAGGCATTAATAAGTTGTTATATGGCATAAGTAGCAGCATAATGCCAAGTGTAAGAAAGTACAATTGCAGTAGTAATAATTACACACATAACACTTTATAAAGCAAGAGTACATAACTTAATGTCAACTTAAAGGATCTGTTAATAAGAAAACTGCATATAATAAAGTTATAGAGTGTTACGCCAGGTCGTTAAATGGTTTTAGGTGAAGTGAACATTGATGTGTATAATGTTTTTATGAACAGATATTATAATGCATTATAAGACCAGACAATATAAAGCTGCATACATTTATTTAATAAAGTGTTCTGAGTGGTTGTTACTGTAGCTACTTAGAACCAAGTGTGAAAACAATGAGGCAATATAATGCCTCATAAGTGCACTTATTAGATATCATGAATACAGGATTCATAGGAAGTCTTACCCAAGCATCTTTACATCTTCAGCTTTTTAACAGATGCGCTGTTTGCTGTCAGAATTTGCTGGTATTTCCCTTCACCAGTGAAATGTTCTTTGTGCCGCTGGCTGCAACAACAGCGCAAAACATAATTGATTCACCCCCGAGCTTAACCCTTTGATGCACAAGCTGAGCAAAGCCCTAGCGAACAACCTGGCTCAAACTTGACCCGTATTCATTTCCTATGTTATTGTATGTATTGCTGAGTATCTATTTGGTATATATACTGAAATCAGTTTATTTCATTATTTAATGTTCTGAGTGTTCATTAATAATCTTGGTTTAGATCTTAAATCATTATATTAATCCTTATTTATTTACTTCATGAACAGAAATGGTGTTTGTAAATATGTTTCTGACCGCAATGTTTTTTAGAAAAATAAAAAATAAGAATAAAATCAGGATTTGTGATGATCAACAACAAGTGAATTGAGGAATTCATGGAAGCTTGAATGATAAAATTAATTTATTGCAAATCTGAGTTGGGACACTTTTGACCCACGTTGTGCATCAAAGGGTTAACAGGTAAAGGTCTGTTCACCAAACATACTTTTGCTCATTGCAGCCAAAATGTTTTATTTTATTTTATTTTATTTTATTTTATTTTATTTTATTTTATTTTATTTTATTTTATTTTATTTTATTTTATTATTGGTTTAATTAATTTTATTCTTATTTAAATAAAGTGCTCAGTATAGTGAAAATGAGTTTACACATCCTCTACAGAGCTCATAGTTTATTGGTTTTATTGTTTATTGGCTGAATTTCAAGTATATTGAGAAATAAACATAAAATGTGTGCTTTTTCCTGAATATCTTGGATTTGTAAAAATAGAATTTGTGCACTGAATTGAGCAAGAAAGTGTGTTAATGGTGTTTTCATGTAGAAAACTGTGACCCCTGAACATTTGCGCGTAACTATAGTGATATACTTGGTTGAGTGGGGACCCATCTCATGGCTCTAGAGCTTTTTAACCTCGGTTTGCCCCTTTCAGACTAATTTGCATAATCTGAAGCATCTGTCCAGACAGGGAGCGCCACTGGAAGCAATTATTAGACCTTACTGTGTTGGGTTGCTAATGACACTTACTGCCAGAGGAGGGCAAAGTGTTAGCTTTAAAATCAATTATAGTTGCATCTTTTTAATCACTCCTTTATAACCTGGTTTAAATTGCTCTCCCAAAGAGTAAAGAAAAGATATGTATGCTTGGTGGCTCAATAATAATGATAATAATACAAATAATAATAATAATAATAATAATAATAATAACTAGAAAAGGGTGCCACGGTGGTATAGTGGTCAGCACTGTCTCCTCACAGTAAGATGATCTGGGTGGGATTCCCGGTCTGGGTGGGTCTGTGTGGAGTGTGTATGTTCTCTCCGTGCTTGAGTGGGTTTCCTCCGGGTACTCCGGTTTCCTCCCACAGTCCAAACACATACATGTTGGGTTGATTGTGCTCATTCTAAACTGCCTGTAGGTGTGAGTGTGTGTGTAAGTGTGTGTTGGCCATGCGATGATCTGGTGAACTGTCCATGGTGTACCCTGCCTTTGCCTGATGACGCTGGGATTGGCCCTAGCCCCACCCCATGACAAGACTAGCGAGATAAAGCGGAAGATAATCGATAGATAACTAGAAAAGTGATAGTTGTGCAAAAACGACAAGTAGAGGAGTGCAGGTCAGTACATCTGTGGATTTGTGTTTGGGGATCTGCCCTGAGTGAGTACAGGCAGTTTGGAGGCTGTGCGTTAAATGAAACCATGAATGGGACTCTATGGGGGAAAAAGAAAGGATGAATAAAACATCTAACAGACAAATGCATGTCGAACCAACACTATAGTCATGATCGGGGGTCAGTCCTGAGTCAGTGTATGCGAAATGGTGTCAGTTGGTCGAGCAGAAGCAGCTTAGATTGGTGTGCAATTTTCCATCCTATTCATTCTCTATGGGAAAAAAAATCATGCAAAATCTGTGCATCCAATCAAAAAGCTGTATACAAGCCCGAATTACATTATCAGACGGGATATTCTGGAATTGGAGTCGATATTTTGAAAAACTGCAGTTATGTGGCAAAGATCTGGCAGAAAAAAATTATATCACTAACAACCACTTTGCTTTGCAATGTGTAACCATTATAATAATAATAATAATAATAATAATAATAATAATAATAATCAGTAGCATTTGCTTTTCACACCAGTAGCAACTCAAAGTGCTTTACAATATTTTTTACAATAAAATTTTCATCAGTAATAAATTATAGTAAACATAAACTGAGCCTTAATGAAAATTTACAGCAACTAAGAGTTTTAAATTAGCCCCAAGTTAAAGACATGCTTTTAAAATTGTTTACTAAAAGTAAGCTCTGATCTTAATTGCGCAATGAAAACTGGAATTGAGCTTCAAAGTTTAGAAGCTGATTTAGTAGCACAGCTTTACCAGCTTTAGTGCAGCTTTGGTGTGAAGCTAGAATTATTTCTTTTCCTCTCATATCATCACCGTCCAAAGGCAAATGTGTATCTGCATTTTTGATGATTTTTATTTTTCATTTGAACACGACAGCTGCCGTTTACATTGTCTGGAAGTTTCTTCATAAATAGAGGAACATAAATGCTCCAAAATAGCTTGAAAGAAATCTTGGTCCATTGACTTTCATTGAAAGTAAAGCAGGTTTTTGCTCTCTCCTGTAAAGTTGTGATTTTGGAGATATTTGTTTTTCCTTGTACAGCGACGATATGCAAACCCTTTCCCAATTATTTCTTTTTGCATTCTTCCATTTGTTGGAAATGATCTATCTTTGAAACACATTTGCTCCTGCAGTCTAATTAGCAGTTTAACAAGCTTGACTGACAGTGTGAAGTAAGTGCTGAGTTAGGCTTTATTATGGCTTTTTCAAACTTTTCCAACTAGAACATGCACAATGGGGATTGTTAGGAAGATGGAGGTGTAGGTGATAATGAGGGGGAGGTCTTGTCGGAGGAGGAGCACTGAAGTCTTGTAGAGTGTAGACAATGTGACGTGATATATTTCTTTTATTATGAACACTTTTCTGTAAAATATCCATCTTGAATATCCTTCAGTATTGAGGTTTTCTTTGGCACTTACATTCAATCTGCCATAACAGCCGGTAATTTCAGTTCTTAATAAACATACTACCTTTAGTTATCCCAGAGTGAGGGGCAAGCTTATATATATTTATACGCCTAAAGGAACACATTTGAAGACCCTTATCCTGAAAGACTACCTGTACACAGGTAGGTGAAGGTAGTGTTACAGTTTACCTGTACACAGGTAGGTGAAGGTAGTGTTACAGTTTACCTGTACACAGGTAGGTGAAGGTAGTGTTACAGTTTACCTGTACACAGGTAGGTGAAGGTAGTGTTACAGTGTACCTGTACACAGGTAGGTTAAGGTAGTGTTACAGTTTATCTGTACACAGGTAGGTTAAGGTAGTGTTACAGTTTATCTGTACACAGGTAGGTTAAGGTAGTGTTACAGTTTACCTGTACACAGGTAGGTGAAGATAGTGTTACAGTTTACATGTACACAGGTAGGTGAAGATAGTGTTACAGTTTACCAGTACACAGGTAGATGAAGGTAGTGTTACAGTTTACCTGTACACAGGTAGGTGAAGGTAGTGTTACAGTTTACCTGTACACAGGTAGGTGAAGGTAGTGTTACAGTTTACCTGTACACAGGTAGGTGAAGGTAGTGTTACAGTTTATCTGTACACAGGTAGGTGAAGGTAGTGTTACAGTTTACATGTACACAGGTAGGTGAAGGTAGTGTTACAGTTTACCTGTACACAGGTAGGTGAAGGTAGTGTTACAGTTTACCTGTACACAGGTAGGTGAAGGTAGTGTTACAGTTTACCTGTACACAGGTAGGTGAAGGTAGTGTTACAGTTTACATGTACACAGGTAGGTGAAGGTAGTGTTAGGAGTGTTACCCAAGAACTCTTCTTGGTATAGTGTGAGGTGGTTGGCCAGGTGGGGAATCAAACTCCAGTCTACAGCATGGTGGTCAGCAGTGTAACCCACTACACTACACCAACAACTGTATTTTAAATGTATTTTAAAAAGGAGTACAAGTACTTTAGTAGCTCTAAGTATTATACTAAGTTTGAGCATACCGTCGCTGTCTGAAGAAAAACTGTGTATCTGTGATGAAGGGAGCTGGGACGAGGGAGGCGGATACATATGCCAGAATGTTTTATTGGAATCCAAATAAAGAAAAAAAGAAACATAAAATAAACCAAACAAGAATGAACCAAATAAACAAGAGACGAATGACAGAGGAAAGAACATGTGAAACAGGTAACACTACTAAGGACAGAGACCATGAGAAAGAACCACAAAGACAGGGGGCAGACGGAGGGATTAAATAACACATGGAATACGAAACAGCTGAGAACAATGGAAGGAACCACAGACTAGGATCAGGTGAGGGGTGGAGACTTGGAAGAGCACATGACAAAAACATTAGTACATGGCTAGGACGAGGGAATGTAAACAAAGGACGCCAGTAGGGAGAACAGGCGGGACGGGACAGTATCTCCATTTTTTCTGCATCATTTAAACACGATAGGTGTGTAAAAACCTTTATGATAAATGGACCAATAGAAATAGAAAAAACTACTTGAGAATTGGAGAAATGTCTGGTTCCATTGACTTGCATTGACTTACATTGACTTACCTTGACTTACATTGAAAGTAAAGACATTTTTGGTACATTTCTTTGGACGACTTGTACTTGATTGTATTTCAGTTAAAGGAGAAACATTCCAATATGAACTCTCTTTGTTTAACACCTAACGCTAACCTTGAAACTCACCAGTTGGGATCACCAGTTTGTGCTTAGAGGTCTTTTTTTTTTGGCCTTCATCTTTTTTTTAGACCCATTCCATTCTCCTTCATTCATATTTCAAAAATGCTCCTCACTAACAGCTTCCCAAACCCATAATCTATTCTAATAAAATCTAACTTCAGGTAGCTCCCTGTCCACTTCACATCCATTTTCATTTCTTTTTCATCCATTACTCTTAGAACTGGGTTGCTTTCATACCAAAAATACATCTGCGAGGTTTTAACAGGGCTCGTTTTCATTTGGCTGCTGAAAGTGACTTATATTAAAGTCACTTTAAGAGCCCTGACCGCAGCGCCGCTGAGTGCCTTCCGGATGAATAGGGAACGTCAATTGCGAGCCACGCCTTCTCATCCAACATCAGTGCCTCATAAATGCTTTTTTGACTGAATGGGCACAAATTCCCACGTACACTCTTCAGAATCGTGTGGAAAGCCGTCCTTGAAGAGTGGTGGAGGCTGTCATAGCCGCACAGGGGGAGTTTAACGTTATACTAATGCTGAGGGTTGCTTTTTTGACCCACGGGATGTCCAACAAGCTCCTATGGACACAATGTATAGGTGTATGGCCAAATAAAGGATATGCCTTAAAATGCTTTTTCTTGCTTTTTCCTTCCTTCCTTTTTTCCCTTCCTTATTCTATATATATATATATATATATATATATATATATATATATATATATATATATATATATATATATATATATATATATATATATATATAAATTTTAGCTTGTTTTAAACAGAACCCCAAACACATTATTTACATATTCAAACAATATTAATACAGTAAGTAGTGCTTTTACATACGTCAGTGTGTTTATTTAACTCTTTCCAAGCTTCTCCTTCTATAAACAACCCAGTATTATTTACAGTTCTCATCTAATACCTGCTTTGACTGCTCAGTACTTCATTAAGCTAAATCAAGATTGCTGCTGAAGGAACTGAATACATTCATACAATGTCTGGGGCGTCCAGGAGAAATCTGGAACTACACTTTGTTCTTCAAACTGGAGCTCAAGATATGATCTACTTCTCTCACAATAAGATATTCATGTTACTTTGTATTGTATGTATGATTATTTACATCTGTTCTAATCAGATCTGCTGTTCTTACTGGTGACAATACACTTCTTGCTAAGATCAGGACGCAGTAGTGTACTGCATAATTTTAATGTAGAAGTCCAAATCTCAGACATTGTAGGGAGTAGGGAGGCATTTGGGACTCAGCCATAGTATTAGGGTTTCTAAACACACTGCATTGGCATCTTGTCCTCCTTGTAATAAATAGCAAAGCATAGTAGCTAATAAGCCTCTTGACCACTGTGTGACATCATATTCAGAGCTGAGAGTGCAGGTACATACAATACAAAGTATTCATGTTACTTTGTATTGTATGTATGATTATTTACATCTTTTCTAATTATATCTAGTGTTCTTACTGGTGAACATACACTTACTGATAAGATAAAGGCTTTTAAACTATCATCTCATCGCAGTAGTGTAAAAGCATCACCTCATTCATTAAAGCACAAAAAGTTAATTAAATTGCAGGAATATGTTTCATTAATGAACATTCTTAATGTTTTAGACTGATTTTCAGACTAGCACATGGGACCATATGTTAATATTTCCATCACAAGTAACACAAGTCTTTTACAAGCTTGAGCTGTCTGTATTTAATCTAGAGCTGCCGTTTTTATCGTCCACTATCGTGTAGTGGTTAGTACGGTGGTGTAGTGGTTAGTATGGTGGTGTAGTGGTTAGTACAGTGGTGTAGTGGTTAGTATGGTGGTGTAGTGGTTAGTACAGTGGTGTAGTGGTTAGTATGGTGGTGTAGTGGTTAGTACGGTGGTGTAGTGGTTAGTATGGTGGTGTAGTGGTTAGTACGGTGGTGGAGAGATTAGTACAGTGGTGTAGTGGTTAGTACGGTGGTGGAGAGGTTCGTACGGTGGTGTAGTGGTTAGTATGGTGGTGTAGTGGTTAGTACGGTGGTGTAGTGGTTAGTACGGTGGTGTAGTGTTTAGTAAGGTGGTGTAGTGGTTAGTATGGTGGTGTAGTGGTTAGTACGGTGGTGGAGAGGTTCGTACGGTGGTGTAGTGGTTAGTATGGTGGTGTAGTGGTTAGTATGGTAGTGTAGTGGTTAGTATGGTGGTGTAGTGGTTAGTATTGTGGTGTAGTGGTTAGTATGGTGGTGTAGTGGTTAGTATGGTGCTGTAGTGGTTAGTACGGTGGTGTAGTGGTTAGTACGGTGGTGTAGTGGTTAGTATGGTGGTGTAGTGGTTAGTACGGTGGTGTAGTGGTTAGTATGGTGGTGTAGTGGTTAGTACGGTGGTGTAGTGGTTAGTATGGGGGTGTAGTGGTTAGTACGGTGGTGTAGTGGTTAGTACGGTGGTGTAGTGGTTAGTATGGTGGTGTAGTGGTTAGTATGGTGGTGTAGTGGTTAGTACGGTGGTGTAGTGTTTAGTAAGGTGGTGTAGTGGTTAGTATGGTGGTGTAGTGGTTAGTAGGGTGGTGTAGTGGTTAGTACGGTGGTGTAGTGTTTAGTAAGGTGGTGTAGTGGTTAGTACGGTGGTGTAGTGGTTAGTATGGTGGTGTAGTGGTTAGTGGGGTGGTGTAGTGGTTAGTACAGTGGTGTAGTGTTTAGTAAGGTGGTGTAGTGGTTAGTACAGTGGTGTAGTGTTTAGTAAGGTGGTGTAGTGGTTAGTATGGTGGTGTAGTGGTTAGTATGGTGGTGTAGTGGTTAGTACGGTGGTGTAGTGGTTAGTATTGTGGTGTAGTGGTTAGTATGGTGGTGTAGTGGTTAGTATGGTGGTGTAGTGGTTAGTATGGTGGTGTAGTGGTTAGTACAGTGGTGTAGTGTTTAGTAAGGTGGTGTAGTGTTTAGTAAGGTGGTGTAGTGGTTAGGTTTATCATTTACTCTAAATTGCCTGTAGGTGTCCATGAGTGTGTGTTGGCAATGTGATGGACTGGCAATCTTTCCATGGTGAACCTGATGACTTTGTGACTGGCTCCAGCCCCCGTGACCCTGACTAGTGGGATAAAGCAGATGATAATGGATGGATGCATGAATGGATAACAAGAACCTAAATTTTTCTTTATGGTTTAACCAAGTTACCAAAATCCTACCAGACTTTTTTATATTTTATTCCTGTTCTACATTTAAATTTGCTGATATGTGTGGGTTCCCACTCCGAGGCCTCTTAAGAAGACTGGGTACTCCGCTGTCACCAGGAATGTTGCTGGATGGCTGATTCATGTCTCTGGAAATGAATCAGTAATTCCCTGAAAAGGGTGAGCCTCTAAAATAGCATATGAGTGAGTCCCCTTCAGAGGGCTCTGCAAATGAGGGGACCACTCTGCTAGTCCAGGCTTTAAAACTCTGGGAACAAAGAGGTGATAACTGGGGTTGTGAGAATTCAGGCTGTCGTAAGCCCTACATGACTAACCGTTTCAGCTCCCCATTAGCGCTACAGCTGGTTATTACCATTCCCGCCTCGTCCGTCCATTCGCACCCCTGGACATAAACACACATACACAAACACTCAAGCGCCACTTTTGCTCTGCTTCCGCCCAACGGGCCACCACTCGGGGTCCGTGAGTGGCGCGAAAGCTCATCCCCCACAGCGGAATTGCACTCTGGGGGCCGCTGGCATTTGCCCATGACGCACATGCACAGCTGTAATCCAGCGACGGCGACACTTTGTCATTCATGGCTGAAGGATCACATGCGAGGCACTTTTCAACGGTGCAATTAGTTTCTCTCAATCAGAGCCAGCGAGACAAAAAAGCCCGACCACGGAGGCTTAAGTGCTCCTATTCAGACCTCCAGCGCCAAAATGAAATAAAGCTCTGTCTCTCTCTATCTCTCTCTCTCTCTATCTCTCTCTCTATGTCTCTCTCCCTGGGTCTGCAGAGTGAGCGAGTGATTGTACAGCTCTATTTTCTGTGGCCTTGCTGACACTTGAGTTATGCAGCACTAGTGCCGGTGCGCTGCGCTGACTAACAGTGTGACACATGAAAGAAAGCGGAAACCAGGTCTCAGGTGCTTCACTAATGCATGTGTGGGCTGCTTAGTCTATAGGTTGGACGGGCAGATAAAGAGATAATTGGCAGGTTAGTGAAGTGGGGACGGCTCTTGATAGCCGATGAGTGATGGTTGGGGAAAATGTGAGTGACATCCGCATGTGTCTACATCCTGCTTTCAAAATAGGCAGAATGCTGTAATTTTTTAGACTTTCTTATACAGTGTAGGACCAAACACAGCCTGGGATAGAAGAATTAATATTATACATCAGTATTATGCACAGCTGGGTTACATTATAATTCTTACTTTGGACGGCGGCAGCGTTGTTATAGTTTGGGGAATGTTTTCGTGGCATGCTCTGGACCCACTCATCCATGTGAAAAACATTCTCAACCGATTTGGGTCTGAATCCATCTTTGCAGATCATGTACACCATACATGCTGATGGTCTTCTCTGGAGCAGATGGGATCTTCTAGCAAGACAATGCGACACGCCACCAGACTAGAAATGTCCCACTTCGGTTGAAAGAGCTGAGCAAGACTTTCAAGTACTACCCTGGACCCTAATTCCCCAGACTTGAACCCAATTGATCTTCTGTGGGATCACCTGGATGGTGGTGTTGGCTCTATGCATCCTTCCGCACAATCCCTCCAGCAGCTGTGGGCTGCACTGCAGTCAGCATGGCTCCAGATACCTGTGACAACCTACCAGGCCCTTAGTGAGTCTCCCAGTCTGTCTAGCTGCTGTCTGTGCTGCACACTGCAGTTACTCTGGATATTAGAGTTGGTCATAATAATGTGACTCGACTGTGTAATATCAAAAAAGAGTGTTTATTACACTTGTGTGGTTCAGTATTGCAAATTAGAACTCGGTGGCCCCCACTTCGATTGACAATAGCAACCTTCTCTTGTCATCTTCTTTGTCTTTGCTAACACTTGCCGTCAACTTTTACCCATTCTTTACTGGATAAAGTCCCAAAATCATTACTACATGACTAATACGTGCACCAAAATCTAACCCAGAATTATATTTTAACTGCTTTTTTTACAATCATTACTTAGTGAAACATATGCTATAGTGAAATAAGCTACAGCGCTAATGCTAACATCATTAGCATTTGCGCTAGCCTATATAGAAGGTTTTTGCTCATATTTTCACAGTCAACTTTTTATTCTACACTTGATGCCGGAGTGGATAATGAGCAGAGTCAGGAGAATTCCCTGTGGGCCGGCAGCGTTTTGGGTCGCTGATTGAGAGCTAATGGATCACCTCGCACATATAAGCACAAACACATTTAGATAAACTATGAATGTTACAGCCCAGCAGAGGGCCATACAGTCCATACAGGTGAACTAGGCCATCGTCTAGAGCGACACTACAGCAAGGACCCAGTTTTTCTGTCACCTACGAGAAACCTGAATACGGAGTGGTGTATGCGCCAAGCTCCCTGTGATTGGCTAAGCAGTGTGTCAGTCACTGCTCATGACTGCTTCTTACCCCGCACCCCTCGCTCAGCAGCAGATACATAGAATTTAAATTATGCACCAGTTACGTTCAGACGCCTGTATGGCTGCATGGCTATTTCCTGTGGAAATGAAATTTGAATAATAAGCTAACATCAGCCTCAGCCTATTCAATTCAGCAGGTACAAGTATGTAGTTTTTCTTGCAAATAACAAATGTAAACAAAAACAGTCATCAGCTGTCTGGGAATTTGGTACTTACAGGGTCTCAAAACCTAGTGAGTGTGTAAGTAGGCTGTCTAGGTAGCAGCTGTTTAAGTATCAGTGTTCTCTCCTCATCTCTCCTCATAAAACAGATTACTGAGACGCTCTAGTTAGAGAAAGTCTAGTTAGAGACTCGGCTTGTCCCCGCTCACTGCAGCACACGACCGGTGGTTTAGCTGTTTGCTAAGCTACCGGTCGTCATCCAAAACAACAGCCCAAGGCTTAAAAATCCGCTAGCATAAATGCTAATGGCTCGAGTATAAAACTGCTAAATGGTGAAGGACTCGTTACAGAGTTGATAATAAAAACTGTTTTGTGTGATTATATGACCAGAAACACATTAAAACTCCAGAGAGAATCAAAATAACTCACATTTTAAAACCACTTCACTGCTCCTAGATTAGCCTGTGCTGCATCATGGGATTGTCTTAGCGGCTGAGGAAGTGTCCGATGCTTCCTTAGAATCAGGTCTAGATAAGGTTTCTCAGTAGACAGCATGTTTAAGGTATGTAAGAATTGGGACAGTCTACATGTTGAGAGTGCATACTATGATGTGAAATGCTGTCTATGTATGCAGCTCACTAGATTTTGAGAACCATCTACAGTGTCATTTTACCACAAAACCTGAAATAGTCTTTCTCCACACAAGTTTGTAAATGTAGATGTCGTTGTGTAGTTGTATGCGCAGAACTTTGTTGTATGTTTGTTATATTTGTGTATTAGTAGTTATATTATATATTATTTTGCTTTATATTATATTTAAGTAACATATTGTAGTATATATTACATAATAGTATATAGTCACTGTCTCCAAAATGCCAACTTTACAGGTCAGGCCAAAAACTTTTCAAGCTATTTTGGAGCATTTCTATTGGTCCATTAATCATGCAAGTTTTCCACAATGTAAACAGCAGATGGTGCATTTAATTGATCTAGAAAAATAGAAATTGACAAAAAATTGACATGTTTTTTGTTGGACATCGACGATATGTATATTATTTTTTATACAAACTGTTCAATTCAACACACCTTTATTTCTACATACCCATCTGTGCATATTATGTATATAGGTGTATATGAATATATGCATAAGTGTATAAATCCATATTTCTGTTTATATTTTGTACATACACATAGACATATTTATATATTATTTATATTCATCACACTTTGCTCTTGCACATGTACTAAGCAGTGACAAAACAGTTGAATCTATGTATGTATGTATGTATGTATGTATGTATCTGCCTATCTATTGTTGAGCTAACAAGCAAACAAGGTATCTAATTGTTCTAATTAATTGCTAAAGAGTGGCATCAAATGACCAAAGAGACCATTAAGTCATTAATCATGTTCCAGCTGTCTCTCAAACGAGTGGAACTTGAACCAGAGCTGGAAGTACATTGGGTCAGGTCTTGCTTTTTAATGCACCATGGAAAATGTTTGTTCATCTTTAGTCCAGCTGCTGTTAATGCAGGTGACATTTCAAGCTCTTTCCTGTCTTACGTCCTATCAACCGGCTTGGACTGGATGGGGAGACTTAGACGTACAGGTAACTCATTTATCATCAGAGAAATATGTATATTGTATGACACAAGTTTTAAGGACTCCATAATTTATTCATGTTGACAGGTGACCTAGAAGCACTGAAGTTGCTGAAGTACGCTCTTTAAAGACGTCACTCGTCCAGAGCTGGCAGCAGACTTTCTAGCTATACCTGGACCGCGATTAGAATGTGTGAGTATTTTCCTCTTCAAGGATGCTTTACAATTAAACACTTAGTAACAAAATGCATAACCAACAATAAATAAAACAACACAAGTTCACACAGCTAAAGGTGGGGTTGTCCAGACCCCAGAACGAGTCATTACTGCTTTATACAGGAGACCAGCCTGGGAAGCATTGAAGGCCAGATTCCTGCTTAGTTGTGAGTGGGTAGCATCTTACGGCAGCTGAACAACACCCGTGTATACAGCTTCATAGCTGCAATGCTGTGCTGTCCATGCTGATGGCCCAGGTAGCCACGTTGCTTTAATGAGGCGAGAGGCCAGAAGGCCTTGCAGCTCTGGTGTGGCGCTGCTCATACATTCACTACTTGATCCATGCAACATCACAGAATGACCCAACAAGTCTCTGGGGCATCCACTCCAGCGTTTGCTATGACAAGCTGTGCAGGATCTGGAAATGAAAATATTCATATTCTCTATAGTCATAATCCCAAGCAGAACTAATATTGTCTAAATATACTTATCCTGAGATAATGACTGCCCTCCTGTCCTGCAGAATGCTGGTGGAAGACCATCAGGGCCTCCTTCCTCCTCACCTGTCACCAACCAGTTGTCCTCTTCATTCTGCTACACCCTCGACTACATCACTCACTGTATCATCCAGATGTACCAGCATTTAGATATGATGGAACTATTTCAGCTCACTCCCTCTTTTAACACAGACTCAGTCAGAGACTGCCTCAGTCAGGGACTGCCTCTACCTGTGCAACTTCTAAAGCTTTTACCCTCCAGACTTCAATCAGATGTTCTCTCAGCTTTTATTCTGAGTTTAGCTTAATAAACTGTTTGACCAGAGGAGGATGGGTCTCCCCTTGTGAGTCTTGGTTTCTTCCTCCAGTCTTGGGGGAGTTTTTTCTTGCCGCCGTCGCCTCTGTCTCACTCACAGGGGGATACATGCTGTAACTGTATGTTTTCAAACTTCTGTAAAGCTGCTTTGTGACAACACTGACAAATAAACTTGAATTGAACTCCGATCTCCATAGTGTGACAATGGTGGCCTACTAGTAGAGGAATTTTGCCTGTTTGTAATGTTTACTAAACGAATGATTCCCATTTGCTGTATATGTTCATATTTTGTGTAACAGTATTGGAGATATACATACACGTTCTTTGATTGTCTTCTACATACACATTTTATAGCATACACGTCTTAACAGTCAGCGTTACCCTTAAATGAACCAACAACATCAGTGCCTCGCATCTCGAGGTGGTTAACCACTGTGAAGCAACTGCTAACACAAATAAAGATGTAAACAGCCCTACAGTCTTACAGAATACAGCGTCAAAAAAACATTCACAGTTCACCGACCACAGGCTCCTATTTATTATTAATATTATTTAAATAAAAGGTTGTGTACCCTACATCCATTTTCCAGAGTCCCAGGAGAGGATGGGTATTTACTTTTTAAAATAAAAATAAAATAAAAGGTCAGTGCAGCCCCTTGAATTCCCAAGCATAACACATCCTGAGGCTTATTATTCATTAACTGCAGAGGACTGCATCACTGCAACATGGCCTGCAATGCAAACTGACCAGGTATATATATATATATGGCTTAATGACATCATCTGCAGACGTAGAAAAGTGAGTTTAATTTACACAAAAAACAAAAATGCTAGAAGAACATCTTGGGAAAAGTTAGTTCTTGTGTGGAAGGACATCTGGAGCAGAAGGTAGTTCTTGAGTAGAAGGTCATCTGAAGGAGAAGGGAGCACTTGAGGAGAAGGGCATCTGGAGAAGAAGGTATTTCTTGAGTAGAAGAATATCTGGGGGAAAAGTTAGTTCTTGTGTGGAAGGACACCTGGAGGAGAAGGTAGTTCTTGAGCAGAAGGACGTCTGGAGGAGAAGGGAGCACTTAAGTAGAAGGTCATCTAGAGGAGATTGTAGTTCTTGAGTGGAAGGTCATCTGGAGGAGAAGGTAGTTCTTGAGTGGAAGGTCATCTGGAGGAGAAGGCAGTTCTTGAGTAGAAGGTCATTATCTGGAGGAGAAGGCAGTTCTTGAATAGAAGGATGTCTCGAGGAGAAGGTAGTTTTTAAGTTTCTTGTAGCCGGAGAAGGTAGTTCTTGAGCAGAAGAACACCTGGAGGAGAAGGTAACTCTGGTGTTGAAGGACATCTGGAGGAGAAGTTAGTTCTTGAGGAGAAGGGCGCCTGGAGAAGAAGGTAGTTCTCGAGTAGAATGTCATCTGGAGGAGAGCATAGTTTTTGTGTAGAAGGACGTTTGGAGAACAAGGTAGTTTTTCTTGTTTCTTGTAACTGGAGAAGATATTTCTTGAGCAGAAGGACACCTGGAGGAGAAGGTTATTCTGGTGTTGAAGGACGTCTGGAAGACAATATAGCTCTGGTGCTGAAGGACTTCTGGTGGAGAAGGTTGTTCTTGAGTAGAAGGGTGTCTGGAGGAGAAGGGAGCACTTGAAGAGAAGACCATCTGGAGGAAAAGGTATTTCTTGAGTAGAAGAACATCTGTGGGAAAAGTTAGTTCTTGTGTGAAAGGACATTTGGAGGAGAAGGGAACGCTTGAGTAGAAGGTCATCATCTGGAGGAGAAGGCAGTTCTTTAGTAGAAGGACATCTGGAGGAAAAGTTAGTTCTTATGAGTTGAAGGGCATCTGGAGGAGAAGATAGTTCTTGAGTAGAAGGATGTCTGGAGCATGGTGGTGTAGTGGTCAGTACGGAGGTGTAGTGGTCAGCATGGTGGTGTAGTGGTTAGTATGGTGGTGTAGTGGTTAGTATGGTGGTGTATGGTGGTGTAGTGGTTAGTATGGTGGTGTAGTGGTTAGTATGGTGGTGTAGTGGTTAGTATGGTGGTGTATGGTGGTGTAGTGGTTAGTATGGTGGTGTAGTGGTTAGTATGGTGGTGTAGTGGTTAGTATTGTGGTGTAGTGGTTAGTATGGTGATGTAGTGGTTAGTAAGGTGGTGTAGTGGTTAGTATGGTGGTGTAGTTGTCAGCACTGTCTCCTCACGGTAAGATGATCTGGGTTGGATTCCCGGTCCGGGCTGTTCTGTGTGGAGTGTGTAGGTGTGGGTGGGTTTCCTCCAAGTACTCCGGTTTCCTTCCACATCCTCCCGATGGACTGGTGACCTGTCCATGGTGTACCTCACCTTCGCCTGATGATGCTGGGATTGGCTTTAGCCCCCCCGTGACCCAGACTAATGGACTAAAGCAGCAGCTGATGGATGTATAGATTGGGCAATATAACGTAACACACAGTTTGGCTTAGCACGTTTTAGATTTAAAAATTTTTTTTATTTTAGTTTTCCAAAATGTTTCAAACAGTTTCTACTCATTTCCTGCCATGTGCTTCAATAACATACTGAAAAAACCCCAGAACATAAAAAAACATTCACGCAGGCCATTTTCCCTCCATGGTATTAAATTCAGCAAATAGGCAGTGACTGTGGAAGCCTGTGTTCTCTGAAGTGGATGTGTTAAATTATTTTTGCTTAGAAAATCAACATTGAGGGTCAGATCCAAAACGCACTGGGCCAGATTTACTGTGACAGTAAGAGCTAATAAAATGGCTGCAGTACTTTTTCAAATTACTGAATAGGGATTTCCGGCTTTTATGTTCTCTGATTTTTTCAGGTTTTAATCTCGTTCACATGCGCCAGTAGCATTTCAAAACAGAACACAATCCCACAAAACATAATGCCTGAACCATTCCGGCTGTAAATTCCCTGTTAAGAAGGGATTCGGATGAAATTACATTTTTTACAGTGTCACAACACATGCAATGCATTTATAATATATATAATCAATGGATCAGCTGCCATTTGCACTGTGTGAACATTTTATGATGAATGGACCAATAGAAATGCTCCAGAAGCACTTTGAAGACTTTCTGCTTCCATTTGTTCCAAATGTCCTGTATATATATAGTATATAACCACAAGTATTCGCTCGTCTGCCTTCACACGCATATGAACTTGAGTGACGTCCCAGTCTTAATCTTTAGGGTTTAATATGATGTCGGCCCAACCTTTGCAGCTATAACAGCTTCAGCTCTTCTGGGAAGACTCTCCACACGGTTTAGGAGTGTGTTCATGGGAATGTTTGAGCGTTCTTCCAGAAGCTCATATGTGAGGTCAGACACTAATGTTGGACGAGAAGTTCTGGATCACAGTCTCTGCTCTAATTCATCCCAAAGGTGTTCTATCAGGCTGAGGTCAGGAGGTCAGGAGGTGCTAGACAGTCAGGTTTTTCCACACCAAACTTGCTCCTCTACGTCTTTATGAACCTTGCTTTGTGTACTGGTGTGCAAAAGTTCTAAGCTCTGTAAAGCTCTACAAACTCTATTCTTGAGCTGATCTGAAGGCCACATGAAGTTTGGAGGTCTGTAGTGATTGACTCCTCATGGCTACCACTTGGTGGCTGAGTTGCTGTTGTTCCCAATCACTTGCACTTTGTTATAACCCCACTGACAGTCGACTGTGGAATATTTAGTAGTGAGGAAACTTCACGACTAGACTTGTCTTTCATGGTACCATGCTGGAGTTCACTGAGCTCCTGAGAGCGACCCATTCTTTGGATCTGTGGACTGAGAATTAGTAAACCATCAAACTGCTATTGTAGGAAGATTGGAAGACTTCAGATGGCCACAAGTGTTAAATGCAGATTTAAGCAACATTAATAGATTCCTCTCACACTTTCAACTGACACTGTACTTAAAAACAGCCTCTTCTTCTTACATCAGATTACGTTAGGCTATTCACCCTGTACCCACTCCCCACCCCATCTTGTAATCTAAAAAAGTTAAAATTAAAATGGATCTGATTTGGTTTCAATCCTGTTTTGGATTTTATAAAGGAATTCAGTTAATACACACGAAACTGACGATATTTAATGTTTTCATGATGCTAATTTTCTTGAGATCAAGGAAAACAAGATAAAAAAACAGGAAAAATTGCACAGTAATTAGAATTTCAGTATGTCAGTATGTAATCCCAATAAAAAACTGGTTCCTGCTAGTTGGTAATGTTACTGACAACTACCAATACTACTACTACTACTACTACTACTACTAATAATAGTTATTATTATTATTATTATTATTATTATTATATGCAGTATATACTGGAGCAGTAGCAGTAAATAGTATATACTGGAGCAGTATGCAATATACAGTATATACTGAAGCAGTAGCCTTAAATAGTATATACTGAAGCAGTATGTATTATATAGTGTATACTGGAGCAGTATGCAATAAACAGTATATACTGGAGCAGTAGCATTAAATAGTATATACTGAAGCAGTATGCATTATATAGTGTATACTGGAGCAGTATGCAATAAACAGTATATACTGGAGCAGTAGCATTAAATAGTATATACTGAAGCAGTATGTATTATATAGTGTATACTGGAGCAGTATGCAATAAACAGTATATACTGGAGCAGTAGCATTAAATAGTATATACTGGAGCAGTAGCATTAAATAGTATTTACTGGAGCAGTATGCAATATACAGTATATACTGAAGCAGTAGCATTAAATAGTATATACTGGAGCAGTATGCAATATACAGTATATACTGAAGCAGTAGCATTAAATAGTATATACTGGAGCAGTATGCAATATACAGTATATACTGAAGCAGTAGCATTAAATGGTATATACTGGAGCAGTATGCAATATACAGTATATACTGGAGCAGAATACAATATAGAGTGTATACTGGAGCAGTAGCAGTAAATAGTATATTCTGGAGCAGTGTACATTATACAGTATATACTGAAGCAGTGTGTATTATATAGTGTATACTGGAGCAGTATGCAATAAACAGTATATACTGGAGCAGTAGCATTAAATAGTATTTACTGGAGCAGTAGCAGTATACAGTATATAAAGGAGCAGTGTACATTATACAGTATATACTGGAGCAGTGTACATTATACAGTATATACTGGAGCAGTATGCAATATACAGTATGTACTGGAGCAGTAGCATTAAATAGTATATACTGGAGCAGTGTACATTATACAGTAAATACTAATGCAGTATGTATTATACAGTGTATACTGAAGCAGTATGTATTATACAGTGTATACTGAAGCAGTAGCATTAAATAGTATATACTGGAGCAGTATGCAATATACAGCATATACTGGAGCAGTAGCATTAAATAGTATATACTGGAGCAGTATGCAATATACAGCATATACTGGAGCAGTAGCATTAAATAGTATATACTGGAGCAGTATGCAATATACAGCATATACTGGAGCAGTAGCATTAAATAGTATATACTGGAGCAGTATGCAATATACAGCATATGCTGGAGCAGTAGCATTAAATAGTATATACTGGAGCAGTATGCAATATACAGCATATACTGGAGCAGTAGCATTAAATAGTATATACTGGAGCAGTATGCAATATACAGCATATACTGGAGCAGTAGCATTAAATAGTATATACTGGAGCAGTATGCAATATACAGCATATACTGGAGCAGTAGCATTAAATAGTATATACTGGAGCAGTATGCAATATACAGTATATACTGGAGCAGTAGCATTAAATAGTATATACTGGAGCAGTATGCAATATACAGCATATACTGGAGCAGTAGCATTAAATAGTATATACTAGAGCAGTATGCAATATACAGCATATACTGGAGCAGTAGCATTAAATAGTATATACTGGAGCAATATGCAATATACAGCATATACTGGAGCAGTATGCAATATACAGTATATGCTAGAGCTTTATGCAATATACAGTGCATACAGGAGCAGGAGCAGTATATGGTATATACTGGTACAACATGCAGTACACATTATATACAAGTGCAGTATGCAATGCACAGTGTATATTGGAGCAGTAGTAGTATATACTATATACTGGAGCAGCATGCAGTGTATAATATATATTTGAGCAGTATGTTATATACAGTATGTACTGAAACAGTATGCAATATATAGCACTTACTTGAGCAGTATTCAGTATACAGTATATAGTACATATGCTATATTGAACATGGCGAAGATGAAGATTTGTATCTATAAACTATAATAAATAAATATAGCCTGACATTAAAACTTCTGTCAGTGTCACAGTTAACGTGTGAGTGTGAGCATGGCGTTCAGGTGGTATGAGCAGTGTATCCCCCCGTAGTTGAAATGAATCATACAGTATTATTGCAAAATAAATAACAGCGCTACAATATGCCATTACGAAGATAATATTTATAAGGTTTATGTCTTAATCACATCCTGCAAGCTCTCAGGGTGTAATCTCAGTCTGCTTTTCTTTCCCGGATTAGAGCTGGGCTACTTGACCCTGTTACCTTGGTAACCTGCTGAAATGCAATGGCGTTACAGAGCCCCGTTGTTATTAGTGAGGAGGTGTTAATTGAGACGGAAGCTTAGTGGAAAGATCAGGGAGAGGGCCAGGCAGAGGAGAGATGATTAGTATCAGAGAGAGAGAGAGAGAGGGAGCGCTGCAGCAAAGGGGTTTAAATGACCGCTAGACAGCGAGTACGTGCTTAAAGAAGTCCTGATCAACCTTCTCAGTCAGTGTGCACTGTGCAGTTGGCATGTTGCATGATGATAACACAACTGTAATTATTATCCTGCTGCTTTCTCTTGCAGTCAGAAATAAAATAGAATTAAATGCATTTTTCCCAGATATTGAGACCCCGACAAGCACTTGCTCAAACTGGACAACACAGTCAATATGATGTTTTTAGCCTGTGTGGATTTCAGCTTGTCTCAGTGAGAATCCTAGTCAAGGACAAGAGAAGTACAAGAAGATGTTCTCTGTCTTTCTTTTTTCTCTGAGGAAGAGCAGCACAGTCACTGAGAGACAGAGCAGCACAGTCACTGAGAGAGACAGCATCACAGTCACTGAGAGAGACAGCAGCACAGTCACTGAAGGAGAGAGAGCAGCACAGTCACTGAGAGAGACAGCATCACAGTCACTGAAGGAGAGACAGCAGCACGGTCACTGAAGGAGAGAGAGCAGCACAGTCACTGAGAGAGAGTATCACAGTTACTGAGAGAGACAGCAGCATAGTCACTGAAGGAGAGAGAGCAGCACAGTCACTGAGAGACAGAGCAGCACAGCCACTGAGAGAGACAGCATCACAGTCACTGAGAGAGACAGCAGCACAGTCACTGAGAGAGACAGCATCACAGTCACTGAAGGAGAGACAGCAGCACAGTCACTGAAGGAGAGAGAGCAGCACAGTCACTGAGAGAGAGTATCACAGTTACTGAGAGAGACAGCAGCATAGTCACTGAAGGAGAGAGAGCAGCACAGTCACTGAGAAAGACAGCATCACAGTCACTGAGAGAGACAGCAGCACAGTCACTGAAGGAGAGAGAGCAGCACAGTCACTGAGAGAGACAGCATCACAGTCACTGAGCGAGACAGCAGCACAGACACTGAAGGAGAGAGAGCAGCACAGTCAGTAGGAGAGACAGCATCACAGTCACTGAGAGAGACAGCAGCACAGTCACTGAGAGAGACAGCAGCATAGTCACTGAAGGAGAGAGAGCAGCACATTCACTGAGAGAGACAGCATCACAGTCACTGAGAGAGACAGCAGCACAGTCACTGAAGGAGAGAGAGCAGCACAGTCACTGAGAGAGAGTATCACAGTTACTGAGAGAGACAGCAGCATAGTCACTGAAGGAGAGAGAGCAGCACAGTCACTGAGAGACAGAGCAGCACAGTCACTGAGAGAGACAGCATCACAGTCACTGAGAGAGACAGCAGCACAGTCACTGAGAGAGACAGCATCACAGTCACTGAAGGAGAGACAGCAGCACAGTCACTGAAGGAGAGAGAGCAGCACAGTCACTGAGAGAGAGTATCACAGTTACTGAGAGAGACAGCAGCATAGTCACTGAAGGAGAGAGAGCAGCACAGTCACTGAGAAAGACAGCATCACAGTCACTGAGAGAGACAGCAGCACAGTCACTGAAGGAGAGAGAGCAGCACAGTCACTGAGAGAGACAGCATCACAGTCACTGAGAGAGACAGCAGCACAGACACTGAAGGAGAGAGAGCAGCACAGTCAGTAGGAGAGACAGCATCACAGTCACTGAGAGAGACAGCAGCACAGTCACTGAGAGAGACAGCAGCATAGTCACTGAAGGAGAGAGAGCAGCACATTCACTGAGAGAGACAGCATCACAGTCACTGAGAGAGACAGCAGCACAGTCACTGAAGGAGAGAGAGCAGCACAGTCACTGAGAGAGACAGCATCACAGTCACTGAGAGAGACAGCAGCACAGTCACTGAAGGAGAGAGAGCAGCACATTCACTGAGAGAGACAGCATCACAGTCACTGAGAGAGACAGCAGCACAGTCACTGAAGGAGAGAGAGCAGCACAGTCACTGAGAGAGACAGCAGCACAGACACTGAAGGAGAGAGAGCAGCACATTCACTGAGAGAGACAGCAGCACAGTCACTGAAGGAGAGTGAGCAGCACAGTCACTGAGAGAGACAGCATCACAGTCACTGAGAGACACAGCAGCACAGTCACTGAAAGAGAGAGAGCATCACAGTCACTGAGAGAGACAGCAGCACAGACACTGAAGGAGAGAGAGCAGCACAGTCAGTGAGAGAGACAGCATCACAGTCACTGAGAGAGACAGCAGCACAGTCACTGAAGGAGAGAGAGCAGTACAGTCACTGAGAGAGACAGCATCACAGTCACTGAGAGAGACAGCAGCATAGTCACTGAAGGAGAGAGAGCAGCACATTCACTGAGAGAGACAGCATCACAGTCACTGAGAGAGACAGCAGCACAGTCACTGAAGGAGAGAGAGCAGCACAGTCACTGAGAGAGACAGCATCACAGTCACTGAGAGAGACAGCAGCACAGTCACTGAGAGAGACAGCAGCACAGTCACTGAAGGAGAGAGAGCAGCACAGTCACTGAGAGAGACAGCAGCACAGACACTGAAGGAGAGAGAGCAGCACAGTCACTGAGAGAGACAGCATCACAGTCACTGAGAGAGACAGCAGCACAGTCACTGAGAGAGACAGCAGCACAGTCACTGAGAGACAGAGCAGCACAGTCACTGAGAGAGACAGCAGCACAGTCACTGAGACAGCAGCACAGTCACTGAGAGAGACAGCAGCACAGTCACTGAGAGAGACAGCAGCACAGTCACTGAGAGCGACAGCAGCACAGTCACTAAGAGACAGAGCAGCACAGTCACTGAGAGAGACAGCAGCACAGTCACTGAGAGACAGAGCAGCACAGTCACTGAGAGACAGAGCAGCACAGTCACTGAGAGAGACAGCAGCACAGTCACTGAGACAGCAGCACAGTCACTGAGAGAGACAGCAGCACAGTCACTGAGAGACAGAGCAGCACAGTCACTGAGAGAGACAGCAGCACAGTCACTGAGAGACAGAGAAGCACAGTCACTGAGAGAGACAGCAGCAGTCACTGAGAGACAGAGCAGCACAGTCACTGAGAGAGACAGCAGCACAGACACTGAGAGAGACAGCATCACAGTCACTGAGAGACAGAGCAGCACAGTCACTGAGAGAGACAGCAGCACAGACACTGAGAGAGACAGCAGCACAGTCACTGAGAGACAGAGCAGCACAGTCACTGAGAGCGACAGCAGCACAGTCACTAAGAGACAGAGCAGCACAGTCACTGAGAGAGACAGCAGCACAGTCACTGAGAGACAGAGCAGCACAGTCACTGAGAGAGACAGCAGCACAGACACTGAGAGAGACAGCATCACAGTCACTGAGAGACAGAGCAGCACAGTCACTGAGAGAGACAGCAGCACAGACACTGAGAGAGACAGCAGCACAGTCACTGAGAGACAGAGCAGCACAGTCACTGAGAGCGACAGCAGCACAGTCACTAAGAGACAGAGCAGCACAGTCACTGAGAGAGACAGCAGCACAGTCACTGAGACAGCAGCACAGTCACTGAGAGAGACAGCAGCACAGTCACTGAGAGACAGAACAGCACAGTCACTGAGAGAGACAGCAGCAGAAAGTGCATTTTGTCCTAAAGACATAACTATGAGCTTTGTTTATAGCAATTCTGTGTAATTGTGTGTGTGTGTGTGTGTGTGTGTGAAAACACACTATATTATTTTATGTTAACACAACTGAACTAAGCTAATGATTACAGTAAATTAACACTTATGCATCACTGTTGACTGGACCAGGGTGTGAGAGCTCTAAGAACATGTCACGGTATCTGAAAGAATAGAAGCTTTTACTCTGAACTGGTCTCCCTCTTCATTCTGACGGCAAAAACAAAGTTACAACAATAGTCAATCTAAACATGTCACTGTCCCAAGAAATCAAACATCTCCAAAATAGTAGCTTTACATGAGAGGACTACGTCATTCTGTACTTTCAATATAAGTTATAATCCAATGTAGATTTTATTCCAAGTGATTTGGTCCACTCATCATGAAACATGCAAAGAATATTAAGAGCAGCTGTCGGGTTTAAATAATATAGAAAAATAAAAAATGGTCAAAAATGGAGCTACATAGAAATACATGTTATGCTGATATTTACTTCCACTAGCATCCCTGGTAAGCCTCACAAACTGATTAAAATAACCAGCGATTACTTCATAACCAAGCTGTGGGGCATTAACAGTGCACCAGTAATAGAAATGGAGCAATATTGTTCGAAGCCTCTTAAGCCTTGTGTGATAGGCACAGAAAACAACTCGCATCTGAAATAGGAAATAGGTCAGCGCTCCTTGAAAATAACAGTGATAACAGAAACAAAGTGGCCGGCCTGGAGATAATGTGTTTGTTTTCTGCTTTATAGTACCTAGATTACTTCTCGGGCTTGAGATTTGATTCTATTCTCATTTCTGTTTAAAAACAGCACCGCTGAGAATGTAAGTGGCTAATGTTTTCCTGTTTTCATCTGCTGGATATAATATGCCCTTTTAAGTCTTTTTCCTGAAAGAGAAGGGCAGAAAATAGAACACGGCTAATACGATATCGGAAATTGTTCAGAGCTGACATCTCCAATAGGTGATCTATTAATTTTTAATTAATTTTAATTTAATTTTAGCTTATGGTGTAGTTATGCAACACTGGGAATCAAATCAATAGGCACTTTTTACTGTTTAGGCTTGGTGTGTGAGTCAAATGTTAATTGAAGAATTAATGTAAATAAGGCATGCATATATATATATATATATATATATATATATATATATATATATATATATATATATATATATATATATATATATATATATATATATATATATATAGCTTGTAAGCTTGCTGCTGACTTCACATCTGGAAATGAAGAAGAATGACATGTTATGTAATATAGATTTTTTTTTTATTAGAAATTATACATATTCATCTTGTGCTCTGAAAACTGTACAAGTGGAAAAAAATGAAAAGGACATAGAAATGTAAAAGGGAAGAAAACAACCAGGCAAGAATTTGAGAAGACAAGAGGGAAGGTTATTGGCACAGTAGGTTGACGGACAGAGTTCGGAAACACAGGACAATACAGAGGGCCAGTGGTTATTTCGACAATCGGGGTGGGCATCAAGTAGAAAACCATAGGTATTTGACCCGAAACACTATAGCCTATTACTTTCCATATATATCTCTATTTGTGTCTCCCAGAATTAATACTGGTCACAGGACTCCGAGTCGTGTGCTTTCATCCATTACGTCGTCATGGAGAAAGAGTCTCTGATAATGGCTAATGCAGAGTCCTTTTACAGTGTTTTCAGAAATGCATCTATTCGCTCTAGAAACATGGTACAAAATCTTTGAAAATAAGAAAAACAACCTGCCAAGGGTCTGACATCAGCCTCGCTTGAGCATCAAGCGTCCGTCGTCAATATTGCACAGTTATCTTTCTCTCTGTCTGCGCAACGTGAGAGTCTGTTAGCAGTCTCTACAAGCTGGCACTGTGGAAGTTCTGATGAAGATCAGGGGAGGGCGAGAACAGCCTCGGTTAAGGTTGCCGAGGTGCCTCAAGGCCCAGTACTAGGGTCTATGAGGTTTTCATTTATTTTTTTTTGTCTAGTTCGCAAGGCTGCAGAAAGAGCTGAAGCAGCAGAAATGGAGGTAACACAAACAAAAAGTGATATAATCCAGTGGGGCCTTCAGCAGAGGACGAATGGTGTTTGATCCTCAACGTGTCCACCGCAACACAGTCACCGGCGCCCAGCCTTTGGTACCTAGGTGCGCTAGGGTTGCTCCAGACGCGGCTGTGATGCCATGCAGGTGGGGCATGTCATGAGTGTCTCTGTGAGGCCGCACCTCCACTTCCTGTCCTCTGTGCTCTCTCCTTACGGTGATGTTGTTTTGGGGATTTCATGAGACTTAAAAATCAAACATTTAATTTAATAATATAGAACATAAAGATAAATGAGTGACACAGATGCAACAAAAGGAACTTAATCTCAAAATTATAAATTATAATCTCATGGCAACGTGTTTGTAAGGATATTCATGTAGCTAACAGGAACACATAACATCAATGATAAGTGTAACCATAAAAATAATATTCAGCTCTTATAGTCCTATTCAAGCCTTGGTGAGTCCAGGAAAGCTATGCTGAGAGACTCTTCAGAGAGAGTTCAGTGGAAGAGTCCATAATAAGCTCCGTAGAAGCAGCTCTACATAAAGCGATAAGAACGACAACCACAGCGTAAACATTTCGCAACATGCGTCCATCCACCGCAGGGTGAAAAATACCCCAGAGGCTGCTGGGAGGTCACTCGGCGTTTGTCTTTCTCTCCTTTGCTAGTGGAGAGGTGCTGGAAGAGGCCAGACGAGGCCAAGCTCAAGCGGCCGAGTGATCGGAGGACGGTCCCCCGGCTGGAGGCCCCGCCCCTTTCCACGCTGAAGTCGAAGGAATAAACTGAAAAGGCACAGGCATGAAGACCACACCTCTCCTGGACCAGACGGAAGAGTAATGGGAGAAGCTCTTGGCGGAACAACGAGAACCCTTTTTTTTGCGCCCAGAGGAGAACCAAACCCAATCAATCCGATCTCCCTCCTTTACCTCGGACATTAACTTCAACGTTACTGCCTGAGAACTACCGACGATGCTTGAGGGTACAGAAATTCATACCACATGCTTACACCTCTCTTTCTTTCTTTCTTTCTTTCTTTTCTTTCTCCCTCTCTTTCCCTCCTCAACTCTTTGGATATCAGGAGATGTCAGGTTTTTGGTTCTCTTCTCTCTCTCTCTCTCTTTCTTTCTCTCGCTCTCTCTCCTTCATCCTTAACCTCTATCCATCTTCCGCCGCTCTCCCATTTCGCTACAGATTCCGCCTTTTTTCTTTCTTTCCCAAATCAAAAGAAGCCAAGGTACAGGGGCTACAGGGCCTTCACACTTCCGTCTGCAGGTCGATGATGTCCTGGCCCACCAGAGGGATGGGGGTGCCGGCCTTCTCCCACTCCACGGTCGGCAGCTCCAGAGGGGACGCCTGCAGAGGCTCAAGGTCTTTTCGTACCCACGCTGGCGGGGACGTCTGCGACCGTGGCATGCTCTCCCATGATCGCTCCCCTGGGGCCTGCTGCTTGTCCTGATGATGGGAAAAAGAGAGAGTTGGATGCTGATCGCTGGGACAGGATGAGGCTCATTGGCCTCGTTTCTTATCTACATCTCTGATAAGCCCCCCAAGAACATATTAAATACATCCATCCATCTATCCATTTATTTTATCCCGCTAGTCGGGGTCATGAGGTGGGGCTGGAGCCAATCCCAGCATTAGTGGGCGAAGGCAGGGCACACCATGGACAGGTCGCCAGTCCATTGTATGGCCAACACACACTCTTATGGGCAGTTTAGAGTGACCGATCAACCTAACATGCATGTGTTCGACTGTGGGAGAAAACCAGAGTACTCGGGGGAACCCACTCGAGCATGAGGAGAACATGCAAATGCCTGGACCGGGAATCCAACCCGGATTGACTTGGTGTGAGGCGACAGTGCTAACCATACACCGCTGCCTATATTTAATATATTCAAGTTCATTTTATTAAGGTTTTGAGGACTGTAACGTCTTATCGGGGCAGTTTGTGGGTGAATTAAAACACAGATGGGCTTTTTTATCCTAGGCTTTGAAATTAATAACTCTGAATCCATTAATTTAACAGAGCCCGAACAATGTAAAAGAGTGATTTTCATAGTGGCACTCAGATAATTGACATAAAACAGCTACCACTGCTGAGCAGTGCAGAAAGCAGATGGCGTATTGAGGCTGTCTGGATTAAAGACTAATAAGAAACTTACGCTGTGGCTGGTCTTGTCGCTTCCCGCAGAAGACACGCTCCACCTTACAGACTGCGGAGAGGAGACAACAAAGGAGGGGAGAATTATTCCAAAGGGTCTTGATATGCGCCTCATTTCAATATTAAACAGAGGAGAAGGTGAGCTAAGGCTTTTCTCCGAATCGCTATTTTCTGCTTCTTCCTCTAACCCTTCTATTTTTTGCCCCCTGCTCTCTCTCGGCAGGAGCGATTTAAGATGAAACAGAACAAAGATGGAAATAAAGATGTGAGCGAAACGCTGGCTGGCTGGCTGAACTAAAGGCTGGTCTGGCTTTGCTCTCGGCGACGAAACGAATTCCAGGCTCTAGCGTGACAGAACTGGGTCTTCATGATAAACACAGTTACTGATGCAGCCCAATCTTGGGAACCGTACTCTGTCATCATTCTGTCATTAAACGCCATTTGTTACTATTCTAAGTGCTTTTAATTGGATCCCGTCTGCGCCCGTCTGGTTATTTGTGTCTCACCTTGCTGTCGGAGGCAGGCGACTCTCTGTCCTTCTCAGCGTGATGTAATTTTCTGTTGAGGTCCTGGAACATGTTCTGATGGCGCTTCCGTGTATGCATGATCTTCTGCAAGTGACAGAGGAATGAGAATGTTCGATTATAGTGAAAACCGCACCTCCGTCCATCACACTGAGCCAATGCGGATTATTGAGAAGCCCATCTTGTCCAATTTGCATTTCAGGTCTGAATAAATGTTGTGACTTAATAGAGCAATTTGATGTTCGGTTCTAATTAATGCAGGAAAAAAGGTCGAAATCTCTCCCAACTTTCTGCTTCACCAAGGCATGCACTTCAACTCGGGTTAATAATGTCCATGATGGGAGCTTTTGGAAACTAAAGTAATGGACTAATTATGCGCTAATGCATCTCCAAATGTTACTGCTGTGTAGGTGAGTTGTGAAAGCGTAATTACCTCAAAGTCTAGCTCAGCATAACGAGATTTCTGCCTCTGCAAATGAGGGAGTTGGGGGCGCGGGAGGAGAGAAAGAGAAAAAACAAAGAACGAACATTAGACCAGCCACTTCTCGATCTCAGACATCGTTTTTTACAAGCCAAGTAGCACAAAATGGGCCTTCTTCAAGCAAACACTATACACAGTAATGAATAAAAGCTACTGTGGACCACATAGCATTCACTAGCTCGACTTTGTTAATGCTTTGTTTCCTACTCTAAGCATCCAATCAGACGTCATGGGTAAAACGCTGGCTATTGTACGCATAACAAGATCCTGAGACTACAGCATCGATGATTTTAGTGGAACAGGAAGGTCGCTTACCCCCTCGCTAACTTCCAGTGAGCTCATGGACAGCGTGGAGATGGTCTCGCTCTTGGACATCATGGAGTTCATAGAGTCGAAGGTGTCTCCCAGGCTGCTGGTCACGTGGCTCTCGCTGGAGATGTTGTGCAGGTTCTGGACGGGCGAGTCTCGCTCCTCTGAGTACGAAACACTAAGGCGGTCCGCCGGGAGAGTCCTGCTAGCGTAAGCAGCCTGAGGCTCGGCAAAGCCACCGCTGATGTGCATGAGGCGGGCCTGGGGCAGCTGCTCCACGCTGATGTTGTACTTGGTGGTGGAGGACGGCTCCTCTTTGGGCTTGGAGCGCAGGGTGGAAGTGGTGTTGGGCATTAGCACGTAGCCGCCAGCGTCCACGCCGGTGCCTTCCGCCTGGCTCCGCGCTAGGTCCACGTCCATCTGCTTGAAGATGTCGCTGTCGCACACGTAGATGGGCTTCCCGCAGGTCGGGTCGACACCGCGGCCCTTCTCCCTCCGCAGGGTCAGCGTGTGGCTTGAATACTCGGGCATGGCCTGCATGTGTGCCTTAGCGCTGGGGTTGGAGGGAAGAGTGTGAAAGTTGGGACCCATGGGCAGCGGCAGCTGGGGAGGAGGCATCTTCTCCTCGGAAGAGCTCTTCATGCCACCTGATGAAAGGAGAGGAGAGTGACGTGGTGAGACACATGTTTAAACCAATGGTATGGATTAGTGATCATTGCTGCACCAAAGAAATCTACTGCATAGGTGAGGTGCTGATCATACCAGGTCTGTTGGAGTCGGCATCCTTCTCGAAGTCACCCTGTGAAAGGGAACGAGGGAGAAGGAAAACGAGAGGGGAATAATTAAAATCAACAAACAGTTGCGATTGCTGCGGGTCATCATTTAAAATGCATGAGGATGGTTATAGCGCTAGTGCTGAGTATGTGTTAATATCTGTGCTCACCAGGCGCTGCGTGTGGCCATTCTGTAGCGAGCTTCCAGAGTCTCCATTGCCGTCGTCCTTGCGGTCGACTACACGGCACTTCACGGCCTCCTGAACCTGGAGCAGAGACAGGCGGTGCATGTGTTAGCGCACATCTTCTAAGCTGTGCTAAGTCTTTTTATTGGAAGGGTTGTGCGTTTGCTGGCGGGTGTTTACATGTGGGCTAACCTCTCTGCGCAGGATGCAGTGGACCATGACGATGATGAAGCCCTCGAGCGAGTCGAAGACGGCAAAGAGGATCTGGAAGAGGGCCGAGCGACGGTCTGTGATGGCCAGCACTGCCGACATCCAAGTTAGGGCCAGCAGGGGGAGCACTACACAGGAACTCCACAGAGATGCTCTGCAGGACAACAAAGGAACAACAACTGGGTTAACCAAATGTACATTGAGATTGGCCTCGTGAGGCCTACAAAGACTTGTTCACTTGACCAACCTAGCACCATATTTGAGGAGCTCTCTCTTACCCTGCTCTCTCCTTCAGCTTCACATCGGTGATCCCATCCTTAGACACCAGCTTATTAAAGACCAGGATGCCAATCACCATGTTCACCTGAAACATGCACAAACATACAGTAAGGTCTCCAGCCTGTGCTTACGTATCCTAACCAGACAGGTTTTCTATGTGAATACACTCAATCTATATGCTTACCAGGACAACAGCAGCTGCGGGACCAACAAACGAGTAGAGGAGCCCTCCTTCAAGAGAGAGCCAGCAGCTACGGAAAAGAGAAGAGCTTGATTTAGGAATCAATCAAGGAGAACGAGATAAAGGGCAGAGAGAGATACAGAGATATAGACAGCGAGAGAGACTGATGCAGCACTCACTAGTTGACTGTGCCGTATCCCTTGGCTTTGGTGAACCCTACTGAAACGGCCACCACCAGGGCAGGCAGTCCCCAGCCCAGGCACAGGAAGCGCTTGCGGATAATCCGGTTACGCAGGCGGCCTGTGACGGCCATGTAGGACTGCCATGCCTCGGTCAGAACCCAGCAGAAGGAGGACAGGAAGAAGAAATGCAGGAAGGCTGCCACCAGGGTGCACATCACCTGAGAGAACAGCGGGGGAGGGTTAGTCTGCTAATGGAACTAAATATATCAACCCCATAATACCCAGGCTTACAATAACATATGATATGATATACTAGGATATCTGGGCCACTACGATGCCATACCTTGTTGCGAGCCTGAGTCTGACCAATCAGAATGAGTGCATTGGAACAGATGATTGACAGGCAGAAGTTGATAAGGATCACCGAGCGCTCTGAGCGGATGTACCTGATGGAAGTAACAACCAATCAATGGATCAGTTAGTGACTACTAGTCATGCATGTAACATACAATGTTCTTATCTAATCATATATATATATATATATATATATATATATATATATATATATATATATATATATAATATTATTATATTATTGTATATGAGCCTGTCCTTACTTCCAAACGGAGACGTAGATGATAATGAGCAGCAGCAGAGTGAGGGATGACACTCCGCATCCCACAATCATAGTAACCGATGGCAACAGGTTCTTATCCATGTTCTACAGAGGAGACAAGAAACGTGCACTTGAGTTAACGTTTGCACAGATGTGGCACACCAGCTCATTCACACACATGCTCGCACACACATACTGTTGTCCCCTCAGGCGGCATGAATGGCAGAAGTAGGGCAGCGCTGAGGGAAGGAGAAATGAAGGTGAGAGAGGGAGACAGAGAGACAGAGACGGAGTGTGTGTATGTGTCCTGCAGGGGCCAGGTGGGCTATTCTCACCTCAGCATTAATCAGTGTTTTTGTGTGGTAGAAGCTAAATGCCCATTGTGTGCCAGCGGGCGCCGCACAAACACACGCACACACTGTGGTGACTGAATTAAGTCTGAGGGAGTGAGTGGGTCACTTGGAAACCACTGAATGGCAAATGCAGGGCTTCTGAAACAGCCAGCGGCTAAACACCAACTAATTTCACAGTAAATCGGAGTATGCTGGAGTATTGATATAAAACCCTTTGGGGGGATAACACTGTATACTATTGGCATATATAGTTCTGTCTGTTTGATGTTATACTATACATGCTGACTTGTTCTGTAATGCACCATATGTACCCTTTCAGTATCTGCCATTGCGCTATGCGTCCTCTTACATTGTCTGGGATAGAATTATGGCCTCAATATATATATTTTACCAGTGAATGTACTCCTAATGGTACATCCTACTCATCCTACTACTTTACACTATCTAGTACTACAATACTGGTACTATCTTACATTGTCCAGTATTGAGCTATGTGTACCCTTACCCTATGTGTATCCTAGTGTTGCACTATGAGTACCCTTACTCTTTACAGTAATTTGCAATGTGTAGTACCTTACACTGTCCAGGATTGAGTTATATATACCCTTAAACTGTGTGTAGTATTGAGCTATGGGCACCCTCTCAATGCCCAGTATTAAGCTATGGGCACCCTCTCAATGCCCAGTATTGAGTCATGCGCATCCTCTCAATGCCCAGTATTAAGCTGTGTGTACCTTTACACTGCACAGCATTGAGCTATGTGCACCCTCTCAATGCCCAGTATTGAGCTATGGGCACCCTCTGAAATGCCCAGTATTAGGCTATGTGCTCCCTCTCAATGCCCAGTATTAAGCTATGTGCACCCTCTCAATGCCCAGTATTAGGCTATGTGCTCCCTCTCAATGCCCAGTATTAAGCTATGTGCACCCTCTCAATGCCCAGTATTAAGCTATGTGCACCCTCTCAATGCCCAGTATTGAGCTATGTGCACCCTTAAACTGCACAGTATTAGGCTATGTGCACCCTCTCAATGCCCAGTATTGAGCTATGTGCACCCTCTCAATGCCCAGTATTAAGCTATGTGCACCCTCTCAATGCCCAGTATTAGGCTATGTGCACCCTTAAACTGCACAGTATTAAGCTATGTGCACCCTCTCAATGCCCAGTATTAAGCTATGTGCACCCTCTCAATGCCCAGTATTGAGCTATGTGCACCCTTAAACTGCACAGTATTAAGCTATGTGCACCCTCTCAATCCCCAGTATTGAGCTATGTGCACCCTCTCAATGCCCAGTATTGAGCTATGTGCACCCTCTCAATGCCCAGTATTGAGCTATGTGCACCCTCTCAATGCCCAGTATTGAGCTATGTGCACCCTTTCAGTGCATAGTATTGAGCTGTGTGTACCCTTACACTGTCCAGTACTGCACTATGTGTACCCTTACGCTGTCCAATGTATACTGCCTTACAGTGTTCAGTATTGCACCAGTGAGAAAGCTCTTCCTTACATGGTTCTGGTGTAATGCAACAAAGCTGAACTGAACTGAACTAAACTGAAGGGAAGCTACGGCAGAGGAAAGTACAGTCTGCACTGCCTTTATCTCACAGAAGTGTTAAGACACTGAGACAAAGACACAAAGCCATGAATTCAGCTGGTGTGACCCAAATAGACATCTGACTGGCTTTGCCCTTGAAAGATGGAATGTTTGTCCGTCTCTCTTTCTTTCCGGAAAAAAACCCCTCATGAAAAGCAGGACAAGGAGGCCGTGGAGAATAGCGCGCATACGCTTCCGAACGGAACTGATCGTCCTGTTCCATTGACTCTAATGACGGGGACTGGTTGAGGGCATTTACAAAGCTTGAGAGAGAGTGATCGCTCTTAAAGAAAAAGAAAAAAAAAGAAAAAGGACCCTAAGAGAAAAAAAAATTATATTGTTGTGTTGGGTCTGCATTCAGCCTCTCTCTCTCTCTCTTCCTCCTTTATTTCCATCTTTCCCTTTTCAGTGGTGATTATGCAGCTCACAGGCAAGAAGTAGTGAAAATGTCTCCTGTGTGAAAAAAGATGGGGGGGGGGGGGATTTGCTTCTTCTCTGATTGGCTAGCCATTTGGCACTAGTTTTAGCTGCAATCGCGCTAGTGATGGTGTGGACGTATGAGTGCGATGAGAGTTAATGTGGAACAGGAGAATATAGGCTGACCCTATAGAAATACTTGACGCATTAAGAGAACATAAAGGGGGCAGAGCGCACACGGGGGGGGGGGGGGGGGCTATATGTACCCTTCTGTAAGAACAACAGGTTCTACAGTATGTAAATGTGGTAGTTGCATACATACACAAATATAATATACACAGACACACTTATTATATATATATATATATATATATATATATATATATATATATATATATATATATATATATATATATATATATAGTCAATAAAGAGCCTATCAGTCTATACATTAGTAGTATTTTCTAAGGGAGGGGAGGGGTTGTTTTTCTTTCCCATCTCTCCATTTTCTATATCTCTCCCACACACACTCACATACACATGCACACACTCAGCGCTGCGGATGCCGTTGCCATAGCAACTGGAGAACAAAATGGTAGAGAGGCAGAGAGGTAGAGGCAAAGCCTCTAATCACATACAGAGCAGCTAAGTGGACGAGAGGAACGTGCAAAAGCAGCAGCCGGGCTGAACTTCTATTTGTTTGAAGTCTAAAATGGTCAAATTGGACATATTGCTTGTTTTCTGTTTTTTTTATGAGTTATGGCTTGTGGTCAGGAAAAGAAAAACAATATTTAAGACTAAAACACACACTGCAGTCCAGCCCAGTGCATGTAGACCACATATGTAGATTAATGTATTCAATCGTTGCTCGTGACAGTGCGGCCAAAAATTTCCCTTTGATCAATAATCTATAAAACAACAGATTGATAACCTGCTCTATTAGCAGAGCACATGCAAAAGAATGCTGCACGTGAGTCGCCTGTTAACTGTCGCAATTAAAGCTGCAAACAATGAAGCCACACTGCATCCACCTACCTTCGTTCTCGCGCCCGCCGTTTTTTTCCCGCTCCCCTTTTAACGGCTGATGAAGCGCATACACACGGACGCTCGCATGCACACACACGTAGACACGATTCACACACGAACTGGACTCACCGAGTCGGGGTTTGGACGCGCTAAAATGGCGAAGGTGGACAGAGAGTCACAGACACATTTGGTCTTGGAGTCGAGCGCGAGCGCTCTGCAGCCGCGCGCCGACCACGAGCCCAGCAGAGAAGCACTGCACGAGGAGAGAGGGGAGGGGAGAATAGGGAGAGAGAGAGAGATGCGCAGAGAGAGAGAGAGGGTGAGAGAGAGAGGGAGAGCGGGAGATGGGGGGGAGAAGAAAAATCTCAGTGAAAAACAATGAACCTTTCTCCAACCCGTGGGAATTCAGCATTCAGGGTCTTAGCAATGTGTGTCATTGGCTAAGAGATGAGTAGAAAGAGAGAGGATCACCTGAGCGGTCAAGCACTGACTTCAGTAATGCATCAACACATCTCTGGATAGATATTTACTCTTAGATACAGCAGCACTGATGTCTCTGCATCGTCCTCATTCCTGATATATATGGTTACAGGGTGGCTACGGGTTTATCATTTAAATGGACAGATATAAAACTAAAGGATTAAGCCTAGAGCTGGTGAATGCCCAGCTACCTGGTTGGAATGATTAATAGTCTAAAGCCAAATTACAGAGGTTAGAGGTTCTAGATCCACATTATAGATATTTGCATAAGCACAGTGTTGGCTCAGTGTACTCAATTCTATGCTCTTCCATTTAAATGTAGCAGCACTGATGTCTCTGCATTGTCCTCATTCCTGGTATACATGGTTACAGGGTGGCTACGGGTTTAGCAATGAAATAGATAGATATATAAGTAAATGAATAAGCCTAGAGCTGGTGAATGTCATGCCCAGTTACCTGGTTGGCATGATTAACAGTCTAAAGCCAAATTACAGGGGTTAGAGGTTCTAGATCCACATTATAGATATTTGCATAGGCACGGTGTTGGCTCAGTGCATCTCAGTCTAATTCTATGCTCTTCCATTTAAATGTAGCAGCACTGATGCCTCTGCATTGTCCTTATTATTGGTATACATGGTTATAGGGTGGCTATGGGTTTAGCAATGAAATAGATAGATATATAAGTAAAGGGATAGGTCTAAATCTAGTAAACATTATTCCCAGTTACTTGGTCGGCATGATTAATAGTCTAAAGCCTAGTTTAGAGGGGTTAGAGATTCTAGATCCACATCATAGATATTTGCATAGGCACAGTGTTGGCTCAGTGCATCAGTGCATCTCAGTCTAAATCTATGCTCCTACATTTAAATGTAGCAGCACTGATGTATCTGCATTGTCCTAATTCTTGGTATACATGGTTACAGGGTGACTATGGGTTTAGCAATGAAATAGATAGATATATAAGTAAAGGAATAAGCCTAGAGCTGGTGAATGTCATGCCCAGTTACTTGGTCGGCATGATTAACAGTCTAAAGCCTAGTTTAGAGGGGTTATAGGTTCTAGATCCACATCATAGATATTTGCATAGGCACAATGATGGCTAAGTGCATGAGTGCATCTCAGGCTGAATCTATGCTCCTACATTTAAATGTAGCAGCACTGATGTCTCTGCATTGTCCTCATTCCTGGTATACATGGTTACAGGGTGGCTATGGGTTTAGCAATGAAATAGATAGATATATAAGTAAAGGGATAGGTCTAAATCTAATAAACATTATTCCCAGTTACTTGGTCGGCATGATTAATAGTCTAAAGCCTAGTTTAGAGGGGTTATAGGTTCTAGATCCACATGATAGTTATTTGCATAGGCACAGTGTTGGCTGAGTGCTACATGCCGGCCAAATGCTCTCTCTCTCTCTCTCTCTCTCTCTCTCTCTCGCTCTCTCTCTCTCTCTCTCACACACACACACACACACACACACTCTCTCTTTCTCTAAGACATGATGTGGTTGCCATGGTGCCTGTTGGCAGTAGAGACCGTTTGTGGCTGGAGGAGGGGTCGGGTCACATGACCTTGGCTAGAAAGGGACAGAACCAGTGGAACTGGCCAAGGGTTGTAGGGTCAGAGAAAAGGAAGAGCCGTGCTGGTTAAAGATGCCTGCAGTGGTCAGCGAGCGTCCCTCCAGCCGCTCTAGTGACATTCAGCTATGCTCTTTTCTTCCTGCCCTGGCAAAGCTGACTGTTTGCTCTAACAGTGTGTGTGTGTGTGTGTGTGTGTTCTCCAGACCAGTGTACGGAGGATAAAAGTCTTTCAGTGTTTATATCGACTGAAGAGTTCAAGTGTGTGAATCTATCTAAATGCAAATGGCCCACCTGCGTTTTCAGGGGGCCTATCAGCGCGGGCGCCTGTGCCGCCGATGCTACAGTAGTTCCTCCCGGCACACTAATGCGCCAGAGGAGGCTGTTTGGTTTTCTCCAGCTTGCTCAAACAAATGAGGCATGAGGGAACGGTTTGTGAGGACGACTTGGACAGTGCTGCGGGGACACATGGCATTTGGGGGCAGTGGGGTGCGAGTGGCCTTTTCTGCTGTGAAAGCGTCAGGGCCAACTGGCCTGCGAACTTAGGAGCCTCACTCTCACTCATACGCACACATACTGGCTCATACGCACGCAAGAATCGCAGGCTGCACAATCAACACTTACGTTTCACTCTCGTCCCAGGCAATGCACGTCTCATTGATGGTGCCCTGTGGGGAGAAAGGCTGAGTGTCATAACAGTGCGCTTCACGTCTCAGTGTATAATTCTAGTACATGTATAATCTATTATAATCAGTGTTTTGGAACCCTAAGCCACATTGAGTCCTATGCAGTTGTATGTAATATGGAAAAGAATAAATACTTCATTAACTTTGATTTTAATTTTGACTTATTGTAATTCTGTCCAAACCTCTCTATATTGATGGTAAACAACAAAAAATGTAATAAATATAAATAAAATAATGTGATTAAGTGGCATGTATATAGATTTTTTAGATCAAAGTGGCTCAAATCAATGCTCTAACTATAGTTCTGCAACATTAGCTATAATCTCGGCCCATACGTTGTTATTCTAGGATGTTCAGTGAATGGTTAGTGCGTATGTATGGTTTTTACTCACATTGTTTAGGTGAGGAAACTCAATCTCTACAGGTGCAGACAGGAAACCAGGGTTGGGCTTCACGGTTACGGTGACAATCTTGGAGTTCAGCAAGGTGCTGTTGCTGGAGGTGGATGAAGTTTCACATGTTAGAATTACTGGTGATGACAGGATGGTATTTGCAATTCAAAGTAATGCTGTACTACACTTTGCTGGGTTGTGTCCAGCCTCTCTCTCTTTCTCTATTTCTGTCCAGAGGACAAGATAGAGACTGTCTAATGCTTCTTTGAGTGAAAGAGTGCATGTACCTCTGTAGAGACAGGATAGGGCCCAGGTTCCTGTACAGAACGATTCCAGTCACGAAGCCTGTGCTGTCTTCAGCGCCTACAAACAGATCCACTCGTTAAGTCACCAATAGAAAAAGGGTTTGAATACACTACACTTGTGAATGAGCATGTGTGTGTACCTGGAACATCTAAACTCAGAGCGTTGCGGGACACCACGATTTTCTCTTCAGAGTTGCGCACCCACTCCATCATGCCTCTCCACCCCTTCATGGGGAAGGTGACGTCGGAAGTCATGGTCTTGGGGCGCTTCTGGATGCTCAGCTCTGAGGAGACGGGAGGAATAGAAGAGTCAGACCGAGAAGAAGCAAAGAGAGGGCAATGTGGAGCCGCATGGGTGCTGGCAAACTGCAAACTCACCGAGGTTCTCTGTCACTTCGTAAATGTCTTGGAAATCTCTCATCTGCTTGCCGATCATGTCAATGAAGTCTTCAACCAGACTGAAGAATTCTTTGATGCTTCCCCCCATCTGAGAGAAAGAGAGAGAGAGAGAGATGGACTCATAAACAACTCATAAGCCACACCAAGTCCAAGACATAAGCACTTCCTTGGTCCCTTAAATGGAGTAGCGTCTGATTCACTCGTAACCGTGCATGAGGGATCTCGTACGTCTGTCTGACGCAGGCATGCGTGTGAGCGTAGGCGCGAGGTGTTTGCATCCGTGCCCTCCGTTTTTTCTCAGCCTATACAACTCCTGTTCCCTCACGGGCTGCCATGACAACACACAGATTGGTGTGTAGGCGGAGTGACTCTCGCTTTCTTTCTTTTTTTTCCCCACTTAAACTCGTTCGCCATGCTTTTCTGCCAGGCTAACTCTAGTGACACTTAACTTCGGGATCAGGGAACAGAGTCTCCCACCCCACTGCCCAAGACCCTAAGACCCTTGGTTGTGATTTTGGGCTTAGCGATCAAGAAAGTCCAGGAAGTATTGAAGATACTTTGATGACTTGTTGTTTCTCTGCTGCTGGATGGTGACCGTGTTGTACCCTAATAGAAACCCTAATTGGGGGATGACGCATGCAAGGCCTCATTGTGTGCGAGTATGTGGAGAAAAAGAGTGGGAAGGTTTTTTTTTGTACAGGCACAATCTGAGTGGGCCCCTTGAATCAGTTCCATATGGGAGACCCGTATGGGAGGATAATGAATCACCCAGTGCTCTTAGGTATAACTCATCTGAGAGCGGCATCTTAGTGTTGACTAATGCCGCTCGGTGCCAGAGTGGGGTAGCTGTGAACTCATACACAGCAGCTTTCCAGGCCCACACCACAAGGCTATTCTGTCTTCCTCTCTAATGAGTCAGTTTCTATATTCACCAGCCAGGCTTTGGGAAAATGGGTTCCGGGTGGTAATGAGGATGTGGAAGGTGTAAAGGGAGACACACACACTCACCAGCTGTGTCTCTTCCCATTTGCTGTGATGTTCCTCCTTCAGCAAATTGCTGATTGTCTGTGCGTAGTTCTAGTTGGAAAGGAAAACAGCAATTCTCAGTTGTAAAGTTGAGAAAGGAGTGTACCCTTCAATCAAACTAAGCACCGCTGATGGTACAACCCAATGCTATGGTTTGAAGCTATGCTTACCTCTACATCAGCATTACTGAGGCTGTAGCCAGATCCTCTGAAGATTTCCGTAGTGTTCCTCAGCACTTCCATGACAGCCAGCAGGTCACCACTGTACTTTGTCCCATCATCCGAGGTCATCCTCAGTCTGGACAGCATGTCGGACACACCATCCACTAACAAACCTTTCTGTGACTTAGAGAAGTGTTCACGAGCCTACGGACATAAACAACACAACAGTTAGATACAGCTTACATTCAGATTTGGCAGTGTTTTTAATCCTTCCATTGATTTATCAATTGTCATACCAGTGTCTGGATGTCCTGGTACTCCTTAGAAATGCACTTGATGTAGGTGGGGTTCTCCCAGAAGGCCAAGCCTACAGCGTCCAGGGTGCAGCGGCGAATGACCATTCCTGTGGTAGAGCAATAGAGGGTTCTCGCATATGCCGGTGGGACAAAGGGATGGATAATGTAGGCCAGTGGGAAAGTTAGCAAGTTCCTCTGAAATCAGGCTGTCCCTTATTTTGGATCATCTTGTACTGACCCACAAACAAAACCCACCCCAGTGGCTACAGGGAATTTTCACCCGCCTTGCGTATGGACTACACAGAATCTGATTTCTAAATGTTGAGGAATGCTAATGTCTGGCCATATAGATGTATGCCTCTATGTCAAAGTTCTTCTGTGTACCTGTGGCATCAGAGGGGCAGGGAATAGCAGCGGTGTCACCAGCTGGAGTTCTCTTCCACACCACGCTGCTGTAGCTTTCCTCAACACAGATCTCATGGGGTTCTGCAGGGTACAATATTTGCCCCACTTTAGTTTTGCACAGCTTTAATAAATAAACACTGGATCATTTGTTAGATGATACAAATCCAGTGAGATCTTGGTATCTTACCGGGGCATCTCTTCTCGTTGCAGCGTCTAAGTTCAGCTTTGTCTCCAACACAAGGCTCTCCTCCAAAGAATGGCCCTTCACACACTCTTTGCCTCTGTTGGTTGCCTCCTCCACATGTCTTACTGCAGCTGCCCCAAGAGCTCCAGGAGAGCCATCTCCCGTCCACTAGGGGGCAACAACAAACAAGTTAGAACAGTGTACCCCATGCAAGCTTTACCCCTGTTGATCAACACTTATCTCAATCTTCTAAACTTTGAGACAAGGGTATACCTGGGCAGTCTCTGAGGAAGCAGTTGCTGGTCTCGCGCCAATCTCCCCTGCACTCTGAGCCGCCGTATGATGGGCCATTGCACTCTCGGGTGCGCTGTCTTGTCCCGTTGGAGCAAGAGGCAGAGCAAACAGTCCAAGCTGACCATTCGTTCCAGGAGCCATCGACTGAGGAGAGAAGACGAGGACCATGAACCTCACAATCTGGGGCAGCACAGTTTCATTTGCTAACTTCACTAATGGCTGCAGATCAAAAGACAGATCCGAGCAAAAGCAAACAGCTATTGAACTGCTTTTCTGGGCAGGGGGTCCGCGTCCTCCTCACCGCATTCCTGTCAGACTTAAGCGATGTTGTGTTTTACTCCTAATGATGCCTCAGAGAGGGCCAAGAGGAGGGTGTATACTAATGAGGACACTCAGGTGTGTGAGGGTGAGTGTGCTATAACTCAATAGACTGAGTAATGGACATAAACATAGGGCTAATTAGGACTCTCAGGAGGACATGAATTGCTCCCTGAGCACCTCCTCATTAGATGGGACTCCTCAGCGCAAAGGCATGTGACCTTTATTTTCCCCACTGCAATTTACAGCCTTTTAGGACACAAAGGAGTGTATCACTTCACCCTTAAGGGCTCTTGCTTTTCCCTTTCGGCCTTTTATTGCGGTGGGAAAATTAAGGAACCGCCAAAAAACATTTGTGTTTCTTCTGAATACTCTATCAAGCATTCGGTATAAGAATGCGGAGATGGTGCTAATCAAGTCTCTCTCTGTTCATGCCCTGCCATTTTACATTGTGCAAGGCTTTGAGCAGGCAGTGGACTATGGCGCCATCTGGTGTTCAAATTGGGAATTGCATCTGACATTGTGCAACACGTTTAAACGCCATAAGCATTTCTCAATTTTCTACAACTTTCTATTCTTTTCCATTCACACTTTTTTACACATGCCTCTCTAAAACGTCTAGGTGGTCTACCCTTCCGCTCTTTCTTGCAGGGGATACGTTGTGAGGAATACTGACCAGGACACACAGCGATGTTGCAGAACTTGGTCTGTTTGCTGGGACCCCTGCAGGGCTCCCCGCCGTTATTGGGTGGCTTGCAGACGCGGACACGGTCACGGTATCCACGTCCACAGGTAGATGAACACAGACTCCATGGTGCCCATTCATCCCAGGCTCCATTTACTAATAAGACAAAGACAGTGAGAATTAGGTTGTGCTAACAAGCACAGACTATATGAGGTCTACTCAGACTTACTCATGCATGAGTGCTTACCTGGGCACACAACAGAGTTATTGCAGGGCCTGTTCTCTCTCAAGGGGCCGGTACACAGTGTGCTGTATGCGGAGGTCATGCAGTTACGTGTCCTACTCTGCCAGCCCTCACCACAGCTTACAGAACAGGAACTCCATGAGGACCACTGATCTTGATTGGCATCTGCAACGTAGGAAGAAGAAGGAGGAGATGATTTAGTGTGTTGATAAACTCATAGTTGAATTATTAATGTATCTGTTAACAGGTGCTGTGGTTGATGAGTCTTACCTGGTTGAGAGCCCTGCAGAAGGCTGGTCTCCTCTCCATTGTCTCTCCTCTGGCCAATGATGGAACGCAGAGCCTGGCTACGCTGGCGCACTTTACCTGCTCAGGTAAACAGAGGAGCTGTCAGTTATCTTGCCATCAACTACCTTTCCTATTTTCTTGATCTTGTTTCGCAAAAACTTCAATGTACAGCCGCACTCACCAATGCAGGGTTGAGGGTTGCAGGCCCGGCCTTCCTCGACCACACCTTCGCAGATGCCATCATCAGGTTGACACGCTCTGCTGCGGACCTGGATCCCACCACCGCACTCGCTGCTGCACTCAGACCAGCGGCCCCAGCCAGACCAGCCCTCTGCAGGAGAAGAGCGGGAATGTTCAATACATATTCAAATCACAGTTCATCGTTTTGAGACAAACAAAGGAATGTTAAAGTGTGTTTGCTGCATAAAGTGATTCCATGAAGTCCAAAGTAATTTTATGGGCGGCCAAGACTGCCACCTGGTGGAGAACATTATAAAGTGCATTCATCTAAAGCACTCCGAGACTTTTACATTGGGCGCTACAGGGGCTTGAGCTCTTTCAGCAGTTTCTGTGGCATTTGTCTAGCAGGCTTGGAGACTTAGTACGAGTTCAGTTCAAGAGTCAATACACCTGAACAACCCTGTCAATACAGCAGGGGAGTGTGGGAACTCGAAAACGTTTAAGAAAGCGCCCAAGAACAAGAGGCATGTTGTTTGGTTGTTTTGGACCGAAAGGCGGCATTGAACATGAAATGCCAGCGCGCTGCATGATAAAGCAGCTTGAAAAGAGGTTTCGGTGCCCGCGGTGCTGAGTGTGTGTTTGCGCGGTTTGTGTGCAGATGGGCTGGTTACTATGGTGACGGCAAATGCAGCACATTGATTGCCTGCTCTCTCTAGCTGTGGAGGCATTGTGCGACTGTGCTGGTGGAATATTGCCTCCTGCCTCGCTTCGCAAACACCTCAATCTTGCTGAGGACACACACTCGCTTCTGCTCTGCAGCTGGGCTAAGTGAGCGGTAGCGCTCACCGACACTTCAATGGCAATTTTTTTCTTTTTTGAAAGGGGTGGAGGCAAAGGGAGGTGTGATACTGCGCCTTTACTTCACCGGCTGAAACTAAATCAGCTGTTTATGGCTCTGGAGCACAGCAGAGCGTATTCTACTACCCAGATCTCTGGGTCCTGACATGTTTGGGCAATTTGCAGAGGCTGAGAACATTTGTGTTTAGATGTTTAGAGGGAAAAGTATAAAGAACACATTCTCCAAATCACACACTTGCAGAAAACAATGGTTGGCAATCTAATGAAGGTCCTCTGGAGAACCACTGATAATCGGGAGAAGAACTTAAAACAAGTACATGCAAACTTACTCATGATCTCGGCATCTCGGTTGCTGTCCCTGATGGTTGGTGTGCACTTGTCCATGTAGACCCCGCCTCTGTAACAGCCACCTTGCCTCCTCTTGGGTGGTTCCCAGCACTGGCAGGGAGTTGCCATGATGCCACAGGGATTGCCATGGGTACTGGTTGCAAGGCAGTCTTCCAGCCACTTGCAGAGCATCTCGCAGGCAGGCACACTAGGGTTCCTCTTGCCAACAACCAAGAACTCTGAACTGAACTGGCTTCCTTCGTCATCAGAACCATCCTCTTCCACCAGAATCTCTGTGCCGATGTGGGGGACCACCTTCCTAACCTGCAGGAACTGCTTGCTGGACTCCAGGTAGGCAACAGAGGAGGTAGCATCACACAGCCGCACTACCTCATCGAAGCTCTCCATGCCCAGGTAGGTGCGTGAGGTCTCCAGGAAGGAGTCAAACTGGAAGGTCTTGATCTGGCGAGGGATGCAGGACTCAGTGGGCTTGGTGATCTTCATGTAGACGGTGTAGCGACGGGGATCTGGGTTCTGGAGGGTCCAGGAGCAGGGAGATGACGGAAGGGCAGTTTTAGAGGAGAACAATCCGAAGAAGCGACTCTGTTCCAAGGTGGCGCAAGTGGCTGAGGCAGGTCCAGAAGGTGTAGCATTGGTCAGGCCGAGGAAAACACACACACACAGGGCCAAAGGGAGGCCGGCGATTGAGAGGCGTCTCCACTCCATCTTCTCACTTCTAGAGGATGGATGGATAGACAGGCTTGATCTAGACCTCTTCTGCTCTGATTCTTTGAAGGATTTTCTTGCTTAACGTTGTGTCTTGCAGGTGTTTTCTTGGTTTGTTTGGTTGTTGTTTCAAGCTATGTTGATCCGGATGGAGGGTTGAAGACTTCTCTAGAATAATTGGGCCATATCTGTATAACACAACACAACACAAACACAGATAACAACGACTGACATTAGAGAGAGTCATATACAGGTGCCAAAGCCAAACAACTTTCATCAGCCTGGATGTATTCCTGACTGGAGGTCTGTATGAGAGGGTTGAGATTGGAAGCAAGGCACTAACAGCAAACCAAACAGAACCTGTCATTAGCTGTTGCAATCTCTGTCTCTTTGCTGTTGCAATAATCATATCACCTGCTGAGGAGTTGACAGGCTCTTGATTAGCGTTAGTCTGTTCGCACATGCACCCATTATCAGCATGGACGTATTCGAGCTGGTGCAGCTAAAACAGCCAGCAATTGCACTCAGACTATAATTACAGTGCACAGTTCGCAGCACGCGCTCCTTCAGTTCCATCTCTTCATTTTCGCACGCTCCTCGGCCCACGCGCTAACACGTGGCCAGGCCGATTGCGTCAAACCGACGTCCGTGAAGATTCCACAAACGCCCACGCGAGGCTGGCGTCGCCTGGAGACTCCGATTTTGGTCCTTGCAGTTTTGAGAGGCCCAGCGGGAACTCTCGCTTTCCGTCTCTTTGGAAACGAAACAGTTGACGAGAAGGCAGACCAACTCATGCTCGCAGTTCGCAAGTGCAAGAAGTTGCAGGGGCGAGGTGACCGCGAAGGGCCAACAGACTTCTGTCTGGGCGAGATGAAGAACGTCATGCAGAATAGAAGTGAAGTAACTTAAGGAACAACTGCAGCCTTAAAGAATAGACAAGGGTTTCTGGAACAATCTTGGCTTCAGCAAGGAGACAGAAGCGTGCAATTACTTTTAAGGGTCAGCTGTCCCCTCACCCTCTTTTTCCAGGCTTTCAGAACTATCGCTCCCTCAGAACGAAGCGTGAGAGAGGAGGAGAGAATCATAGGGCTTCTCTCAGCAGCCGGAAGGTTCTTTGCACTCTTTCTTTTGCTGGCATGCAAAGTGGAAAGCAGATGAAGGGATACATTGAGGCCCAGCTGAGCGGAGAGAGAGAGAGGGATGGAGGGGACTGACCGACAAACAGGGGATGTGGGAGCAGCTGCGATCACTACTTCTTGCTGTGGTGGGTTCCAGCAAAGCATCAGCAGCTCTCTCAGATCTACAGAACACCCTTGATTTGTAGGGGTCTGTCAGACGAGTCCGAGTCACCGTCATCATCACGCACTGAAGGCTAGAAGGTGACTTGTTCCTCTTTTCTTTTGCGTGTCGTCTGAAAGCTCTATCACTTCTAATGGGTTTGTCTCCCACTTCCAGCCCAGCCCCTCGCTCTCTATTGAGTCTCACACACCGGAAGCCATTAAAAGCAAAACGAGTGCCCTGAAAGTCTGTCCTTTTCTCTCTCCCCCCTCCCTCCCTCCCTCCCTCCCTTCCTCTCCCCCTCTCCTTCTCTTTCGCTCCACCTCCGTCTCTCTCTCTCCCTCTCCTGAAAAGCAGACTGAAATTAGACATTTCATCTGTAGTTATGGAAACAGCTGATGGTTTGTTTTTTTGGGGGAGTTGAAGTGGAGAGAGAGCGAAAGAAGTAGAATGAGGGAGAGGAACAGACGGACAGAGAAAGAAAGAGAGAAGGCAGGCACCCGGCGCTGGGAGATAATTTATGCAGATTTTGAGTGCCACTTGTGCAGCTTGAGCTTTGAGTATTTACTTCGGCTGGGTCTGGCTGCCATCATCAGCACCTGAACTCCAAACCCTGGCTAATTAACATCTCCCTAACATCTACATACTGTCTCTGAACATCTACCTAATGTCTCCTAACATCTACCTAATGTCTCCTAACATCTAGCTAATGTCTCCTAACATCTAGCTAATGTCTCCAGACCAGACATGTACTTAATGTCTCCTAACATCTCCAAACATCTACCTAAAGTGTCCAAACATCTACCTAAAGTCTCCAGACATTTGCCTAAAGTCTCCAAACATCTACATACTGTCTCTGAACATCTACATACTGTCTCTGAACATCTACATACTGTCTCCTAACATCTAGCTAATGTCTCCAGACCAGACGTGTACTTAATGTCTCCTAACATCTCCAAACATCTACCTAAAGTCTCCAAACACCTACTTAATGTTTCCAAACATCTGAGTAATGTCTTCTAACATCTACATGATGGCTCAGAACACCTACCTAATGTCTCCTAGCATATTTGAACATCTACCTAATGCCTCCTAACCCATACCTAAAGTTTCTAAACACTCATCTAACATCTCCCTACTATCCCAAAAGTCTACCCAATGTCTCCTAACATCATCTTAGCATCTCCATAACATCTTCGAACATACACCAAAAGTTTTTAAAAACCTACCTAACACCTACCTAACATCCCAAGCATCTAAATAATGTTTCTTAAGACTTACCTAACATCCCAAACATCTACTACTAACTTCTACCCACCACCCCCCAGCAACTGCAACCCATCTCTCGTCTCTTAACATCTTCCTAAAGTCTGCCTAACATGTGTGAAGCATCTCTGAAGCCTGTCTTTCACTGCCAGCCGACACTGTTCCAGGACCGGCCCCGGCTCTTAAGCTCGGTGCAGCTGCAGCATTGTGCTGGGCGTGGGAGACTGCGAAGCCATCGACTTTCGTCTGACTCACACGGTGAAGAAGAAAAAGCCATTCAAGCGTTGCCATGGAAACTATGCAACTCTCTACCATGCGAGCGGCCAGAGCCCGTGGCACATTTTAATAACCGCCGCCGCACTTGTAGCGTCGGGCGGACGGGTTGAAGCGCGCTCGTCCGCAACAAGTGCTTCAGGAGTTAATTCTGAATTCTATGGTGTCTATGGTTATATGGCTGGGCTTCATTGCCTGGCGGTGAATCACATAGCCCTTTTTTTTTTAGATCTTTCTCATGCCAGGGTGAGTCTGAGATCTGTTACTGATCAGGGGTGTGCAGAGATGCCGTGCACTTTTTCCGTTGACCCTGAAAGCAGGTAATAGTGTGCGGACAGTCAGACAGTTGGGAGGTATGCTGCTCGCTGTAGGGCAGCAGTGTTGAGGTTGTTGTTGTTCAGCACTTTTCTAACATTTCTTTTTTTCTCTTTTCGCTGACGCACTTGGCTCGCTCTTTCCCTCGGCTGTTTATCTTCAGCGGTGTTAGAAAAATAGCACACACACCACGGCTTTGGACAAGCGTGCCATGTGACTGCCCACACAAACACACAAACACACAGATGCGTGTGGGAACAGAGACTCGCATAAACAAGCATATAAACAAAGCAGCTCACTGAATGTGCTGAACATCAACAGAAGTCGTTCATTCCAAGACTCAAGTGTGACTAACAATCAATCAGCTGTATGTGAGTGTACAGTGGAGCTGCTTTGCCTTAGGAGTGCTCCAAGAGTCTAACAACTCCCAGGTCAAGGCATTCGCATGTGCACAAACACACTCAACAACTGGACACTGCTCGCAGCAGCTCTGGACACTGTCGACTCAGCACACATACACAAAGACACGAGTGGCGTTTCAAGTGATTGCTGTGTGTGTGTGTGTGGTTGGCACCTGTAATAGGAGTTGTTCTTTTTTTCTATCACTCCTTTTTTTAAATTGTGTGTCCCAGTGCACTCAGTGTGTCTGGAAGAAGCTCAAAGCATTCAAAGCAACATATCAAAGCCACTTCTAGCCCAATAGGATTGTTAGTTAAGTTGACTGTATATATCAGATGTGTGTGTATATATATATATATATATATATATATATATATATATATATATATATATATATATATATATATATGTGTACGTATCAAACTTTAATAAAAGAGCAGAAGCCCTTACACTCTGTTAGCTTAGTGAGTGGGATTCAGGCATTACGCGTCGAGCGCAGAGAAACTGAGCGCCTTTTTCAGTGCGCAACAAACTCAGGCTGAAGTTCTCCAAAGCGATGCACGCGAGTCAGGAGTCAGGTTAACAAGCGGGTTTCGGAGGCAAGTGCGCTCGGTTAATGAAAAGAGCGCGCGCGCAGAAATAAAGAAGTGTCTAGTTGTGCAGCTGGAGTGCACTCCGCGCGCATTCGCTTCAACTCACTTTTTCTTCCAGACAGTTTAAGTTGCATTGCTCTGCATCTGCTGCAGTTTTGCGGAAACCCCGCATGCATTGCGTTTGCGCGTAAATCCTCCGTGCACTGCTTTTTCACTTTTCCCCTTTCACCCAGTATGCATCTCTTCTTTACTTACATCCAGTGCGCATCCCCTCTTTGCGTAACTCCTCCGTGCGTTACCTTGTTACACGAATCCAAAGCGCCGCTGTCTTTATGCTTTATAGAAGCGTATCTGGTCCCGCTTCTTCTGCGCGTAAAACCAAACGGCGCAACTGCGCGTTTGGTTTTACGCACGCAAGAAAGGAAAGAAAGACCCCTCTGCTGAGCCTTCAGCTATATTCGCAAAAACTTACAGCCCAGTCGCTCCGGCTGAGCAGTCTCGCGCTGTCCGCTTAGGCACCACGGACAGCGCAGAGCAGCGCGCGCACGTGGGAACAGAGGCGCGCCTTTTGCAAACTTTTTGCGCGCGCTCTCCGCGCTGCCGGAGCGCACGGTCTCTTTCCATTTCCCCACCCCTAGCTCCTAGCTTGCATCTACAGCTCACCTGCTCTGCGGGTGTACGAGCGGAGAGGAGCGCGCAAAGCCTTTCCGGACACGCGGGTGCACAAACACAGATACACAGATCGGAACAAGACAGCGAACGACAAGAAGACGAAGAAGAGGAAGAGGACGCGAGCGGGAACAGTTACCTTTAACACTGTTTGCGTCTTTCAAAAGTTCTCTCCATCCGTCGTAGTCGTCGTAGTCGTCGTCTCGTGCGCGCTGGACGTCTTCTCCTTCCCCGCTTGCCCTGCTCGAGGCGCGGCGTGGAGAAACGAAGAAGACGGGACGCAAGAGAGTCCACAGTTCTGTAAACAGGTGCTCAGACTGACCTCCTGGTCTCAGTGCAGTCCGTGCTCCACAAGCGGAGTTGAAGAAGCGACTCTGACCAAACTCCAGAGAGTTTACTACCAACTTCTCTCGCTGCTACTCCTCGTGCGCTGAGGACTGAGGGTGAAGCAGCGAGCGACGGAGCTCCAGCAGAAGCAGCCAAACCGAGGCGTTGTGACGGGTTCGTTTGCGATCTCTCTCGATCTCTCCTCCTCTGTCTGTTCGTCTTCTGCTCCTATCAGTGTTGGTACTTTTACTCCCGGCTTCGGAGTCCTCCTGCTTGTGGTTTCTGCACTGCACGCGGGCTGTTTCAGTCTCGCTGTGCCTCGTGGACTCCCGGCTCCTCTCTTATATGCCACCCCGCCCCCCCTCGAGAGAGAGAACGCGAGCGAGAGCGAGAGAGGGAGGGCGGGAGGCTTTGCGTGGAGAGTGAATGAGACAGCGCGAGGAGGGAGGGAGGGAGGGAGGGAGGGAGCGCGTGGGGGAGCTGTTCAGTATGTGTGTGTGTGTGGAAGTGTTGAAGGCGATGTGAGCGCTCGACTACGCACAGATGAACGAAGCGCAGGAACCGGAAAGAGGACATAGGAGCGCGCGCCGCTGCAGCCAGCAGAAAGCGCTCGCGCGTGCACAGCTCTGTGTGCAATTACATCACCGCGGCTGGACACGGCTGGGGGGGTCCGTCCACGCGCCTAGTGACAACATGTTTTGACATGCGAGTGATGTGACTGGATAGGTCACACGCGCATCATGTACACATACATACGGGACATGCGGGCACGTGAGCGACAGTGACATGACAATGCAGCACACAGGTGTATGGTGGTCGGTGCGTAAACGAGCTCACGTGGTCCCCAAAAGTTCCGTGCGCGAGAAAAAAAAAAGCCAACTCAGCGCAGTTCAGTAGCGTTAGATAAAGTTTTGCACGAGTCTGGAAGTGTGGAAGCGCGCGCTCAGACTGGGTGGGGAGGGGTCAAGACGGGACCCCTCATTTGGGACAGAAACGCTCACACACACACACACACACACACACACACATCCGCGAGCGCTGCTGCGCTCTCCAGTGCTGCCCTGAAGGAGGAGGAGGAGGATGCGCGGGGGTGGCGCGAGGGGGCGGTTGGGGAGAGCCGGAGCGGCGAGAACTGCGGAGTCACATTACATAAAGATCATGTGTTTCACACCGCGTGCGTGTACCACTGTTTACAAACGCCACGCGCGCGCCCTCCCGCTCAAGCTCGTCATTAGGGGGTAGTAAGGGGGGTGGGAGGGGTAGTAAAAAAAAAAAAAAAAAAGGGGAGGGGTGGGGTCGCTGGTGAGACAGTGAGGGGGTCTCCAGCAGATGGAGGTGATGAAAAACTTCCTGAAAGAAACACACAGTGATTAATCCGGTTAGTCATCCTCAGCGGAGGAAACACCGAGCAGAGCCGCGGAGCAGGTAGAGCCTCACTGTAGTACAGGAGGAGGATCTCTCTCTCTCTCTCTCTCTCTCTCTCTCTCTTATTCTCTTTCTCTCTCTCTCTTATTCTCTTTCTCTATCTCTCTCTCTTATTCTCTTTCTCTCTTTCGTATTCTCTTATTCTCTTTCTCTCTCTCTTATTCTCTTATTCTCTTTCTCTATCTCTCTCTCTTATTATCTTATTCTCTCTCTCTCTTATTCTCTTTCTCTCTCTCTCTCTCTTATTCTCTTTCTCTCTCTCTTATTCTCTTTCTCTCTCTTACTGTCTTTTTCTCTCTCTCTCTTATACTCTATATCTCCTTCTTTATCTCTCTTTTTCCTTTTCTCTCTCTTTCTCTCTCTCTTTTTATCTTTATCTCCCTCTCTCGCTTTCTTTATCTATCTCTCCTTCTTTCTCTCTGTTTCTCTCTCTTTTTTCTTTTTTTTTGTTTCCAATTTCTTTCTTTCTTTCTTTCTTTCTTTCTTTCTTTCTTTCTTTCTTTCTTTCTTTTCTGTCTACTTTTCTACAGTTCTCTTAGTCTTGCTTTCTTACTCTTTTCCTTCTTTTTTCTTTCTTTCTGTCTCCTTCTTTTTGTTTTCCAATTTTTGTTCTTTCTTTCTTTCTTTCTTTCTTTCTTTCTTTCTTTCTCTGTTTCCCCATTTTAATTCTTTTTTCTTTCTTTTTTCTTTCTTTCTTTCTTTCCTTCCCCATTTTTATTCATTTATTCATTCATTTCTTACTCTTTTCCCGCTTTTTTCTTTCTTTTCGTTTGCTTCTTTTTGTTTTCCCATTTTTGTTCTTTCTTTCTTTCTTGCTTTCTTTCTTTCTTTCTTTATTTCTCTGTTTCCCCATTTTTATTCTTTCTTTCTTTCTTTCTTTCTTTCTTTCTTTCTTTCTTTCTTTCTTTCTTTCTTTCTTTCCTCTCCCTCTTATTATTTATCTTCAGCTCTCTTTCTCTCTCTCTCTCTCTCTCTCTCTCTCTCTCTCTCTCTCTCTCTCTCTTTCTCTTTCTCTCTCTCTCTCTCTCTCTCTCTCTCTCTCTCTCTCTTTCTCTCTCTCTCTCTCTCTCTCTCTCTCTCTCTCTCTCTCTCTCTCTCTCTCTCTCTCTCAGATATGATTCATTAAACGACAAGGGAAGTATTTAAATGCCTGCAGTGCTTCATGCGCACATCACAGCATCAGGGGCGCAGTTCAGAATATCCTGTGTTCTTCAGCCTTCAGTCCGTTAGTAAACAGACATGTCAATAACAGCCAGTGATGTCATGGCATGTTGACAGCCCACAAGGCTGCATGAGGCTGCAATATTATCTAATGCGGTTTGATGTATCTGAGGACCCCAGTGCCTCACCTGTTTCTAAAAGGAAGGAGTTAGTCAGCGTAATCAGCCTCGGGCGCAGTATCCTGGGGCAGACCCAGCGGGGGCAGGCTGGGGGCTGACTCTGCAGAGAAAAGGCCCAGAAAGGTCTCTGGGAAACCAGATTGAGTTAATAATTAGTGTAATTACAGCATCTGCATCATCGGCGAGCTAAATAAAATCCTTTCTGTTTCTCTTTTCTCACATGCATACGCCCCTACAAGCACAAACTGCCTGGAGACAATAGACTTGGAGGCAAAATAGCTAAACTGGGCTATTTCTGTTTCTAGCAGCGCCCGAGTAATGTGATGTAACTCACTGCTCTATAAAAGTACTTTCTATACTATATATAAGTTAAAGGTATCAATATTTTCTCAAGTCTCACTTGTGGCTTTCACATCTATAAAGAACCATATAGAAGACCACCACCTGAACAGATCTTTTCAAGCTTCTTCATCCTTTATCTGCCGAGTACCAACCTGTGTCATGTTTCTTGAGAGCTGATTCATTTCCACATCTTTACCACTGATGGGCACATTGGTGGTCTTTCCTGTCATCATAACTTCAGACTTCTTCTTATTGAACAAAACACACTTGATTTATAGTGTAAGTCAATGGAACCAGACGTTTTCCCAAGTCATTTTGATCCAAACACTCAAATTGCATCCTATTACACTCCAGATTAGAACTAGAATTTATTTCCAAGTTATTTTGGAGCATTTCCATTGGTCCATTCCTTATCAGAAAAAAGCACATAGTGGTGATAGTGTGAATGTCTTCTGGCACCCCTATGGTAGTTTAGTAGTATAACATTGCTGTCCAAAGAACAACAAGTATCTCCTAAATGGCAACTTTACAGGAGAGGCCAAAAACCTTCTTTACTTTTAATGTAAGTCAATGGAACCAGAACTTTTTCCAAGCTAGTTTGGAGCATTTCTATTGGTCCATTTGTCTTAAAATTAGCACACAATGTAAATGGCAGCTGTTGCACTGAAGTGATCTCGAAATATAAAAATCTTAAAAATCATAGTTATGAGAGGCCCAGTTTAAGGGGTCTTTAATGAAGCACTGATTGAACTGACCCTGTTGTTGGATGATGACTACAATAAATATTGGGCTTCGATTGAAGTGCATATGTAAACTCACTGCTTACTAATCATATTATCAATATTCTGAGCTCCTGCCATATAACTTTCTTTGGCGCCTACAGCATTCACACAGTACTGCTTATATATATATATATATATATATATATATATATATATATATATATATATACTCATAACCTAATACTATATATAAATATTGTATATTTTACTTCAGTTATTTAGAAATCATAACATGTTTTGTACATATACATGGCCTAACACATACATACCCTAATATGAATGTTGTAGCTTGTTGAAATGTCAGTGATGTATGAGCTAAAGAGTCACTAGAACAGCTGCTGGCACTTTCTGCTCTCTCTCTCTCTCCCTCTCTCTCTCTCTCTCTCTCTCTCTCCCTCTCTCTCTCTCTCTGCTCTACCATGTTAACAAACAAACACAGACGCACTCTCTCTTGCTGTCCTCAGCGTCAGCTCAGTGTATCAGTAGCACACCCACACCACTCCACTGTCTATTCACCACACACCACATCATAGACGTAAGAGCATCAACAGCGCACAACAATGCACAACCACCTCATCAGCATCTCAAAGCCTGGACAGCGTACGCACATCCAACACAAACACTTGCATGCACACACACAAACGCACACACACACACAACCTGCCAGTGCTATAGACCTCATGGGTAATAAGCATTCACTGTCTGGGCATATTTTACATGTATCATATTAGTTTCAGTCAGTAGTCCAGACTGTTCAATCAGTTATACAGAATTCAACAACATCTGCTCTTCAGCTTTTGGCTTGTTCAGAAAAAAAATTATTTCATTCGCCTATAACTTCAAAATCACTCGGCTAGTTTTGCACGAACGTCCTTAAAGCTATGAAGCAATAAGTCTTAGGATGTATTGAATTGAGTCCATTTTATTTGCCCCCAAGGGGCAACTCATGCAGGGCACACGGACAATATATAAAAAAATAATAATTCTTGTGTTAATTAACATTAAATGCACATAATAGTACCTGTAGTCGCCCAAAAGTATCCTAATGTCTAAGCAGTTAATAATATAATGCTTATATATTAGTCTTCATGATAACTTGAGACTAATGGTGCCTCACATTTCCATTCAATCTAAGTAGAGTCAGCGTTTACAGACTTCCTTCGCTCGCTTGCAGTTAATGAGCTTTGCATATTTGCATTTCATTTAGTTGGCACAACCGCAGCACATGAGTAAGAGTTAACATAGTGAACATAGCGCGAATCTCATCTCCGAGCCACTGAAGATGAATAGCCTGTCGTTTCAAATGAGGGGAAGTGTACATGAGCAAAAATGATCCTGAGAGTTCCAGCAGTGGGTGCTCATAACAAGTAGTGTCCTCTAGAGGGGGCTCTTACCGTCAGATACCAGGAACAGGGACATCCTGCACTATCATCACAGCTCAGACTCTTCAAGGCCTTTTTTTCCAAAATATGAGGCCCGATTGCTTCTATTCATGTAACATATCCTTCAAAGAACATATAAATGCAAGCCCCTCGCATCGAAGGCATGACTGAGGTAAAAAAAGAAGGGTATTTATGAAAAGGTGATCGATATTTCCTTTTTTATTCGTTCATGTGTGCTCTTTTCCTTTATTCGTGCCATGGCTGGATGTGAAGTCTGCTTCAGAACACAGGCTTTTGTAAGAGGGCTGCGAGGCAGGGGCTGTTGTTTGCTAATCACCTTTGCTGATGCGGAAGGCTGCAATATGCAAATGAGCCCTCGAAGCAATAACTATGCCTTCAATTGTGTCTTGCGAGCTTGTTGATGAATCACAGTTCTGGATGAGTGAAGGTATTCATGCAATACATGAAGGAGTCAGTGATGTCAGTAAGTCGGATGCAGGCCCATCTTTAAGCATGGCACAAAACAAATAAGCGCAAGAATCCGATAATAGCAGAAAATCTGATTTTATCAGTAATCCGATCAACGTGCTTACATGCACTTCGGTAATCAGATAATCTGGAAGCTCCAGGTCTGCGTGAGTCAGGCACTAATCGGATTTCTGCTTTGCAACCAGCCAATAAGCTCACAGAGTTTGATGTGAGCGTAAGATAAACTTAACTTGCTGCAGCTTATTTTTTAGGGAATATAGTTTTATCTTAAAATATAAAGATACGACATCCAGAAAAGAAAGAATCTTTAAATCAGTTATTTAATCTAGCTTGTAGTTTCAGCGTCACCCACAAAAGTAATGTGCGAACCTCTCGATTTGTTATCTCTGCCACTGTTTTCTATTTTCATGCATACGCAGACTGAGAAATCAGAAAGAAATCAGAGTAAGGGGGGTACATGCACTATATAAATAATATAGCAATAAAAATGGGGAGGGGTTTATCTGTAATAAGAAGATGTTCAGGATTTTTTCCACAGAAAGCTTTAAAATTAGTAACACAGTCATTAGTACTATTTAATCTAGACTACTGCACAGCAGTGTGGTGGAATGCAGCAAAAAAACACAGAACAAAACTACAGATAATACAGAAGAAGGCAGCAATAATGCTTTACGATGTCCGAACAGGACCAGCATCGACAAAATGCATAAGGAACTAGAGTGGCTAAAGGTTGAAGACAGGTTTAAGACAAACCTTGTGGGACTCATAAAGAATACACTCCAAAGAGCCTTTATGATCAGTAACAACAAATAAAAGAGAGAGAAACCAATATGACAAGATACTCAACTAAGAATTATTTTAAATTACCGAGAGCTAAAACTAACCGTATGTGCAGAACAGTGATTTACAGAGCTATTAAAGAGTGGAACTCCTTACCTGACTCACTGCACAAAATTAATAACAAAATTCGATTTAAAAAACTACTAAAAAAACACCTTCCTTATCATAAAACTAAATAAACAAAAGTTAAATGTAGATTAGGGAAATTTGTTTTAAGGGGAATAGGGCGGTTATTGTGGTTATAATGACACATTTTTTGTTCTTGCTCTTTTTTTAAACTTTCTACTCACTTGTTTGTTCTTACTATCTATTTTTATTTATTTCTTTTGCATATATTTGAAAGATACATGAAGTATGTTCTTTTTCTTTTTGTTGTATATGTACAATGTATATGTGTGATTTATGTTGATGGACCCCAGGAAGAATAGCTGCTATCAGAGTTAATGGGGATCCACATAAAATAAACAAATAAACACTCAGAACCCTGAGTACTGACCTAAAATCCAGCCTTTCATCATCATCATCAGATTTCTGGACCTTGATCTGAACTAAGAAATCAGAGCATGCTGTTTACATGACCATATGAATAATCAGATAATTATAATTATGATCTTATTATTAAGTGCATGTGTACACATATACTTACTGATTCGTCATTATGTTCTTCCAAGATACTGGAAAATTCCTGAAAATTCCAAAGAAAAACCTGTCTCCATGTTTGTCTTTTGTTCTTTTTGCATCATTTGAACCCGACAGCTGCTCTTTACTCAGCGGGAGAATTTCGTGATGATTAGACAAATAGAAGTGATCCCAAATCACTTGGAAAGAATTCTGGTTCCATTGACTTACACTGAAAGTAAAGATATTTCATGTTATTTTGGAGATGCTTGTTTTTCTCTGGCCAGGGACGATTTAAGCCTGCAGACCTCGCAGTGAAAGCACGAGTTGAATCCTTTTAAAAACAGGTGGCAGCCTGCGATTGGTTGGAGTAATGAATAAAAGAGTGACGTAAGCATTGGAGTTTTCCTGGCAGAACTTTTGCTGAAGCTTTCATTTCTATATAGAACCATAAAATCATGAAATGATTCTTTTTTGATAAGGGTTTGTTGATCGGGGACTGGTGGAAAGGTCCTAGAGTAAGGAGAGTTTCCCATTTTCCCAGTAAAGCACTTTGAGTTGCCACTGTGTATGAAAGGTGCTATACAAATAAACTTGCCTTGCCTACTTCAATGTGTTGTGTTTGGTCTTATATAGATCCTTTCTGAAAATGGTCTCATACAGCACCAATAAAGGTTCTTATAAGCTTGACATCTTCACAATAACACGACCTCTTGTTGGCATTTGTTGGTTCCACTTTCGGAAGAAATCTGTACTGAGCCATTAACAACACAGTCTTTATCAATCTAGAAACTATTTCACCATGAAAAGACCCTTCACCACCCACCCAAGCATACACATGCTTCTATATAGAGTTATTACCACTATGGCTTCAGAATAACAGAGTGAATTACTTTAGCATAACTTCTAATGTTTCTATATTTACAAATAATTGGTAAATTAATAAATAATTCTGAAAGATATTTCTGAGGAGCAGAGAAAGTGGGACTCTTACCAACCATACCATACCTGGTAGGCCACCCAAACTGTCCCTATCAGATAAACAGCAACTAAAACTTCAAGAGAGAGGAGAACATCGAGCTCCACTCATGCATCAGGTCCTTCATTCTTCCACTCTAAGAAGACGCCTCAGCGCTGTGGGTCTGAAAGGACGTGTGAGACATAGATAAATCTAACAAAGAAGCCACTGCTGTTCTCAGAACAATGGACCAACCACCCCAGAGTCCAGAACCTCAACCTCACTGAATGTGATGGTTTGTGAGACGTCTGAACTTCAGATGTTGGAATGGGATCAAAGTCTTCTGTGTATTTTTCTGTTGAAGATACGTTTGCTATCTTTGTTTGAGAAATAAACAGCTTGCACAGGTGTGAGATGAATGGCAGGTGGCCTCAGTAAACGTGTACACAGTGTAGCAAAGACGTTTATATGGAAAGTAATTCAGGACTTTTAAGTAAGTCTTTTACTTCCTTTGTGATTTTGACCCCCGATGCCCCTCCGAAAAATTCATTCAGTAACCAATTTCAAACTTAAATATAGGTCTTATTTGGATTCAAAGAACTGGTTTCGAAAGAGATGTGTGTGCACACTTATATATGTGTGTATATGAGTGTGTGTGTGTGGAGGCAGCTGAATCGATCTATGGACGCAGCACACCTGCAGATCTGGGGCAGAGTCCAACGCAAAAGCAGGTCAGCCAACAGTTACGCACAAACCACACACACACACATACACACACACTAGCACACTCCGCAACTCTCAGCAGCCACACAGCCCTAACGCGGCACGCGACACACTCTGTCCCCGGGCAGGAGGATGCCTAGATGATGGATCAGGGGAGGCGGAGGATGGGGTCACAATCAGAGCAGCAAACACTCCACTGCATGAGTCCACTCATGTAACATGGCAGTACAAAGCCAGCGTCTGAGGTCAGGCCGGAGTCAGACAAACATTTTAGCCTGGAGACAGTTTACTGTGGCCAGTTCAACTGGCCAGTTACAGCCCTCGGTTACAGAACTACAAAAGTAGGCCAAGCAGCAAATTGAGCAAATTTAAAAGGGAACGAGATTCAGCCAATTGGATGCAGCCGGGCCTGCTGAACATAAACCTCATATATACTCACCTCCAGCTCGCTAGGCTGTGATTAAACAACCAAGATCCAACATAAATGAGAGTAAGCTGGAGATGGAAAGTGGTTACTAAACTGAGTTTCTGGTATGTACTCTACAAACTTAGAAGCATAAGAAGTTGAATTTTCTCAGGAGGTTCTAGGAGAGCATCCAAGACAGCTGCAGCTAAGCTCAGCGTGCATGACTCCGCAAAAAGACAAAGGGACTGGACAAAGGAGGCATTCATGGAAGAGCAGCAGAACAGAAGACATGCCCAACCCAAGGAAAAAAAACAATAACTCTCATCCCACATTTGCAAAATAAGCAACTGGACACAAGTGCGTAGGTTTGGTGTCGACATTGGTAGCAACACGACAACCCACGTCTTCAATTCAATTTGATTCAAGAAACCTTTATTGCCATGACTGTATCTATCTATCTATCTATCTATCTATCTATCTATCTATCTAAGTATGCACAGTAACTGATAGACTACAGTCTGTAAAGAGATGGTTTTAATGTTATGGCTGATACGTATATATAAATACATAACACATGACACATAACAGTATTATATACATTGAATTTAACTACACTACCACTCAAAAGTTTGGGATCACAGTGAAATGTTCTTGGTTTCAATGGAGTATCTTCTTCCTTAACACAACAATGGACTGACGGGTCTCTAAAGAAAGTTGTTTCTTTCTGGTCATTTTGAGTCGGTCAGCAAGCCATCAACTGCTGATGCTTCAGATACTAAACTAACCTAGAATGTTGTTCTCCCTTTTATACTCACTTATTAGTAGAATGTTTTTCAGCTGTGCATCACAATTGAACAAGAGTGTCCTAACAACCAATTAGCCCAATAACATCCTTAACTTGGATTGGAGGCCGTACCAGGAGATTTAGACAGAGGACTGAGAATTGCTGATAATAGGACTTTATGCAAAATAAGCCTCTATACAAAAAGAGGCTTTAATACAAACATTTTTATTATTTAAAAATCAGCTGATACACTTCAATTAATTGTGAAATGGACAGTATTGTTTGTGAATTGCATGAAAATTGCATGAATTGCATGACAATTGCATGAAATGAAATTCTAAAGTGATCCTAAACTTTTGAGCGGTAGTGTATATACATTAATTCATTTCACTGATGACAGTCCAACCCCCAGATCCAGTAACACCCCACCACCCACCCACATCTGATCACTCCAAAGATATTCATTCAAATATTGGACAATTCTGTCCTCCCAAAAGTTTGGTGGGAACATGCCCCAGTCTTCCATATGCAAGCCTTCGCTCATGACTGGACAATCTTTAAGCCTCTTGGGATAACATTTTATTGGCAAACCAATTCAAAGTGTAAATTATTGCACAACAGATGTCCTTTTATATTTACTGTGAAGCAAATGCTGTAGTTGGTGTAATGCAGTGGATAAAACCTTTACCACCCATGCGTGCCCCCTGCCTGGGCAAACAATCTATGCTATACCAATAACAGTCCTTGGGTAAGACTCCTAACACTTTACCTACCAGTGTAAATGTAAATTATTGGTCACCTTGGATAAGAGCGTCTGGTAAATTTTAATGTAAGTACATTGTGGTGGTACATACACTACTGTACAAAAGTCTTAAGCTGGTTGTTTATCTGATTAATAAGTGTATTTTACCAGTAGGATCTCCAGATCTGATTAGAACAGATGTAAATAATCATACATACAATACTAAGTAACATGAATATCTTATTGTGAAAGTAGTAGATCATATCTTGAGCTCCAGTTTGAAGATTAATACTATTTGAATATGATTTGAATATAAAAAGTAATTTGCTGAGTAAATAAAAGAAGGAATGGGGAAAATCAGGAAAGGGGCAGGAAGAATACAGGAAGGAAGGCTGAAAGACGTGGAGGCTAGTTGTAACTCTTGGTCTCACAGCTGTAAAAGTAGGATATGTTTGAAATTAGATTTTAATATTTTTTGTTGAATTGAAACTAAATGTATGTGTGGAGAAATGCTGAAAGATTTTAGTAGAGAGAGAGAGAGAGATAGATAGAAAGAGCAAGAGAAGAGGACATGCTTAGCGTGGGATCAGGTCTGGTTGTGGTGACTCAGCCAGTCGAGATGTACAGAGGAGTTTGAAGAGAGAGAAGGAGGGAGAGAGAGAGAGAGAGTGATAGAGAGATGGGAGGACTACCTATGGAGATCCGTAGAGTACCCATCCGGCCCACTCAGTCCAACCCACGGAGAACTCAAAGCTCTGGGAGAACCTGTTGCCCGGGAGGCCCTCCGTAGAGGTAGCATAGTGCTAACATGCTAACATGAGCACTACAGCCAGGAACGTGGTGATCGTGATCAGTGAAGCCGAGATCTACTATAAATACACCCTCGAATGAACTGGATGCAGTAGGCAGGCCCAAGTGGGCACGCTTACACTCCGCTGCCTCGCTATAACACAGCTAGCTTTTCCCAACAACAAGCCAACAAGTGCAAAGTCTGCTATACTACCTGGAGATCATTCACATCAATGACTTTAAACTCTTAACACACTAAAGTTCTGGATATGATTTACATGTGGTCACATGTGATTTACATAATTACGGTTAAATATCACAACAGACACACCTGCTTCAGCTGAGTTATGTTTTTTGGTGGGCTTTGGTTGCATTAACACCCCAACTTAAATAACTGCTGTTTACAGAAGCCCCCTTATGGGAAGTTTCAGTTCACTGATGGACAGCCCACTGTTCTCCTGTATAATTACTTGACACAATCCAGAATGCATATCTCCATCAAATAATGGGAAGCCTTCCTTGTACAACAGCAGCAAAACAGCCCAAAACTGTTGTACTGCCACCACCATGTTTCAAAGGTGGGATGTGTTCTTGTGCTGCAAGGCAGTATTCAGTTTTGCTGAACATAGAATCTCTCATTTAAGCCATAGAGATCCATTTCAGCCTTACACATAACTTTATTTCAGGAGTCTTCTGGCTCTTCCACTCATCCAGGAAACTTTAAACAGGCAGTGATGTTCTTTCTGAGGAGTAGTGACTTTCTCCATGCTTTGATTCTATAAACACTATTCATGCTCAGTGTTTACCTGATCGTGGACTCATGAACATAGACATTAGCCAGTGTAGGAGAGGCCTGTAGATGCATGTTTGTAGTGAGTGTGGTGCTTGGTGTGCTTCGTTGTAAGTGTGGTGAGTTCTGCCGCCATTCCTGATGCACGATTGTTTGGGCTGCAACTAGGACCATAGAGCTCTGATTGGTCAGCCTCAATTTAGCACAAAAAATAGACCAGCCAAATGTTATGAAGTCACAGCCCATCAGTACTGGACCCTGTGTAAAGGACGCCATTGGAATACGTGTGTTCAATTAGTGAATAGGCCTTAACTTGAGTGGTGTCACAGATTAGCTTTAATTTGTATAGTGAACCAAAATTAGTGCAGAAGCCTCAATATTTCTTCTTTATTTTACATGTCAACTTTCTTTAGGCCTCTTTCTCCAACTGTTCTTACCATAATGTCTTCTTAAAACACACTTATGGAGTTTTCATGCAGATTCTGATGAAGAACCACACAACCTTCCTTGTGAGCTAATAAGAATTTTCATCGTTTACTGACAGGTTTACATAAAAAAGTTACAAGACTGATTCCCAACCTCCAGCCAACGTTAGCTGAGTCAGAAGAACAGTTCTCAGATTGCTCTGACAAACTCATGATATGTAATTATACATTTTTCATTCTCATTTTACTGGGTGTTCATTATTCACAGTGAATTTGCCATCCAACACATTTTTAATGATTCACGCTGGGACTTTAACACTATTACAATCGATTACAATCAGTTCTGATAAGTGATGCAGATAAATTAAAATCAATGCAACAGAAACTCAATACACAAAACAGTCCTAATTGGTTCTACTGCCACTGCCAGTAAAAAGTTGGGATGTAATTTTTATGCTGGAATGCAGCATAACAACCCTCAGTTAAGCCATACAGATGCATTATTTCAGTGGTCTTCTGGCTCATCCAGGTGGTCTATAGGAATCTTTAAACAGGCAGTCATGTTTTTTCTGGAGAGTAGAAGCATTCTGCATGCTACTGTGCCATACATTCTGTTCTTGTTCGGATTGTTTACCTGGGTGTGGGGTCTGTTTCAAAACCTAGCGAGGGTCTACATAAGCAGCATTTTACGTCATAGTATGCGCTCCCAACATGTAGACTGTCCCAATTCTTTACATACCTTAAACATGCTGTCTACTGAGGAACCTTATTTAGACCTGATTTTAAAGAAGCATTGAACGCTTCCTCAGCCGCTAAGACAATCCTATGATGCAACACAGGTAAATCCATGAGCAGTGAAGTGGTTTTAAAATGTGAGTTATTTTGATTCTCTCTGGAGTTTTAATGTGTTTCTGGTCATATAATCACACAAAACAGTTTTTTATTATCAACTCTGTAACGAGTCCTTCACCATTTAGCAGTTTTATACTCCAGCCATTAGCATTTATGCTAGCGGATTTTTAAGCCTTGGGCTATTGTTTTAGATGCCGGCCGGTAGCTTAGCAATTAGCTAACCCACCGGTCGCGTGCTGCAGTGGGTGGGAACAAGCCGTGACGCAGTCTCTCTCTAACTAGAGCGTCTCCGTAATCTGTTTTATGAGGAGAGATGAGGAGAGAACACTGATACTTACACAGCTGCTACCTAAACAGCCTACTTAGACACTCACTAGGATTTGAGACACACCCATAAACCCAGACATCATGGCCTAAAGAGCCCCTGCAGAAGCCCTTTGTTTGATTTGTGATCAGTGAATCTGTTCTATTAGCTCAATCAGATGAGCCGTTCTCAGATTGCTCTGATAAACAGTATCATAATGTTTTAAAGCTGGGATGTAATTCTTATGCTGGAATACAGCATAACACCTCTCATTTAAGAGATACATATGCATTACTTCAGTGGTCTTCTGGCTCATTCAGGTGGTCTTCAGGAATCTTTAAACAGGCTGTCATGTCTTTCCTGGCGTGGAGGAGCTTTTCGCATGCTAATGTTTAGATTGTTTCACGGCCTAAAGAGCCCTTGAGGAACATCTTGGTGTGAAGGTTAGGTAACAAATCTGTGGTCCGTGAATATGTTCTATTAGCTCAATCAGACGAAAGGTTCTCGGACAGGTCTGATAAGCAATTTCACAGCATTTTATGAAATGTTTTCATTGTACTGGATATTTATTTCTGGATAACATGTAGACGTCTTTGCTCCCACCAGTAAGGAGGAAAGACTATGGAAATGCGAGCAGCCAGAAAAGCGTTCGTCCTCTGAAATAGAATCTAACCTTAATCCGACCTGATTCTAAAGAAAGCGTGGCCTGACGCAGAGGGTTGGCGTAGGAGAAGCTGCCAGAAACAAGACGCTCTTGATTGCAATTATTGTGCCTAAAGCTCATCCGAACATTAGCGAGACGCGGCGGCGAATAAGAACCAACGAAAAACCGCCGGAAATAAAAATATGTGCGTAAACAGCGTTCACACAGCGTGGGCTATTCCTGTGATGGGCTTAAGGAGTAAAGGAGTCCACTCTGTTTTTGTTTTTCTTTTTGTCCTCCTCTGTTTTAATAATCACTCAAAATAAAGGCAGCCTTCACGAGCTATTAATACACGCAGTGCGCATAAGTAGACACCCGCAAAAGAAAAGTGCAGCGTCAGCTAACTGTGCGCCGAGGACAAAAGAGAAGGAAGAGAAAGAAAGAGGAAAAGAAGGAGGCTTTCTTTTTGCCCACTACTGCTTTCTCCTCCTCCACAATCAGTAATAGCTCCTTAGACGCTCTTCAAAAAACATCTCATACATCATTTGCTTTAAATAACCTCTACCCCTCTCTCTCTCTCAGTCTCTCTCTCCGTCTCTCTCCCTTTCTCTGTATTGCTCAGAGAGTATTGACCCAACTTTGTGCTCTTGTAGGTTTGTAGGTGTCTACAGTCTGAAATGACCCCTCGCATTGTCACCATGCTGTAATTTAGACCCCCTGAGGATTTAGAATGTACTTACCTGGTTAACAACTAGAACTCGGTGAACTGTACCGCCCAGAGTCAGGATTGGATAAGGCTTATCACTGGTTTGCTTCTGCACACAAGAATTCCATAGGAACCGTGGACTGGTTTTCCTGTGGTCGGCACTAGCTTTACCCGCTTGCTGCTGATCATTATTCTATTTACTTGGACATAAACACTCAGGTGTAAATGTACAGCATTTTTTGTCCACAGCAGTTGTGTGATGCAATAAGTTGAAGCAGTCAGGTTTACAAAGTGAGCTAATTATGCAACCCCACCCCGGTTCTCTGGATCACAGGACTTGACCAGGTTCTCTGTACTGGACCAGGTTCTCTGAATTGCAGGACTGGACCAGGTTCTCTGGACTGCTGGAATAGACTGGGTTCTCTGGACTGCTACACTAAACCAAGATCCTTAGACTGTTGTACTGGAGTAGTTTCTCTGGTCCGCTGGACTGGACCAGGTTTGCTTTGCCATTTGACTGGACCATGGTCTTTAAACTGCTTGACTGGACCAGGTTCTCTGGATGTCTGGACCAGACCAGGTTCTCTGGCCCTCTGGGCTGGAGCCGATTCTCTGGACCACTGGACTGGTCCCCGTTTGCTGAACCAGCAATCACCAGATGTCTGAACTAGACCAGGTTCTATAAATCCCTGGACTGGACACAGTTCTCTGGCCTGCTGGACTGGACCAGGTTTGCTTTGCCAATTGACTGGACCACGATCTTTGACCGCTCGACTGGAACAGGTTCCCTCGATGTCTGGACCAAACCAGGTTCGAGGAATCACTGGACTGGACACAGTTCTCTGGCCCGCTGGACTGGACACAGTTCTCTGGACTGCTGGACTGGATCAGGTTCTCTGGACTGGATCAGGTTCTCTGGACTGCAGGACTGGACTAGGTTCTCTTAATGTCTGGAATAGACCAAATTCTCTGGCTTTCTGGACTGGAGCAGTTTCTCTGGACTGCTGGATAGACTGGGTTTTCCGAACTGCTGTACTGGACCAAGATCCTTAGACTGTTGAACTGGAGTAATTTCTCTGGCCCATTGGACTGGACCAGGTTTGCTGTGCCACCAGGTTCTCTGCATATCTGGACTAGACCAGGTTCTATGAATCACTGGACGGGACATGGTTCTCTGGCCTGCTGGACTGGACCAGGTTCTCTGGCTCGCTGGACTAGACCAGATTGTCTGGACCGCTCCCAGGCTAGACCGCGACCGCTACCAGTTTTCAGTCTTGATCAAACATACCAAACTTGCAAAACAGGGTGTCCTGGGTCCAGAACAAAACCCTTGTGTAAAAAAGTCCCAAACGAACCAGTTTAGACGTTTGATTTTATAGGTTCTGCACTTTAGTTTCTCAGTTTGATTTCATTAAACCAGTTACACCACACTAGAGATCCTATTTCATTACAGTTTATTACAGTGGATGGAAATGTTTTACTGTTATAGACAGACAGACTGACACTGTACAGACCCTCAAACAGTAATCTTGCACTCTTTCTGATAATCTCTTATATAATATTATTTCTGAGATACAGACAGATTCCGAGGAAGAGAGAGAGAAAACGAGGGCAAATGTAACAATGACAAAGAAAGAGAGGAGGAAGTGAGTGCAAAGGTGAAATTAACAGAGAGAAAGAGAGAGAGCGAGAGAGCGAGAATTAAAAAGCGAGAGGAAGACAGAGAGAGAAAGAGAGAATGTTTTTGTTTTGCAATGTCTGCCAATGAACAAGTCCTTCGAAATCTTCTGGAATCCTCTCCAGCTGTCCCACCCAAACATTCAGCAGGCGTCTTACATAACCATCTTATGGTCCAACTCATCCTTCACCTGCTGTCTGAACGCGAACCTTAACCTTATCATTTCTGAAAAACTGGCTCATTCTCCATCAACATGACCCACCTACAGCTTTCCAACTTCACCTCTAGCTAGTCTTTTAGCATTGATGTCTTTTGTATTATTACCAGAGGGGAACTCTTAGAGCCCTCTAGGTCTTCAGAGAAGGTGATGATTTCTATGAAACAGGAAAATAAATGAACTATTTTGCTTTTTGTATTTACACTCAGGAAGTGCTGCTGTAATACTCTCACTACTGTGAAAGTTTCATGATGAATGGACTAACAGAAATTATCCAAAATAACTCCAAAAAAAAAATTGGTTCCATTGACTTTGAAAGTAATTAAAAATTTAAATACGTTTTGACTGGAAGTGACTGGAAAGCTTTCTTTCTAGTTTTGGTGCTGCTAACAACCAAACGTAGCTACAGAGTCTCACGTGACAGCAAGGAAAGTCACAGCCAATCACACTGCTCTGGGATGTAGGACTCGAGTGGAGAACATTTTCTGCACCTCTAGGTTAATAAGATGTTGACTGATTGAGGTTATTTTTGTAGGGGATCAAATTATTGGTGGGGACAATGCAACAATCGCTGGATATTGGTGGAAACACGTCACTTCCGTCCATGCTAATTCTACACCCTTTAGGGAGTTAACTCTACTTCTGGCTTGCTATGCTGCAGTCCCTAATCATAGTAGTCTAAGTCATCTAATGCCTAGTTCACACTACACGATTTTAGCCTGGTATTTTTGTAGATCACCGACAAAAACCTCAGCTCGGAGGCAAATCAGCGACTACTTGGCACTCGCTCAGTCGTGTAGTGTGAACTGCTAAAAGACGCTCGCCGAGCCGTCGCCGAGTGCTCGCCGACTAATCGCAGACGCCCGGCAAACATCTAGCATGTTAAATATCTAGATCAGTCGGCCACTGGCAGCATCTAGCTACAGCCAATGAGATCACGTAGAGAAATAACCGCGTCACCGTTCACGCAATCTCACTGCGGCAGCGGTCGACACGTACGTTTCCATTGATACAACATTTACCTCCAGCTCTCTCTGAAGAACAGACAGTCCCTGCTGGCACCGTGTCTTTATCCATCTTCGTAACTTTTTCTTCTTTCTTGCAAATCAGCGCAGTGACAACTCGTACTGCTTGTATGTTGATGTCCGTTTTGGAAATAACTTGTGTTCTACATGTTATGGCTAGCTTTCGTGTGTTCTTATGACAAGAACGTGTTTTTGGACAGCTGCAAGATGAGTGGGCAATTCTCCAGAGTGAAAATCGTGTAATTGGTGACCCCGTGTTGCCGATCAGTCATGTAGTGTAAAAGCCACAACAACTGAAAGACTCAGCTCAACCTGTATCATATAGTGTGAACCGCACGAAAACCTGACCACTTGACCAGTCGTGGTCTTAACCAGGCATAAAGCTTCTTCCCATCAATATAATTCATATATTATTTCCCAGCCGAAATTTCATACATATGATTAACATTCGCAAACAGTTTGAATGGAAAGCGACTACAGGGGCACGCTTTCTCTCAGTGTGCATGTTTCCGGTGCGTGAGTAGCCCTCGGTGCCCGTGTTATTGTGCGTTTGGCACAGAGCGTGATGATAATGTAATTCATAATTGAACAGCACGCTCATCTGATCTTAATTAACTCATCTATTATCAGCCTGGAACATTAGATGGGGAAATAGTCAGCTTTCCAGTTCCAAGACCTCTCTACTAGGGCAGTAAAAGGTACACTGTCTACACTCGTACACATACACACACTTTCATATGACGCTCACTGACAGGCCCATTTTCTCAAACCACTGGATAAACATAGATATAAACGATTTCACCTGACGTCAGCCCCCCGGAGACCCCACTTTTATGAACGTTATTTTTAAAAGTCCGGTCCATTTCCTGCTCCTCACCAAAGTCTGTCACAGCGATACAAATGGCTCATAACATCATGTGATCTAAATTAGTAATAGAGAAACTTGCACAGCCTCCAGAGAAACGTTATTGGAATCAATATGATATTTCATATTGCGGGGAGAACTCGGCTCATGCGCTTTCACTATTCACAGTGTGTAATAGCTTACATTAGTTGAAGCTCAGGCAGAAATCAGTTCAGCTCTGAAACTGAAGTAAATATTTTAAAAAGGCAATACGTTTTCAAACCCCTACACAAGGGTTTAGAATTAGCATGGGCTGAAGTGACATGTCCCCAACAGTGTCCATCGATTATTGAATTGTCCCCACCAATCATTTGATCCCCTCTGAAAAAAAGAGTCCTGTCTGGCAGTAACACATATGGGCAGTGTAATTGGCTGTGTCTTTCTCTGCTGTCACTCTGTAGCTACGTTTGGTTCTTAGCGGTGCCAAAACTGTAAGGAAAACTTTCCAGTCATATGAGACTCACTGTGTAGGACTCAGGTCCAACGTGGGAGTCTCATGGGTGTAAAAAGCTTGTGAGGATAGCTGCAAATGAATTTATTTTTCAAAGAAACGTGTAAATCACTTAAAGTCTAGTGCACTATGAAATGAGTTCATCATAATAATGTTAATGACAATGCTCAGTATTGGCGCTCAGCATACAGCAGGCTAACATCGTACTGTTATTAATGCTGATGTATTAGAGATGTCAGTTGCACTATGGCTGAAGTAAAGTTGATAAGTCTTTAGATGTAAACTCACTGTTTACTGCAAGTGTGTAGAATTAGCATGGATGGAAGTGACGTGTCCCCACCAATATCCAGTGATTATTGAAAAAATACCATGATCTGTCAACATCTGATTAACCTAGAGATGCAGAAAGGGTTAAATCACATTCTCTACTAGAGTCCTTCCTTACCACAACACATATGGCCAGTGTGATTGGCTGTGTCCTTTCCTGCTGCTGTCACGTGAGACTCTGTAGCTACATTTGGTTGTTAGCGGCACCAAAACTGGAAGGAAAACTTTCCAGTCATATGTGAGACTGACTGTGTAAGACTCAGTGGCAACGTGAGTGACACACAGGTGTGAAAAGCGAGTGAGGAAGGCAGCAAACAAAGCTATTTTTCAAAGAAACGTGTAAGTCGCTTAAAGTCTAGTTCACTAATTAAATGAGTCCATCACAATAACATTAATGGCAGTGCTAGGCTTTGGCGCTCAGCATACAGCAGGCTAACATCGTCTGTAGCTATGAATAACAAGCAGTGTTCCTACTGTTATTAATGCTGATGTATTAGAGATGTCAGTTGCACTATGGCTGAGGTAAAGTTGGTAAGTCTTTAGATGTAAACTCACTGTTTACTGCAAGGGTGTAGAATTAGCATGGATGGAAGAGATGTGTCCCCATCAATATCCAGCAATTATTGAATTGTACCCAATAATAATTTGATTCCCTTAGAAAAAAAGGACCCTGATCTCTCAACGTCTTGTCTCATTAACCTAGAGGTGCGGAAAGGGTTAAATCACTTTCTCTACTAGAGTCCTTTCTTACCATAACACATATGGCCAGTGTGATTGGCTGTGTCTTTTCCTGCTGTCCTGTGAGACTCTGTAGCTACGTTTGGTTGTTAGCGGCGCTAAAACTGGAAGGAAAACTTTCCAGTCACATGTGAGACTGACTGTGTAAGACTCAGGGGCAACGTCAGTGACACACAGGTGTGAAAAGTGAGTGAGGATAGCAGCAAAAAAGCTATTTTTCACTAATAAACGTCCATAATATTAATGTTAATGGTGATACTAGGTTTTGGTGCTCAGCATACAGCAGGCTAACATCGTCTGTAGCTATGAATAACAAGCAGTGTTCCTACTGTTATTAATGCTGATGTATTAGAGATGTCAGTTGCACTATGGCTGAGATAAAGTTGATAAGTCTTTGGATGTAAACTCACTGTTTACTGGTTTGAAACTGGTTGGAATGAGCCTATGTCTTGTAGTTTAACTGAGACATTAAGAAAAGTTTGATTGTTTTCTGGGATTGCTTCTTTAGTTTTGTGAACAACAGCACCAGGCTATGTTGTATGAGACTTGTTTCACAGACATCCTCAGGACCTGTTTTTGGTGGCATGGCGGGGTAGATTCATAGATCCGCACCAATGTTAAGAGCAAATCTACCCCCTTGTAACAAATAATTACACCTATATTACAGCTTACATCCATTTCAGGAGACTTGCTATCAGTTCTTCAGAGATTTCTGCCACCACATCTCCAAAGTTCTTAGTAGCTGCATTTTCCACCTCTCACCATCCAAATAACCCCAAACACATTCAGTAGACTCAGTAGAGCCCATTGTCCAGCAGCTTCTTAGTTTGATGTGTCTGTATCTTATTTTCTCAGTGAGAAGCTTCTTGAACAGCTACACATGCTTTTAGACCCACAGCGCTGAGGAGTCTTCTCACGGTGGAAGGATAGATGTGGATGTTCTCAGATCTGAAGCAAGAGTGGAGCTGAATGTTGCCCTTTGTTTCATTGATGAAAGTGTTGTTTATCTGATGGGGTTGGGTTTGGTCATCTACCAGTCCTATATAGAGTCTCCTCATTATTCCATATATATATATATATATATATATATATATATATATATATATATATATATATATATATATATATATAGAGAGAGAGAGAGAGAGAGAGAGAGAAAGAGAGATCTAATTATCATAGCTGTACAATGTTAACCTTACCGGAGAGCTCAAAAACGTAACATTCAATGGAAGTCAATGGAACCAGATTTTTTTCTGAGCTATTTTGGAGCATTTCTATTGGTCCATTAACCATTAAGCTTTCAACCCCCTGTAAACGGCAGCTGCTGTATTCAAACGACGTAGGAAAATAAAAATCAACAAAAATGGATATGCATGTATTTCTTTGGCCATCAACATTATGTGAAGGAAGGGTGGTCTTTTCACAGTACTGTACATATACAGTACCCTTCTGATAAGCAAACCCAGATGCACCCATTGCTGACACAGGTGTTCAACTGCATACGCCCAGCCTGTATAATCTCCATAGAAAAGCAGTGATGAATATAATGAGACACTCTAGAGCAGCTGCTCATGAGACTAAGGTCACCACGTCCAGTGCCAAGTGTTAGTCAAAGGGATATAAAGCCCCCCCCCTTTCCTGAGCACTGGCCTGGGCACCAGAGGAACTGCGTTCTCTGGAATGATGGAGCTCCATGCAATGTTCCGACATCTAGTGTACAGAAGACTCTGCTACTGCAGTAAAGGAGGAACAAGCTGCCCGTCATTTCAGAAGAAGTGCTGGATGAGTAAGTGTCTGGATACTTCTGCATGTATAGTTTACATAAGCCGTGTGTGTGTATCACATCGTACGCTCACCAAAAATAAACGATCATCGAAGCAAACATGTAGATGAGCTGGACGAGTCTATGATTCAGTACAGATTCATCCCATAGCAGCTCCTCTCCTCCTCTCCTGCCCCCTAAACAACCACCCGAGCAAAACAGAGAGAAGAAGTGGGAGAGTCACTGGAGGAGAGTAAAATTAGAGTCTTTCTTTATCTTCCTCAGTTCCGCCACTCAAAACCTGGAAATACAGAGAGACAGAGAGACAGAGAGAGGGATAAGAGTGAGAGAATGAGAGAAAGGGAAAGAGATGATTGAGAGTGGTGGGAGAGAGGAAAAAATGAAAGGGAGGAAAAGGGGGCAAAAGGAGTGAAACAGAGAAATGAGAGAAAAGAGGAGGAAAACATGAGAAAAAGAGAAACAGAAAAAAGAGGGAGAATTAAATGAGTGACAGGTAGGGAAGAGGAAAAAATAAAGAGAGAGAGAGAAAGAGTGAGAGAGACAGACAGACAGAGAGAGAAAGAACTGAGAGGGAAAAGGAAATGAGAGGAAGGAAAACAGAGATGAGATACAAAGACAGAGAGAGAAAAAGAAAGAATGTGATCAAGAAAGAGAGTGGGGGCAGAGAGTGAGAGACAGAGAGAAACAGAGATAGACAGGGAGAGAGAGGAAGAGAGAGATAGACAGAGAGCACGATAGAGAGGGAGAGAGAGATACAGACAGAAAGAGCGAGAGAGAGATAAAATGAGAAAAAAGAGAGAGAGAAAGAGAAAGGGAGAGGGAAAGATGGACAAAGAGAGACAGAGAGAAAGACAGGAAGAGAGAGAAAAAGAGAAAGAGAGAGACAGGAAGAAAGGAGGAGAAAGAGAGGGAGAAGGAGAGAGAGAGAGAATGAGAAAGAGAGCAAAATATAGAGAGAACGAGAGACAGAATCAGAAAGAGAGAGAAAAAGAGAGAATGAGAAAGAGAGAGAGAGAGAGGAAAAGAGAAAGACAGAGAGGGAGAGAGAAAGACAGTGAGATATAGAGACAGAGAGAAAGGGAGACAGATAAAATGAGAGAAAGAGAGAGAAAAGGAGAGAGGGATGTAGAAAGACAGAGAGAGAGAGAGAGAGAGAGACAGTGAGAGAGAGAGACAGAGAGATAGAGAGGGACAGAGAGGGGGAAGAAAGACAGAGAGGGAGAGAGAGACAGATAAAATGAGAGAGAGAGAGAAAAGGAGAGAGAGAGAGAAAAGTAGAGAGAGAGAAAGAAAAGGAGAGAGAGAAAGAGAGAGAGGGAGAGACAGAGAGAGAGAAAAGGAGAGAGAGAAAGAAAAGGAGAGAGAGAGAGAGACTGAAAGAGAGAGAGAGAGGGAGACAGACAGAGAGGGGGTAGAAAGACAGAGAGAGAGAGACAGATAAAATGAGAGAATGAGAGAAAGAGAGAGAAAAGGAGAGGGGCAGGTAAAAAGAGAGACAGAGAGGGAGAGAGAGAGACAGATAAAATGAGAGAGAGAGAGAGAGAGAGAGAGAGAGAGAGAGAGAGAGAGAGAGAGAGAGAGAGGGAGACAGAGACAGAGAGGGGGTAGAAAGACAGAGAGAGAGAGACAGATAAAATGAGAGAATGAGAGAAAGAGAGAGAAAAAGAGAGGGGCAGGTAGAAAGAGAGACAGAGAGGGAGAGAGAGAGACAGAGAGATAGAGAGGGACAGAGAGGGGGAAGAAAGACAGAGAGGGAGAGAGAGACAGATAAAATGAGAGAGAGAGAGAAAAGGAGAGAGAGAGAGAGAGAAAAGTAGAGAGAGAGAAAGAAAAGGAGAGAGAGAAAGAGAGAGAGGGAGAGACAGAGAGAGAGAAAAGGAGAGAGAGAAAGAAAAGGAGAGAGAGAGAGAGACTGAAAGAGAGAGAGAGAGAGGGAGACAGAGACAGAGAGGGGGTAGAAAGACAGAGAGAGAGACAGATAAAATGAGAGAATGAGAGAAAGAGAGAGAAAAGGAGAGGGGCAGGTAAAAAGAGAGACAGAGAGGGAGAGAGAGAGACAGATAAAATGAGAGAGAGAGAGAGAGAGAGGGAGACAGAGACAGAGAGGGGGTAGAAAGACAGAGAGAGAGAGACAGATAAAATGAGAGAATGAGAGAAAGAGAGAGAAAAAGAGAGGGGCAGGTAGAAAGAGAGACAGAGAGGGAGAGAGAGAGACAGATAAAATGAGAGAGAGAGAGAGAGAGAGAGAGAGAGAGAGAGAGAGAGAGAGAGGGAGACAGAGACAGAGAGGGGGTAGAAAGACAGAGAGAGAGAGACAGATAAAATGAGAGAATGAGAGAAAGAGAGAGAAAAAGAGAGGGGCAGGTAGAAAGAGAGACAGAGAGGGAGAGAGAGAGACAGATAAAATGAGAGAGAGAGAGAGAGAGAGAGAGAGAGAGAGGGAGACAGAGACAGAGAGGGGGTAGAAAGACAGAGAGAGAGAGACAGATAAAATGAGAGAATGAGAGAAAGAGAGAGAAAAAGAGAGGGGCAGGTAGAAAGAGAGACAGCGAGGGAAAGAGAGAGACAGATAAAATGAGAGAGAGAGAGAGAGAGAGAGAGAGAGTAAGATTGTGTATTCTGCTTGTAGGGTTCTTGTTGCTGAGGCGCTGGAGAAAAATGGACTTCCTGACAGTCCAAATATGGTCAAGCAGCGATGAGGTGTGCAAAGATGAGTCAGCGCGGCGCTCTCCCCCTCACACACACACACACACTCACCTTACAGCTGTCTTAGAGAGAGTGTGCAGCCTCAGAGAAAGAAAGAGAGAGAGAGAGAGAGAGAGCAAAAGGCAGAGAGGAGTAGCAGATGAATAGAGCGCGCTGGAGAAACCATAGAACACTGCGTTAAACTTGCTGCCGTCAAACTGCTGAAGCAACAGGTGCGTTCGGTCAATGTCACTGCGCAGGTCACACACGCACGCGCACACCTGCATTATACATGAACACAGAGAGAGAGAGAGGAGTCGACCTCGAAGCTTGTGAGGGTGCTGCTGTGGGTGAATCACTGCTGCAGCACGTAGTGAAAATCATTAGTGCAGGTGTTAGTGCTTCTCTGCTTTCACTACAAGAGGGGTGATGTAGACGTGTGGACCCCTTTTACAGTCATGCAACAGTTTGAACACCCCCCCCCACCTCCCAACCCCCAGAGTCAAATGACAATGCTTGCTGTAATTAAGTTAACAGAACTACAGGAGGCACATTAATTATAGCATGTTTGCTGCAGATACAACAAACATGAGATGTGCCATTACTTTTGCACAGGCCATATGTTACACTTTATATTGTTTCGAGCATGTTAAACTCAGCAAACGAAACAAGTGGCCCAAACATTTGCATATGGCTGTATGCCAAACCTTAAAACTGCCCATTTGTAAGATGTTCAGTTTAAAATATTCCTAAAGGAATTCAATTATTAACAGATAATTACAATAAATATGATCAATTGATGCAATCAGATACCACTTGTGGTTCATGCATTATTAACACAGAGAGTTGCAACAACAACCACATTAAACAACATGTTCAGTGTGCTGTCCCTGGCACTGAACTGTGCTTTCAGACCTGTGTTCAGCACCATGGACAGCACCCTGAACATGTTATTTCTGATAATATTTGAACCACAAGAGATATTGCAAATCTGATTGCATCAATTTCGATTTCTGAGACAAATCTGGTCTTTTTTGATATACTACATGACCACATTCCCACTGGAAAAACTTGATCCAATATGGTGGCTTTCAAGATGGAGGCCATGTTCAGGCCATAGTCTATGGACATGGACCACAAGACATATTGCAAATCTAATTGCATCAGTTGATTTCTGAGACAATTCTGGTCTTCTTTGATCTGATACATGACCACCTTCCTATTGGAAAAACTTTCCTTTGATCCAATATGGTGGCTGTCAAGATGGCGGCCATGTTCGGGACATAGCCTGAAAGATAGGCCCCCTCACCCATTACCTGCTGGGGTATTCAGCTACGTAATTTTCCCTTTGGTTTCTGAAATAAAAGGGTGTCCTGAGAGTTTTGACTCACCCTGTATATGGAATAAAACAGACCATCGAATAGAACGTAAGACGTCACATGAAAGTACGTCTGCTGTTAAATTTCATCAATGCTGTATCGTCAGCATAAAAACTAGACACAGGAAAGAGCAATTCAAGTAAATGCTCTTTCATTAAATAAAGCAGCGGAGGAGAACTGCCGCCCGGGAAAGCCAGGCAGGTCATCAATAGCCACACAAATGGCCTTCAAAGGAGGAGGAAATAATCGTAAAGGTTTGGTGAAATGGGTCCAAATTCATATTTTGTAATGACGGCTCTCAGCTTTTACGTACTGTCTCTGTTTTAAGCTCTTAAGCAGTAGTTACCAAATAAGCAATAATAGTTTATAGATTAATACCTGAATATATGCCTGGGTGGGTTTGTGGTGGGTGTTGGGGGTGCTGATAGCAGTGATTTCTAAAAAGGTAATCGATTTAAAAAAAAAATCTGCTTAGAGCTTCTAAATTAGCCATGCCACTGACTGCAGTCCTAAACACGATGGTTCTTTAAGGGTTCTTGAGTCAAGTCAATGGTTCTGTATAAGACCATGAACACTCAAAGATCTGTTTGCATGCTTACATGGTTCTTTGCCTAGTTCTTTGATTGGGAATATTTGGAATGGTTTTCAATATCAAAGCTTTTTTTTAAATAACAAATGGTTCTACGCAGCAGATAATATAGTTCTATATAGGGTTCTATTGTTTGATCTCAAGCATGTAACGATAGCACATCTCTTTTTGGTGCTTTATGGCGCCATATGCAGCCAGTCAAGTAAGGATTTGTTTATGTAGCGCCTATTACAACAGATGTTGTCACAAACAACTTTGCAGAAATCCAGGTCCAACTACACTAGTGAACACACACACTAGGGGGCAGTAGTGACCACACTTGCCCAGAGTGGTGGGCAGCCCTATCCATAACGCCTGGGTAGCAGTTAAGGGGTAAGTTGTCTTGCTCAAGGGCAGTTCGTTCATGTCCAGTTGGTCCAGGGGATCGAATCAGCACCCCTCCGGGCACAAGTCCCTAACCTTTAGTCCACAACTGCCCCCTTGGAAGAAACCTTAAGGAGAACCAGTCTCAGAAAGAGAAACCCATCCTTCTCTGGTCCACACTGGGTAGTAAAACAAGCACAAAAGCAACACAAAAACAGTATGATTTACAACTACGTGCTTTATTAAGTGTAGAGAAAGTAAAAGAAACCTGTTTCCATCAGAGCAGCAGCGAGAACCAGCTCTGTGTTTATGAGGCAGGAGAAGAAGTGACTGTGAGGCAGGAGAAAAAAAAAATTTAATTAGGTAATTAAGCAGGCTCTTCGAGTGAGCTGGGGCTATAAAGGCGACACTTTCAACAAAGCATTGGACAGCATCATATAGAGCACGTCCTCCATAACCATTTCACCATGCAAAGAACCATGTAAGCATGAGTTCTATGTGGAATCATTGTCTTTACTAAAGGAAGCTAGCACAACTATCTTCTTAGAAGTCAGAAACCATACAGAAATCATCCGTATGATACGAAACGTTCTGTAGCATAACTAAGAAATGGCCAGTAATATGGCAGTCATCAATAGGGGAAGTGGTGGGCTGAAGGTTAGAGAACCACCCTTGTGACCGGAAGGTTGCCGGTTTAATCCCATGAACAGACAGGACGCAACTAAAGTACCTTGAGCAAGGCACCTAACCCCTGACTGCTCCCCGGGCGCTGTGGTAGGGCTGGCAAGTGTGCTCACTGCCCCCTAGTGTTTCTTTTCTATAGTGTGTGTGTGTATATGTGACTATATGTCACTGCACAGGTGGATGGGTTAAATGCCAAGATCTTGAATTTCCCACTGGGACCAATAAAGTATCTATGTAACTGTGGAAATTCACCAGGGTTACGTATGGCCGTGTTGGTACTATGGGTGTACGTGAGGAGACGAGATCCCAGTTTTCAAGTGCACAGGTTATATCGTGAATATCGTTACTTCTCAGACACATCATACGCCCGCTGTTACAAGCAGCTAACAGCAGTACAATATTCCAGAGGCCTACATATTGCTTCTCCAACAGGTAGGTGCGAAGACCCCAGATGAATGAACCCCGAGAGCTCTTATCGCAGGCAGAAGCCCCGTCCCGACTAAACTATTACCTCAAATGAGAGTTGAGGTCCCAAAATGTTAATTATACGCATACACACGTTCATATATACAGTTGTTACATAGTTATGACTCTTGTTTACATGTTAATACTGTTAATACCAGTGATGGGTCTCACCATCATGATCTATCTAATCTAATCTATTTTAACTGTCATAGCAGATGTAATAATAATCAACATATAACTAGAGTGCACTTGTGTAGGTTGCTTTTCATAAAATTGGATTAAATCTACATAAGCTTGTCATAACAGCCGATAAAGACTATCAAGGTTACATACGTTTAACAAAAGAAGTCTTTAGGACAGATGACGCCTATTGGAATAAGCATTTTTCATCATTTATATAGATTTACGTCAGTTGACATGACCAGGTTATGTCAGTCTTATGTTCTCTTATGAATTAACCCAAAAGTAAAGTGTTACCTCACATATTAGCATGACATAAACAGTTAAGACGTCTTACATTGCGACACCAGTCATTACAATTAACAGTAATGCAGTCATATCACATAATCTGTCATAACAAGCTATGGCAGCATCTATGAAACCATGTTTATGGCATGTTTATATCAGCAGGTGTTTAAGCAGACTTAATAAACTGGTACAGAATGCAGCACGGCTGATTGTAGATCAGCTCTGATGCGCTCGTATACATTATAAATGCAGATCATGCAGCAGTCTGAGTGCAGATGTCTGGTCAGAGCTAATGGGCTGTGCCTTTGTGTTTGACTCTGCAGTGTGTGTGTGTGTGTGTGTGTGTTCAGCAGCGGAAGCCAGTCACACTGTGTGTGTGTGCGCGATACCTCAGCGATGCTTTTATCTGTGTTAAGTACATACAGTCTAGACACGCTGTGTGTGTACTCCGTGTGTGTACTCCTTCTGTGTGTGTGTGTGTGTAAGGGAGGGAGCAAACAGGACTGGACACACTTCATCAGTCATTAACTTATCAGACATCATTCATTAAACAAACCAACAAAATTAAATCGAGTTCTAGCTTTTTGTTTATTGTACCTTCCGTATTTCCTGGAATTTAATTTGTGCGATTACAGTTTCTGGGGACTGACCATGACCTGGACATGCAGTACAGCTGGACAGGTGAGTTGTAGTTTTGTGCCAAAGTTACGAGGCTAAAGCAAAGGCCCAATATACATTTACCTGTACACAGGTAGGTGAAGGTTGTGTTACAGTTTACATGTACACAGGTAGGTGAAGGTAGTGTTACAGTTTACATGTACACAGGTAGGTGAAGGTAGTGGTACAGTTTACCTGTGCACAGGTAGGTGAAGGTAGTGGTACAGTTTACCTGTGCACAGGTAGGTGAAGGTAGTGTTACAGTTTACATGTACACAGGTAGGTGAAGGTAGTGGTACAGTTTACATGTACACAGGTAGGTGAAGGTAGTGTTACAGTTTACATGTACACAGGTAGGTGAAGGTAGTGGTACAGTTTACCTGTGCACAGGTAGGTGAAGGTTGTGTTACAGTTTACATGTACTCTGGTAGGTGAAGGTAGTGTTACAGTTTACATGTACACAGGTAGGTGAAGGTAGTGGTACAGTTTACCTGTGCACAGGTAGGTGAAGGTAGTGGTACAGTTTACCTGTGCACAGGTAGGTGAAGGTAGTGTTACAGTTTACATGTACACAGGTAGGTGAAGGTAGTGGTACAGTTTACATGTACACAGGTAGGTGAAGGTAGTGTTACAGTTTACATGTACACAGGTAGGTGAAGGTAGTGGTACAGTTTACCTGTGCACAGGTAGGTGAAGGTAGTGTTACAGTTTACATGTACACAGGTAGGTGAAGGTAGTGTTACAGTTTACATGTACACAGGTAGGTGAAGGTAGTGTTACAGTTTATCTGTACACAGGTAGGTGAAGGTAGTGTTACAGTTTACATGTACACAGGTAGGTGAAGGTAGTGGTACAGTTTACCTGTGCACAGGTAGGTGAAGGTAGTGTTACAGTTTACATGTACACAGGTAGGTGAATGTAGTGTTACAGTTTACATGTACACAGGTAGGTGAAGGTAGTGGTACAGTTTACCTGTGCACAGGTAGGTTAAGGTAGTGTTACAGTTTACATGTACACAGGTAGGTGAAGGTAGTGTTACAGTTTACATGTACACAGGTAGGTGAAGGTAGCGGTACAGTTTACCTGTGCACAGGTAGGTGAAGGTAGTGTTACAGTTTACATGTACACAGGTAGGTGAAGGTAGTGTTAGGAGTCTTACCCAAGGACTCTTATTAGTATACTGGAAGGTGGTTACCCAGGTGGGTAAAATACCTTGCTGTGTTTTCATGCTGATATGCTGGTCAGGAGCAGTGGATGTTAGTATGCTGACCACCAGCAAAACCAGCATATCGTCGCTGTCCAAAGAAAACCAAGTCCATCTCCATGTTAGTTTATTTTTAATTTTTGGTATTATATGAACACAGCAGGTACCATTTACATTGTGTGAGAATTTCATGATGAATGGACCAATAGACATCATTGACATACATTAAAAGTAAAATGTTTGGCCTCTGCTGTATAGCTGCTATTCTGGAGACATGATATGTTGCATATTAGATGCTGGTATGTTGGTCAGCAGCAAAACCAGCATATGTTATGTATTGGATGCTGGTATGCTGGTCAGCCTCAGTGGAAGTTAATATATTGGTCACCAGTGAAACCAGCATATGGCTGTTTAACCAGCCTGACCTTTGCTGGGTAAACAGATTAACCAGCACCAGACCATCACTAGATCAGCATGAATCAATATATACCAGTTTAGACCAGCATGTTTTGACTACATTTAAGGGAATGGAAGAATTGATCAAGCAGTAAATCTGACAGATTGTGACAGATTGAACCATTTGTTTAGAATCATTTCTGTGTTGAAAAATGGATTGATAAACCTTATTTGTCTTAATTGTCTGAAACACAGACATGGATTATGACTCAAAAGACCAAATAATTCTATCCACTTTGGAAAGTGTAGCAAAAAGAGAGAGATTTGTGTCTTTAAAGTGTGAAAATAGTTTACAGTTTTGGGTCAACAGCTAAATCTTCCTCTAGTGTTTGCTGGCTGTAGTTTGAATAGTAAGAAAAGATGAAAGTGATTGCCACAGAATTCTGTCTTTGGATTATCGATATCAGTGATTTTCTGTGGGAAGATGGAGCGAGAAAAGAAAGCATAGCAAGCTTAAATAGACGAGTGCTCTCAGTATGAAGTGCAGTCATTTGCTTTGGGTTGAAAGCTGAGCCCAATTCAAACAGTACCAGAATTAGTGGGTTTTAGAGTCATGGTGGAGGGATGAAAGCAAGGAAAGGCAGAAAGACGAGTACCATCAGGATCAAATGCAACTCTGGGTTCATCATATGATGAACGTCTATGATTCCAGATTTGACATACATATAGTTTTAGAATATGATGCGATTGAACAAGATGGCGAGATGACAAACAGCAGGTTAATGGGATGACAAGAAACAGCCATATATGTAAACCACAATTGCTGGTTCTACCTTAAGAGTGAAAAAGACAGTGCTATGAGAAGGGGAGTCTGTTTCCACCATTATCTCTGCAGTAGGTTTGGTGGTTTTGATTTCTGCATAAATTTGACCAAAAAATTCTAAAAGTGGATAAAAAGGACCCAAAAGAACAAATGAGAAAGAGGAATTGGACCAATATTACAGATCAAAAGTATGTGAACCCATACTTTCAGCATCTGGCTTGACCCACTTGTGTAGCAATAACTGCAGGTACACATTTAGAGGAATTGTAGGCTGTTCCTCCATACAAAACAGCTTCAACTTACTTCAGGTCCTTTCACAACATTTCTGTCAGAGTAAGGTCAAGACTTGGCCATCCCAACACTTAAACTTAATTCTACCTTAATCATCTTTGGTAGAACAACTTGTCCACTTAGGGTCGTCTGACAGTTTCCCTAAGAATTTGCTGGTGTTATTCAGAATTCGTTGTTCCATTAATGATAGCAAGCCATCCTGACTCAGATGCAGCAAACCAGGCTATGGTACTACCACCACCATGTTTCACAGATAGGATGGTAGTTTATGCTGGAATGCACAATTTTACTTTTTCCAAACACAATGCTTCTTATTTAAACCAAAAAGATCTATTTTGGTCTCATCTGTCCACAAAACATTGTTGCTATAGCCTTCTGGCTAGTCCATTGGATCTTTAGCAAACTGCAGATGGGCAGCAATGTTCTTGTTGGAGAGCAGTGAGTTTGCCCTTGCAACCCTGCCAAGCAAACCATTGTTGCTTATTGTTCTTCCTGATGGTGGACCCATGAACATTAGCATTAGCCACAATGATGAAGGCCTTTAATTGCTTAGAAGTTACCCTGAGTACCCTTTTGGGTATCTTTGTTGGTGGTCTTGGATTTCCTCCATTTGTACATAATCTGTCTGACTGTGGATGGTGGAGCCCAAACTCTATAGAGATGATTGTGTAACCTTTCTCAGGTGTTGATAGGTCCCTCTTCTTGAAATATTAGGGCGCCCACTCACACCTGACTGTTATCACATTGATTTAAAGCAGCTGATTCTAATTATATCTTCATAATCATAAAGCTTTACAAGCTTTTACCTTCACAAATCTGTAATATTGGATCATTTACTTCAATATATAAATGACTAAGTATAATATTTTTGTCTCTTTGTCTACTTTTAGGACTTCCGGTGAAGAATTTATGCAGAAATGTAGACAATTCAAAGCGTTCCAGCACCACTGTACATGGGTGATGTAAGTCTAAGTGAGAATGGATAGATAGAGGGATGAAAAAAAGAGGTGCCAAAGAGCTAAACTCAAACAATGCTCACAAACACTTTGTGAAGTTTTTTTTTGGAAGGTTCTAGTGGCTGGAAATGTTTCAAAGCACGAATAATTATGCAAAGAAGAAGAAGAAGAAGAAGAAGAAGAAGAAATAAAATAACTGTGAGTTATCTTTGACCAGCCAACCTAATTACAGGAATCAGCGGGCACTGGAGCCGCACTCAGAATTATGCCCAGCAGTACCGAGCTCAATTTAGTCGATCCCTTAAATTCTCCTCAGATGAAAGGTGCATTCAAACTAAGCTCTTTCTTACGATATTCAATTGATTTGTAAGACGGAGGGAAATTGCATGTATTTTTAAGCATCAAGAGAGCTGTGATGCAGCACAATCATTTCTCCAACAAGGCCCCGCAAACTAAAAGAAGGCAATGATGCAAGAGGCGGTCAGCTTCTCAGCAGTGCGTGACTTAGGGGCCGGTGTTAATGAAGCTTTTGGGAAGTGTCAAGTAAATTCAGGATGGAGGCTGCAGCAGTCACTTACTTTAGGGTTCAGACTAAATGGTTTCTCATTACTGGGTCAGTATTACACTGAGGTTATCACTCTGCTTCACCTCTGTGCTGATAATGCACACTGAGGATGTCATACTCATACCAGTTCATGAGGTTTTGTTGCTGGTATGCTGGTCAGCCACAGTGGAAGTTAATAATCTGGTCACCCGTAAAACCAGCATATGTTATGTACTAGACACTGGTATGATGGTCAGCAGCAAAATCAGCATATGCTGTGTATTGGATGCTGGTATGGTGGTCAGCAGCAGTTAAAAAGTTAATGTGCTGGTCGCCAGTAAAACCAGCAGATGTTGCTTATTGGATGCTGGTATGTTGGTTAGCAGCAAAATCAGCATATGTTGTGTATTGGATGCTGGTATGGTGGTCAGCAGCTGTGAAAGTTAATATGCTGGTTGCCAGTAAAACCACCATATGTTGCTTAATGGATGCTGGTATGATGGTCAGCAGCAAAATCAGCATATGTTATGTTTTGGATATTGTTGGTCAGCAGCAAAATCAACATATGTTGTGTATTGGATGCTAGTATGTTGGTCGGCAGCAGTGGAAGTTAATATGCTGGTCGCCAGTAAAACCAGCATATGTTGTATTTAAGATGCTGGTATGTTTTTCTGCAGTAATGGAAATGAATATGATGGTCAGCAGAAAAATCAGCATATCTTGTGTATTGAATATTTGTATGGTGGTCAGCATATATTGTATTTTAGACACTGGTATGTCGGTCAGCAGTAATGGAAGTTAATATGCTGGTCAGCAGCAAAACCAGAACATGTTGTGTTTTGGATGCTGGTATGCTGGTCAGCAGCAGTGGATCGTAATATGCTGATAACCAGCAAAAACAACATATGTTATGTATTGGGTGCAGGTATGTTGGTCAGCAGTACTGGAAGCTAACATTCTGGTCACCAGCAAAACCAGAATATGTTAAGAATTGGATGCTGGTATGTTGTTTAGCAGAACAACCAGCATATACTATGTTTTGGATGTTGGTAGGTTGGTCAGCAGCAGTGTAAGTTAATATGCTGGTCACCTGCATGGGTCCACTGGATTGTATTGCAAGCCTTTAGGGAACCAGAAATACAGACCCCAGAATCTTGTTGGGCACATCCTGGACTGCCTTGCAGTGGTATCCATCTGCAGAACCATGGCTCTGCAACTTTAGCTCTTAACTTTTCAGCTCTTATTAATGCAAAATAAACAGTTACTCTGATTAGATGAGAGAAATCATTTGAACAGAGAACCTTTCTGTATTTATAATTAAAAGTGTTGGTTTATTCAGTACAAAAGTATTGTAGCGTCAGCGTATTTCCACAAACCATTATGGTGTATTAAATGCTGTACTTGGCTGCCACGTCTTTTTACCTCACTGCTAAACAGCAAGCAATTTTCACCATTACTATAAGAGTCCCTGTAGAATGAACCTGGATATAAATACTGGAGAACAAATAACCAGAATAAATATTAAACTAATTAGCTGATCGTTCACAGGGCCACTCTCTCCAGCTCAACCGCACCACAAACTTCCTGTACTTAATGATCACTTCATCTCAAACGGCACCCTACTCCCTATGTAGTGCACTTTGTAGGTCTTAAAATAATGAATCCACCACCCAAACGGTGCACAATACGTTTAACAAAGACACATTTCAGCTACATGTGCGCAATTCCCCACAGGATATATATATATATATATATATAATACTGTGCAATATTTTAGGCATTTGGAGACATTATTATATTTAAAGTTTAAAAAATTTAAAAAAAATATTTAAAAAACATTTATTTACTCAGAAAAACACTTTAAATATTAAAACAGCATTAATACAATAAATAGTGCTTTTACATGCGTCAGTGTGTGTATTTAACCCTTTCCAAGCTTCTCCTTCTATAAACAACCCAGTATTATTTACAGTTCTCATCTAATACCTGCTTTGACTGCTCAGTACTTCATTAAGCTAAATCAAGATTGCTGCTGAAGGAACTGAATGCATTCATACAATGTCTGGGGCGTCCAGGAGAAATCTGGAACTACACTTTGTTCTTCAAACTGGAGCTCAAGTTATGATCTACTTCTTTCACAATAAGATATTCATGTTACTTTGTATTTTGTTTATGATTATTTACTGTATTACTCTATATTGTATTTATATTATTTATTTGTACTAATGATATCTGGTGTTCTTACTGGTGGTTTTGTGTAGAAGTCCAAGTAACAAGGTACTCATGTAGAAAGTAAGGAGACCTTTGGGACTCAACCATAGTATTAGGGTCTCTAAACACACTGGATTGCCTTCTTTGTCAACTTGTTATGAAATGCAACGTATGGTATCTGATAACCCTTCCACAACTGTGTAACATTATATCCAGAGCTGAGAGTGGGGTCTGTGGCTCTGCAGCTAGACCCTTTCCACCAGGTGTAGGTCAACTAGTCGTCTAACCTGTGCAACCTCTAGTGTCAACTGCTTGAGCAACACTAAAAGCTCTTGTTCAGCTGTGGCACGGGAATGAAAACCCCTCAAATAGAGTTTTACACAAAAGGGTTTTGGTTAGTGCTTCATTAATGGTAGAAGTGAATGCAGCTCAAGGTAAATCACCACTAATAGCACCGAAAATATATATAACAGTGTCCTGTTATCCAAATCTAAAACCTTCAGAAACTCAAAAGTCTCAAAAGAAAAAGTTCGATAGGTGTCTTTCCAGAATCACAGCTAAGAAAGGCTTCATGAGAAGTCGTTCCAAGTAGGAATTACAAGCAGTATTGGGTATTTCACTCCAACAACTCATACTTTAGTAACATAACTTTAGTCAATACTCCCACTGGACACTGTTTATTAGACTTATGAGAGCTACATAATCAAAAGCCTTTCCCCAAAGTCTTAAGTGTTCACTCCAAATTTGATCAAAGTTAGCTGAGGTTGCCTTTGTAACTGACAACAACTATTGGTATTAGCATTAATAAAGATAAATGTTTTATTGATCCCGGAGGGAAATTCAAGATCTCTGCATTTAACCCACCTGTGCAGTGAAACACTCCCATATAAACACACACTAGTCAACAGACTAGTGAGCACACTTGCCCGGAGCAGTGGGCAGCCCTACCCAGCACCCGGGAAGCAATCAGGGGTTAGGTGTCTTGCTCAAGGCTACTTCAGTCATGTCCTACCTGTTCATAGGATCGAACCAGCAACCTTCCAGTCACAAGGCTGCTTTCCTAACCTCCAGCCCACGACTTTCCCATTTGTATAACTGCTTTGCTGATGAATTCAAACAACAACTGTTCTCCAAAATCGTATACTGAGCCTTCAACTGATGACCTGAAACAAGTATGCTTGAGTTGGAAACTCACTGAGTCCGGTCCTCCAGTATTCACTTGGAAAACTTTTGATGCTTGTACAAAATCAAAGCCAGAGCATGTCATGATTAATAAGCGCAGCTATTTGGGATTCCTGAATAGCGTTTTTAAGAAGCTTGAATGAAAACTGAGACACAGCGCAATAAATACCCTTCTTAAACCTCTCCTTTCGGGAGATTGCTGTTCGCTGCAATAAATCAATCAGACAGTGAATAACACTCTCAAACAGGCATTGTGCGCCGTCTCCAGAATTTAGCTCAAGGTAGTAATTTTGGCTTCGTTTTGAGCAAGGCCACATCATGACACAGATATGTACATACACCAGCAGATATAGATAGTAGGTAGCAAATTAAAACACCCGCAAATGAAAGGAGAGAGAATAGAGTAACGGGCATAGAGCGCAGTCGAGAGCTCTTCACTAGCTAAGAGAATAACCTACTCTTCTCTTTCACCTCTACGGATCTCTTTATCTCTCTCTTTCTCTCCGAAATAATCCTATTCAAAACCAATCTGCCAGATTTAGCTGCGGCACAGTCAGCTATTCTACTAGAATTTCGTAAGGGTAATAGAACAGAGATCTGACTCAAGGCTGGAGGAGTTGCATAAGTGACAACCCGGTGTGAAAAATAAATAAATAAATAAATAAATAAATAAATAAATAAATCAAATAAAACCATCTCACCCAATTATGTGTCTGTCTCATCAGTAACATTGAGCTAAGTGGGCCGTTATATGCCGCCGTCTCGTCAGCATCACAAGAAAAGCCTCTTTCATGGCTCGTTTAGAAGTAGTGGACCATGCAGGGCCTGGGTGATGTAACCTTTTTGTTCTTCTCTGGAAATCTGCTGGATATAGTGCAGCACTTCACTGAGAAAAGTGGTGCATTGACTATACCTGTTGTGATGGATTGCATTATTTCTACATATAATTCATTACCATCGCCATATGCTCATCGTTCAGCTTCCCTAGTATCGGTAATTGATGTGTGGATATATGTGTTTCATGTCATATTGAGATGTGCAGTATTTTTCAGGTTATCCAACAAAGAAGTGATAATGGAAAGTAGGTTATATACTGATGGAGGACATATAGGTGAACGCAGGAATGAATGGAACCGAGAAGGTTACTGCTGTAGACTTGGGATTCTGGTAGAACGGAAATGATATTGATGTTTTTAATTAATATAATCAAATTCAACAGTTTTCCTAATACGTGTCATCATATTAACTGGAACACTGTGCTGATATAATCCAGTATATATTACAGCATAGCTCACAAATTTAATAGGGAGTTGCTCCACACTCACCCCTCCACTCAACCGTTTGTGTGGTCTACTGCCTCATGGCTGAGCTGTTGAGACTGCATGGCTATCTGTTTCATTTTATACACCAATGATTAGGTGGGATGTCCACATACTTTTGGTCATGTAGTATATCTAGGAGTTCCAGAAGGCCTTTCTTTATTAAACTACTTGTCCCACTTACTGCTCAGATAGATTGCACAGTGGTGTAGTGGTTAGCACGGTGGTGTAGTGGTTAGCACTGTTGCCTCACAGTAAGATGATCTGGGTTGGATTACCGGTCCGGGTTGGTTCTGTGTGGAGTGTGTATGTTCTCACTGTGCTTCAGTGGGTTTCCTCTAGGTACTCTGGTTTCCTCCCACAGCCCAAACACGTGCATCAGGTTTATCGGTCATTCTAAGTTGCCTGTGAGTGTGTGTTGGCCATGTGATGGACTGGTGACCTAGGATTGGCTCCAGCCCCCCAAGACTAGTGGGATAAAGTAGAAGATAACGGATGGATGAAACATAGGTCAAAGGAAAAACTTTAATAATAAAACATGTGATAGGACCACATGGGGTTCACTGGCTTTAATGATAGTCAGTGCACCATCAAATGTTGACTTGATACTGGATAGCTTATGCCTCCAAGGCACTTGACCACAATTTGTTCCAGCAGTGCTGCAACATGGGACCCATTATTACAATCTTCATGACGTAAATCTTTGCTGTCCAAAGAAAAACTTGTATCTATTTGTGTCTATTTTTTTTTTACTCCATTTGAATGTACCATTCCATTGTGTGAAAATGTCATGATAAATGAACCAATAGAAATGCTCAAAAACCACTTGAAAAAAATTCTGCTTCTATTGACTTACATTAAAAGTCAAGACAGTTTTTGGTCTCTCTTGTAAAGCTGCTATTTTGGAGATACATGTTTTAAAAAACTCTCATTTTGCATAAAAAAATATAACGCCAGTAACTCACGCAGAAATCTAGCCCTGCCGACATATAGGAGCACTGTGTGTACAATTGGCTTGTGTAATGATTGGTAAATTAAGTTGGAGAGGCTGCAGTGATTAGTTGATTAAAACGGGTAAACTGCTGTGATTGGTTGTTTACAAGCAGGGTTGGCTGTGATTATCTGTAATTATCTGAGACAGGCTGCAGTTTCCATTAGCCTCACAATTGCATCGGTTCACTAAACATTCTTAATGGTATAACTCAAATATGAAGTAAAGCTATGGGGCCCACATAAGCATTTATACATGCAGCCATATCTGCATTTACTGTATCTTAAACTATTATCATCTATTTGAAACATCCACCCTGTGTTGGTCACTTTATGATCCATATATATGTCAAATTACCTCTTATGGCTTATCTTACCACTCTCATGCTGACGACACTCAACTAACGCTTAATGCTTTCCTTCCCACCATCTGGTACTCAAGTTTGCAGTCACATCTCGACATGCCATCTTTCCATGGATGACAGCTCATCACCTGTGGCTTAGTCCTAGAAAGCCTGAGCTCCTGTTCATCCAAACTACAGGTCCTCACCAAGATCTTGCCATCTTATTCAAAAACTTCTTGTTCACTGTCTCTGAAGATAAAAGAAGTCTTGGTGTGATTCTGGATAAGCAGTTATCATTTCTAGCTCATGCAGATTTCTACTATACAACATCCAGAAAATTCGACACTTTCTCTCTCAGGATGCCACCCAGATGCTGGTCCAGTTGTTAGTAATTTCAAGGTTAGACTACTACATCAGGCCCTTCCAACTGTCTTTCTGTGTTCCGGTGGCTGCTCACATCAGTTAAAAACTTTGATGCTTGCCTACAAACCCAATCAACCACAGCTCGGCTGGACCCACCATCTTTATTTATATTCACCATTTATATTCCCTTCATATGTTTCTTGTGTGTTTACTGTGATGATGCTATTGGAATCTTAATTTCCCTGAGGGAACCCTCCCAAAGGGATCAATAAAGATCTATCTATCTATCTATCTATCTATCTATCTATCTATCTATCTATCTATCTATCTATCTATCTATCTATCTATCCATCTATCCATCTATCTATCTATCTATCTATCTATCCTTCAAGATGCATGGAAGACAAGCGTCAAGCCTCTTCTTTGTCCTGGAGCCCAGATGGTGGAATGAACTTCCACTGTCTTTCTGAAGAGCTTGTGGCCTTCAAACACAGACCGATGTCTCTTTGTGAAGCACTGAGTGAGCACTAATCTGAGTACTTATTGAAATGCATTGTATTGCACTTATGCTGTCTTTATCTTCTTTCTAGGTATGAGCACTGGTTAGGTTTTGTACGTATGCTGTATTTAACTCTCTTTTTTTACTTTCTACGTAAAAGCCCCATCCCTTGTTTAAACTCAAGGGTAGGTTGGACTCTAACCTATTTATACTAGCAAGAATACATACTCTGACTGAACACAAAACACTTTTGTAAGATGCTCTGGATAAGCATGTCTGCTAAATGCTATAACAAGTTATAATGTAAATGTCATGTTAACCCTAATAATCCATCTGAGTAGTGAAAGCACTCTAATGCTCACCAAGAAACTGAAAGAAAGAGTTAGAAACAGCGTGCACACTTACAAGGCTTCACCGGGGTAACTAGTGAACGCGGTGTTTCAGGCCCAGAATAGCTCCAGTACAATTGGATATGCCAACATGACCATGATGACTGACGCAAGAAGCACACACAGCAAAAACTGGTTAATGGCTCGTTTATACTCCCTCTACGTGCGGAGTGTCTGCGTACGTTTCAAACCATAAAACCGTCACTGCCCGCAGACTTGTCTGCATCATCTCCGTTCACATGGTAGTTGAGCAACACTTCTAGTAGAGGGCAGTTCAGAGTATATCAAACATGGCGGTGGTGGATGAGCTCGTAGTTCTGTATTTACTTCAACAATGAATTGAAAGTTACATCATGTTTAAAATTTCTAACCAACTCGCACAACCAGTCTTCAAAAAGTCCAGCTGTATCTTCTTTGTCGCCTTCATATGGAAATTGTCTCGTCTTGCACTAACCCCACGGTCTGCAGTGGTACTGCTCCATCTCATACATATTCGTAAGTTTTCAGAAAACGTGCAAATTACACACAAAATGAATACAGAGTACGGAGAGAAAGCTCCATAACGAATCCGTATTTAACATTGAGTATAAATGAGCTGGGGTGGCATGGTGGTGTAGTGGTTAGTATGGTGGTGTAGTGGTTAGTATGGTGGTGTAGTGGTTAGTAAGGTGGTGTAGTGGTTAGTACGGTGGTGTAGTGGTCAGTACGGTGGTGTAGTGGTTAGTATGGTGGTGTAGTGGTTAGTACGGTGGTGTAGTGGTTAGTATGGTGGTGTAGTGGTTAGTATGGTGGTGTAGTGGTTAGTATGGTGGTGTAGTGGTTAGTAGGGTGGTGTAGTGGTTAGTATGGTGGTGTAGAGGTTAGTATGGTGGTGTAGTGGTCAGTACGGTGGTGTAGTGGTTAGTACGGTGGTGTAGTGGTCAGTACGGTGGTGTAGTGGTTAGTATGGTGGTGTAGTGGTTAGTATGGTGGTGTAGTGGTCAGTACGGTGGTGTAGTGGTTAGTACGGTGGTGTAGTGGTCAGTACGGTGGTGTAGTGGTTAGTATGGTGGTGTAGTGGTTAGTACGGTGGTGTAGTGGTTAGTATGGTGGTGTAGTGGTTAGTATGGTGGTGTAGTGGTTAGTAAGGTGGTGTAGTGGTTAGTACGGTGGTGTAGTGGTTAGTATGGTGGTGTAGTGGTTAGTATGGTGGTGTAGTGGTTAGTATGGTGGTGTAGTGGTTAGTAGGGTGGTGTAGTGGTTAGTATGGTGGTGTAGAGGTTAGTATGGTGGTGTAGAGGTTAGTATGGTGGTGTAGTGGTTAGTAAGGTGGTGTAGTGGTTAGTAAGGTGGTGTAGTGGTTAGTAAGGTGGTGTAGTGGTTAGTACGGTGTGTAGTGGTTAGTATGGTGGTGTAGTGGTAAGTATGGTGGTGTAGTGGTTAGTATGGTGGTGTAGTGGTTAGTAAGGTGGTGTAGTGGTTAGTACGGTGGTGTAGTGGTTAGTATGGTGGTGTAGTGGTAAGTATGGTGGTGTAGTGGTTAGTATGGTGGTGTAGTGGTTAGTATGGTGGTGTAGAGGTTAGTACGGTGGTGTAGTGGTAAGTATGGTGGTGTAGTGGTTAGTACAGTGGTGTAGTGGTTAGTAAGGTGGTGTAGTGGTTAGTAGGGTGGTGTAGTGGTTAGTACGGTGGTGTAGTGGTTAGTATTGTGGTGTAGTGGTTAGTATGGTGGTGTAGTGGTTAGTATGGTGGTGTAGTGGTTAGTACGGCGGTGTAGTGGTTAGTACAGTGGTGTAGTAGTTAGTATGGTGGTGTAGTGGTTAGTATAGTGGTGTAGTAGTTAGTATGGTGGTGTAGTGGTTAGTATGGTGGTGTAGTGGTTAGTATGGTGGTGTAGTGGTAAGTATGGTGGTGTAGTGGTTAGTACGGTGGTGTAGTGGTTAGTAAGGTGGTGTAGTGGTTAGTAGGGTGGTGTAGTGGTTAGTACTGTGGTGTAGTGGTTAGTATTGTGGTGTAGTGGTTAGTACAGTGGTGTAGTGGTTAGTATGGTGGTGTAGTGGTTAATATGGCGGTGTAGTGGTTAGTACAATGGTGTAGTGGTTAGTACGGTGGTGTAGTGGTTAGTATTGTGGTGTAGTGGTTAGTACAGTGGTGTAGTGGTTAGTATGGTGGTGTAGTGGTTAGTATGGTGGTGTAGAGGTTAGTATGGTGGTGTAGTGGTTAGTATAGTGGTGTAGTAGTTAGTATGGTGGTGTAGTGGTTAGTATAGTGGTGTAGTAGTTAGTATGGTGGTGTAGTGGTTAGTATGGTGGTGTAGTGGTAAGTATGGTGGTGTAGTGGTTAGTATGGTGGTGTAGTGGTTAGTATGGTGGTGTAGAGGTTAGTACGGTGGTGTAGTGGTAAGTATGGTGGTGTAGTGGTTAGTACGGTGGTGTAGTGGTTAGTAAGGTGGTGTAGTGGTTAGTAGGGTGGTGTAGTAGTTAGTACGGTGGTGTAGTGGTTAGTACGGTGGTGTAGTGGTTAGTAAGGTGGTGTAGTGGTTAGTAGGGTGGTGTAGTGGTTAGTACGGTGGTGTAGTGGTTAGTATTGTGGTGTAGTGGTTAGTATTGTGGTGTAGTGGTTAGTATGGTGGTGTAGTGGTTAGTATGGCGGTGTAGTGGTTAGTACAATGGTGTAGTGGTTAGTACGGTGGTGTAGTGGTTAGTATTGTGGTGTAGTGGTTAGTACAGTGGTGTAGTGGTTAGTATGGTGGTGTAGTGGTTAGTATGGTGGTGTAGAGGTTAGTATGGTGGTGTAGTGGTTAGTATAGTGGTGTAGTAGTTAGTATGGTGGTGTAGTGGTTAGTATAGTGGTGTAGTAGTTAGTATGGTGGTGTAGTGGTTAGTATGGTGGTGTAGTGGTAAGTATGGTGGTGTAGTGGTTAGTATGGTGGTGTAATGGTTAGTATGGTGGTGTAGAGGTTAGTACGGTGGTGTAGTGGTAAGTATGGTGGTGTAGTGGTTAGTACGGTGGTGTAGTGGTTAGTAAGGTGGTGTAGTGGTTAGTAGGGTGGTGTAGTGGTTAGTACGGTGGTGTAGTGGTTAGTATTGTGGTGTAGTGGTTAGTATGGTGGTGTAGTGGTTAGTATGGTGGTGTAGTGGTTAGTACGGCGGTGTAGTGGTTAGTACAGTGGTGTAGTGGTTAGTACGGTGGTGTGGTGGTTAGTACGGTGGTGTAGTGGTTAGTACGGTGGTGTAGTGGTTAGTATGGTGGTGTAGTGGTAAGTATGGTGGTGTAGTGGTTAGTACGGTGGTGTAGTGGTTAGTAAGGTGGTGTAGTGGTTAGTAGGGTGGTGTAGTGGTTAGTACGGTGGTGTAGTGGTTAGTATTGTGGTGTCGTGGTTAATACAGTCGTGTAGTGGTTAGTATGGTGGTGTAGTGGTTAGTATGGCGGTGTAGTGGTTAGTACAATGGTGTATTGGTTAGTACGGTGGTGTAGTTGTTAGTATTGTGGTGTAGTGGTTAGTACAGTGGTGTAGTGGTTAGTATGGTGGTGTAGTGGTTAGTATGGTGGTGTAGAGGTTAGTATGGTGGTGTAGTGGTTAGTATAGTGGTGTAGTAGTTAGTATGGTGGTGTAGTGGTTAGTATGGTGGTGTAGTGGTTAGTACGGTGGTGTAGTGGTTAGTATGGTGGTGTAGTGGTTAGTACGGTGGTGTAGTGGTTAGTAAGGTGGTGTAGTGGTTAGTACGGTGGTGTAGTGTTTAGTACGGTGGTGTAGTGGTTAGTACGGTGGTGTAGTGGTTAGTAAGGTGGTGTAGTGGTTAGTACGGTGGTGTAGTGGTTAGTATGGTGGTGTAGTGGTTAGTAAGGTGGTGTAGTGGTTAGTAAGGTGGTGTAGTGGTTAGTACGGTGGTGTAGTGGTTAGTATGGTGGTATAGTGGTTAGTATGGTGGTGTAGTGGTTAGTACGGTGGTGTAGTGGTTAGTATGGTGGTGTAGTGGTTAGTACGGTGGTGTAGTGGTTAGTACGGTGGTGTAGTGGTTAGTATGGTGGTGTAGTGGTTAGTACGGTGGTGCTAACCACTACAAACCCTACCACTTTTAAACATCCTCCTCTAGTCTTGCCAGGAGGATCTGGTCTACCAACTTGTTCTGCCTGACTCACAGAATCTGAGTCTGACTCAAACTGATACAGGAGAACCAACACCATTGTAAGAACAGCCATAGCGGTGTGGGGGCAGAACTTGCAGCAGAATGCCATTCCAGTGGTTGACATAACAGAACAGAGTGCATGAGCTGACAAATCAGAGCACACTGGTACATCGGGAGACGGGGATTAAAGACACAGGAGCTCCAACAGAGCACTTCAGACAGGGGGTTACATGTACAAATATTGTGTTTTGGAAAATTTGAAGCATGTTACACTATTAATAATTCAAATTGTGTGCATTGAATGTAAGAATCATCTGTTTTGTTAATTAGGGGAATCTTGCTTTTTCAGAATTGTAGTATTTTTAGTGCTGTTTAGAACATACCCAGATTTTTTAATAGTGATGGTGGTAGGAATCAGGGATAGTGGCATGTGCACAATTCTGGAATTTTAATTTAACATCAAAAATACATGTTTCTGATAATAATGAAATTTCGGTAAATTTGAAAAGCAATGTCTTTCTTGGGGGACTATTCAGCCTATTGTATCCGTCTGTATAGCAGCTTTTATAAGGGTTTATATATTTGGGACTAGGCTCTGATTACTGTCACCAGCATACTGAACAATTCTGACTCTGTAAGTTTCTCCAGAACAGAGCGTTTAGCATTAAACCACTTTGAATGACTTTCTTTATGTCTTAATGCTTCAATTAAAAATGTTCCTAATAGAAGCTGTTATGTAAACTGCTGTACAATGCAATTTAAGGTCCTTACGAATGGAGTTAAAAGTTGACTATTAGGAAGAAACTGCAGAAAGTGGTCCACATTTGGAGGAAGTTTAGATATGCAAAATTAAATACCCAATGGTAAAGCTTTTCAAGATATCACTCAAACGTGTAGTTGTTCACAGTTTTTATTTAGGCTTAAGTCACTAATCAGATTGAGGGAAAATGTCATACATAAGCTACTCGATAAAGCTGCTGTCAGTTACACCAATTTACAGACATGCCTCGACCATCTTATTCAACAGCATTCAATAGAACATATTCAAAATACAGTTATGTAATCAATATGGGTTTCAAGTGCAGACTCTCAGCTTTAATTTGAGGGTATTCACATCCTAATTGGAGGAAGGGTTTAGGAATTAATATGAAGCTGCCTCATTTTCTAGGGACCTAAAGTACTTGGACAATTATCTCAACAGCTATTTTATGGGCTGGTCACGTAATCTGATTAATCCAGACTGACTGTATTTCAGAGTGATGGGTGTGTTAGGGTAAGAAGTGATGCACTCATCATGCACTGTAGAAGTCTCAACTGAAGTCTGTGGTTGCTTTAGTTAATCAGGTTGAGGCTTAGCAACTGGATGTGGCAATGAAAGCAAAGTAATTAAAGCTAAAGACAGTCCAATACAATATTATTAGAGTGTAAGTAGGGTGTGTGTGTGTGTGTGTGTGTGTATATATATATATATTTGCCAATGCCAAATGTCAGTTTCAATGGTGCAAGGAGCGCAAATCTTGGGCTGTGGACAATGTGAAACATGTATTGTTCTCTGATGAGTCCACCTTTACTGTTTTCCCCACATCCGGGAGAGTGACGGTGTGGAGAAGCCCCAAAGAAGCGTACCACGCAGACTGTTGCATGCCCAGAGTGAAGCATGGGGGTGGATCAGTGATGGTTTTGGCTGCCATATCATGGCATTCCCTTGGTTCAATACTTGTGCTAGATGGGCGCGTCACTGCCAAGGACTACTAAACCATTCTGTAGGACCATGTGCATCCAATGGTTCAAACATTGTATCCTGAAGGCGGTGCCGTGTATCAGGATGACAATGCACCAACACACACAGCAAGACTGGTGAAAAATTGGTTTGATGAACATGAAAGTGAAGTTGAACATCTCCCATGGCCTGCACAGTCACCAGATCTAAATATTATTGAGCCACTTTGGGGTGTTTTGGAGCGAGTCAGGAAACGTTTTCCTCCACCAGCTTCACATAGTGACCTGGACACTGTCCTGCAAGAAGAATGGCTTAAAATCCCTCTGACCACTGTGCAGGACTTGTATATGTCATTCCCAAGACGAATTGTAAATATATGTATATATATATATACATATGACCGGAAAGTTGCCGCTTCGGTCCCATGAACTGGCAGGACACAAGTGAAGTGCCCTTGAGCAAGGCACCTAACCCCTGACTGCTCCCCTGTGTGTGTGTATATGCATGAATTGGTTAAATGCTGAGAATTTCCCTATGGGATCAATAAAGTATCTGTTCTATTCACAGATGTTGGCACTAACATACCATTAGAAACCCCCTAGAGTATCCAAGAGTAGTATTGTTTCAAAGCAGCGTTATTGTGGAGACTGAGATCTGACAGCTGAGTTTGACTCAACTCAATAATGTGAGTCTTATAGCAACTAAAGTCTAAACTTTACCAATTTGTTTTATACAGAAGACGACCTTTTCCTGTTCTTTCCTGCCTCTGCATACAGAAGTTTAAATCTCTAGCTTTACTTTTCTGGCATTTCAGGTAATTGCATATTTGGCCTGACACACAGACTTGTTTGAGTAAACCACGTTAGTGTGCACTAGTACTTAAGCACTAAAACAAATCAAACACCCACTCCGGCGCTCAGTTACTTCACAAAATAATCCAATACAGACTTACAGTGCTTCTGTAGCTGCTCAACACATCTAACTGGACAACAGTGCCTGCTGTCAATCAGAACTCTAATAGCTCAGGGATGCATTCAGAGCCAGAAAGCTCTTTCAGGTGTTTACCCCATTGCCCACTTCGGACTGCATAGTGATTAATAGTCAAACAGGAGTGTCAAGAGAAACCACGTCTGGTGTGATAACAGCAAATCTAGCCACATCCCTGAGGCACAGTGCTCCAGCAAGGTTACTGTGTGAAATCAACTTGTTAATACTGACGTAATGACATTTTTGGGCAGGTGGATGTAGCTGACGACTTGTATGCATGCATGGTGCAAGTCTACAATTTGATTAGTTGTGTCATATTTGATGTAATTGTGAAGTATTTAATATGCGCACATATAATAATAATAATAATAATAATAATAATAATAATAATAATAATAATAACACCATTCACACATAAATGTAACTTAAGGTGCTTACTGTTAAACAGTAAGGTCCCAAGAACTGAACCTTGGGGAACCTCACAAGTTATACCATGATGTTTAGAGGAAAAAGTGCCTCATTGAACATAATAATCTCACTCATTTAGGTAAGATCTAAACCGGTCTAATGCACGGCCACTGGGACCTACTGAGTCCTGGAGTTGATCAAGTACAATGACATGATTAAATGGGAACACCTTGTTAACATTGATGACTAAAATGTGATGACTTAATATTCACACACAAAATAATAATAATAATAACAATAATAACAATAATAATAATAATAATAATAATAATAATAGTAATAATAAACACCATTTATAAAAAAAACTCCAGGTGCTTTACAGAGTTTACAAAAACATAAAAAACGAATTAAAAGGCTCGCAGCTCCTCACGAAGAGAGATCGAGAGCTTTGGGCTATAGTGGCTGAAAGCAGCCTCTCCAATCTTCAACTGAGTTTTGGGTACTACCAACAGATTACTGTTGAAAAACCTAAACGCCACTGCTGAAACATATCTAATAACCATTACACAGAGGAGTTTAACCATGAAGACAATTTAAAAACTATTACTAGAACCTTAAAATCTATTCTAAAACTAACAGGTACTCCTGCAGTGACTGGAGTACATTGATAATATGACCTGGCAGCAGCATTCTGGACACACTGCAGCTGTGTGATAGAGCTTTATGGGAGAGCAGGGAAAACAGCATTACAATAATTTAGTCTCAATGTGTTCAAAGTGTTTAAAAAGTTTCTCACTATCTGCAGAAGAAAGAAAATCTCAGACCTTAGTGCTATTTCGAAGGTGAAAGTAAGCGGTGCTGCGAGAAGCCATGATGTGTGACTCAAAGCTGAGCTCATTATCAAAACTGACACCGAAGTTACTAAGAAATTGTTCGACCTTTAAATGCATATGATTTAAATTATTCCGGACATCATTTTCTCAGTCTTCTCTTTATTAAGTAGCAGAAGATTGTTAGACATCCACACCTGAAGCCCATCTCTATTGGATTCTATTAGTTGTAAGGAAATATAAAGTTGAGTATAATCTGATTGAGTATAATCTAATCTGATTAATGATAACTAATGGCATGTTGCTTAATGGTATGCGGTAACGTAAGTATATAAATGTTAAACAGTATTGGTCCAAGGACTGATCCTTGGGAAACCCCACAAGTTATTCCATGATGTTTAGAGGAAAAAAAGTATCTAATTCAAGAGAGTAATCTCACTCATTTAGGTAAGATCTAAACCAGTCTAGGTTCACTATTATTACACTGTAAAAAAAGTTACCCAATTGAGCCAGTTGAGTCATTGTGTTGGGTTTGACTTAGTTCACTGTTTTTCCACTGTAAAAACAGCTGGGTTATTTTTCTACCCAAGTCCTGAGTTTGGCCAATCGAGTCACTGTGTTGGGTTTTTCTTGGGACAATTCAATTTTTTTTAAAACAATCAGAGCTGTTTTTCATTTAGTTCACTGTTATCATACTGTAGAAACAGTAACCCAAATCCTGTGTTGGGCTAGTTGAGTCATTGTATAGGGTTTGATTTAGTTCACTGTTATCACATCGTAAAAACAGCTGGGTTATTTTTCTACCCAAGTCCTGAGTTGGGCCAGTTGAGTAACTGTGCTGGGTTTGGTAGAGTTTAGGTTGACCCTTCCAAAAGATTAATTTATAAATAAACAACAAAATCTGCAGCTGATTGGCGCTGATCACCGCTGTGGACTCTGGGACTTGGAGGTTTTTAACCCAATACCTCCATTTCTTACTTTTTTATTTGGTCCGGTTCTAGAAAAGGACTTTCTCACACCCTGTTACAACACCAGTGTTATGATTTGAAGGTGTGTTTGATTATTGCTTCAATGTGCTTCATCCAAATAACTGCTCAGTTTCTCATTGATTCCCCATTAGCGAAACCCAACACACGGTAAACACCTGCGTCCTATAAAACAGTGGTGTCTTTCTATTTATTCATCTTTATTTTTCACTGTGTCCTCAATCACTCACAAAACAAACCACCAAAACAGGAAGCAAAGCAGCGTGTGGCTCCTAATGGCCTGAGCACAATCAGACTGTTCACTTTAGCACCAAGGCCTTAAAATAAATGCATAAATCTAGAGATATAGCAGGAAGTGTATGGGCTGTGAGCGTTGGTGTGATTAGAGTCATTTGGGAGCAGCATTATGATGACTGCTGTTATCCAGAGTGGACAGGTAGAGAAAGAAGGGCAGACACTCTTAAAACAATGCTACATGACTGTGTACAGTACCGTGCACAAGTTTTAGGCACTTGGGGACATTATTATATTTAAAAAGCTACTATTTCTAGACAGGAAGCTTTTATTTAAAACACTTTATTTTTTCATAGGTCAGTTTGTTTATTTAACCCTTTCCAAGCTTCTTCTTGTGGAAACAACCCAGTATTATTTACAGTTCTCATCTAATACCTGCTTTGACTGCTCAGTACTTCATTAAGCTAAATCAAGATTGCTGCTGAAGGAACTGAACACATTCATACAATGTCTGGGGCGTCACACTTTGTTCTTCAAACTAGAACAGAGGTCTGGAGTATAACAGTGTGTGATAACTGATATAGAGGTCTGGAGTATAACAGTGTATGATAACTGATATAGAGGTCTGGAGTATAACAGTGTATGATAGCTGATATAGAGGTCTGGAGTATAACAGTGTATGATAACTGGTATAGAGGTCTGGAGTATAACAGTGTATGATAACTGATATAGAGGTCTGGAGTATAACAGTGTGTGATAACTGATATAGAGGTCTGGAGTATAACAGTGTATGATAACTGATATAGAGGTCTGGAGTATAACAGTGTGTGATAACTGATATAGAGGTCTGGAGTATAACAGTGTCTGATAGCTGATATAGAGGTCTGGAGTATAACAGTGTATGATAGCTGATATAGAGGTCTGGAGTATAACCGTGTATGATAGCTGATATAGAGGTCTGGAGTATAACAGTGTGTGATAACTGATATACAGGTCTGGAGTATAACAGTGTATGATAACTGGTATAGAGGTCTGGAGTATAACAGTGTATGATAACTGATATAGAGGTCTGGAGTATAACAGTGTATGATTACTGATATAGAGGTCTGGAGTATAACAGTGTCTGATAGCTGATATAGAGGTCTGGAGTATAACAGTGTATGATAACTGATATAGAGGTCTGGAGTATAACAGTGTATGATAGCTGATATAGAGGTCTGGAGTATAACAGTGTATGATAACTGGTATAGAGGTCTGGAGTATAACAGTGTATGATAACTGATATAGAGGTCTGGAGTATAACAGTGTGTGATAACTGATATAGAGGTCTGGAGTATAACAGTGTATGATAACTGATATAGAGGTCTGGAGTATAACAGTGTGTGATAACTGATATAGAGGTCTGGAGTATAACAGTGTCTGATAGCTGATATAGAGGTCTGGAGTATAACAGTGTATGATAGCTGATATAGAGGTCTGGAGTATAACCGTGTATGATAGCTGATATAGAGGTCTGGAGTATAACAGTGTGTGATAACTGATATACAGGTCTGGAGTATAACAGTGTATGATAACTGGTATAGAGGTCTGGAGTATAACAGTGTATGATAACTGATATAGAGGTCTGGAGTATAACAGTGTATGATTACTGATATAGAGGTCTGGAGTATAACAGTGTCTGATAGCTGATATAGAGGTCTGGAGTATAACAGTGTATGATAACTGATATAGAGGTCTGGAGTATAACAGTGTATGATAGCTGATATAGAGGCCTGGAGTATAACAGTGTATGATAACTGGTATAGAGGTCTGGAGTATAACAGTGTATGATAACTGATATAGAGGTCTGGAGTATAACAGTGTGTGATAACTGATATAGAGGTCTGGAGTATAACAGTGTATGATAACTGATATAGAGGTCTGGAGTATAACAGTGTGTGATAACTGATATAGAGGTCTGGAGTATAACAGTGTCTGATAGCTGATATAGAGGTCTGGAGTATAACAGTGTATGATAGCTGATATAGAGGTCTGGAGTATAACAGTGTGTGATAACTGATATAGAGGTCTGGAGTATAACAGTGTATGATAACTGGTATAGAGGTCTGGAGTATAACAGTGTGTGATAACTGATATAGAGGTCTGGAGTATAACAGTGTATGATTACTGATATAGAGGTCTGGAGTATAACCGTGTATGATAGCTGATATAGAGGTCTGGAGTATAACAGTGTGTGATAACTGATATACAGGTCTGGAGTATAACAGTGTATGATAACTGGTATAGAGGTCTGGAGTATAACAGTGTATGATAACTGATATAGAGGTCTGGAGTATAACAGTGTATGATTACTGATATAGAGGTCTGGAGTATAACAGTGTCTGATAGCTGATATAGAGGTCTGGAGTATAACAGTGTATGATAACTGATATAGAGGTCTGGAGTATAACAGTGTATGATAACTGATATAGAGATCTGGAGTATAACAGTGTTTGATAACTGATATAGAGGTCTGGAGTATAACAGTGTGTGATAACTGATATAGAGGTCTGGAGTATAACAGTGTATGATAGCTGATATAGAGGTCTGGAGTATAACAGTGTATGATAGCTGATATAGAGGTCTGGAGTATAACAGTGTATGATAGCTGATATAGAGGTCTGGAGTATAACAGTGTATGATAGCTGATATAGAGGTCTGGAGTATAACAGTGTATGATAGCTGATATAGAGGTCTGGAGTATAACAGTGTATGATAGCTGATACAGAGGTCTGGAGTATAACAGTGTATGATTACTGATACAGAGGTCTGGAGTATAACAGTGTCTGATAGCTGATATAGAGGTCTGGAGTATAACAGTGTATGATAACTGATATAGAGGTCTGGAGTATAACAGTGTATGATAGCTGATATAGAGGTCTGGAGTATAACAGTGTATGATAACTGGTATAGAGGTCTGGAGTATAACAGTGTCTGATAGCTGATATAGAGGTCTGGAGTATAACAGTGTATGATTACTGATATAGAGGTCTGGAGTATAACAGTGTCTGATAGCTGATATAGAGGTCTGGAGTATAACAGTGTATGATAACTGATATAGAGGTCTGGAGTATAACAGTGTATGATAGCTGATATAGAGGTCTGGAGTATAACAGTGTCTGATAGCTGATATAGGGGTCTGGAGTATAACAGTGTCTGATAGCTGATATAGAGGTCTGGAGTATAACAGTGTATGATTACTGATATAGAGGTCTGGAGTATAACAGTGTATGATAACTGGTATAGAGGTCTGGAGTATAACAGTGTTTGATAACTGATATAGAGGTCTGGAGTATAACAGTGTATGATAACTGGTATAGAGGTCTGGAGTATAACAGTGTCTGATAGCTGATATAGAGGTCTGGAGTATAACAGTGTATGATTACTGATATAGAGGTCTGGAGTATAACAGTGTCTGATAGCTGATATAGAGGTCTGGAGTATAACAGTGTATGATAACTGATATAGAGGTCTGGAGTATAACAGTGTATGATAGCTGATATAGAGGTCTGGAGTATAACAGTGTCTGATAGCTGATATAGGGGTCTGGAGTATAACAGTGTATGATAGCTGATATAGAGGTCTGGAGTATAACAGTGTATGATAGCTGATATAGAGGTCTGGAGTATAACAGTGTCTGATAGCTGATATAGAGGTCTGGAGTATAACAGTGTATGATAACTGATATAGAGGTCCGGAGTATAACAGTGTATGATTACTGGTATAGAGGTCTGGAGTATAACAGTGTTTGATAACTGATATAGAGGTCTGGAGTATAACAGTGTTTGATAACTGATATAGAGGTCTGGAGTATAACAGTGTATGATTACTGATATAGAGGTCTGGAGTATAACAGTGTCTGATAGCTGATATAGAGGTCTGGAGTATAACAGTGTATGATAACTGATATAGAGGTCTGGAGTATAACAGTGTATGATAGCTGATATAGAGGTCTGGAGTATAACAGTGTATGATAACTGGTATAGAGGTCTGGAGTATAACAGTGTATGATAACTGATATAGAGGTCTGGAGTATAACAGTGTGTGATAACTGATATAGAGGTCTGGAGTATAACAGTGTATGATAACTGATATAGAGGTCTGGAGTATAACAGTGTGTGATAACTGATATAGAGGTCTGGAGTATAACAGTGTCTGATAGCTGATATAGAGGTCTGGAGTATAACAGTGTATGATAGCTGATATAGAGGTCTGGAGTATAACAGTGTGTGATAACTGATATAGAGGTCTGGAGTATAACAGTGTATGATAACTGGTATAGAGGTCTGGAGTATAACAGTGTGTGATAACTGATATAGAGGTCTGGAGTATAACAGTGTATGATTACTGATATAGAGGTCTGGAGTATAACCGTGTATGATAGCTGATATAGAGGTCTGGAGTATAACAGTGTGTGATAACTGATATACAGGTCTGGAGTATAACAGTGTATGATAACTGGTATAGAGGTCTGGAGTATAACAGTGTATGATAACTGATATAGAGGTCTGGAGTATAACAGTGTATGATTACTGATATAGAGGTCTGGAGTATAACAGTGTCTGATAGCTGATATAGAGGTCTGGAGTATAACAGTGTATGATAACTGATATAGAGGTCTGGAGTATAACAGTGTATGATAACTGATATAGAGATCTGGAGTATAACAGTGTTTGATAACTGATATAGAGGTCTGGAGTATAACAGTGTGTGATAACTGATATAGAGGTCTGGAGTATAACAGTGTATGATAGCTGATATAGAGGTCTGGAGTATAACAGTGTATGATAGCTGATATAGAGGTCTGGAGTATAACAGTGTATGATAGCTGATATAGAGGTCTGGAGTATAACAGTGTATGATAGCTGATATAGAGGTCTGGAGTATAACAGTGTATGATAGCTGATATAGAGGTCTGGAGTATAACAGTGTATGATAGCTGATACAGAGGTCTGGAGTATAACAGTGTATGATTACTGATATAGAGGTCTGGAGTATAACAGTGTCTGATAGCTGATATAGAGGTCTGGAGTATAACAGTGTATGATAACTGATATAGAGGTCTGGAGTATAACAGTGTATGATAGCTGATATAGAGGTCTGGAGTATAACAGTGTATGATAACTGGTATAGAGGTCTGGAGTATAACAGTGTCTGATAGCTGATATAGAGGTCTGGAGTATAACAGTGTATGATTACTGATATAGAGGTCTGGAGTATAACAGTGTCTGATAGCTGATATAGAGGTCTGGAGTATAACAGTGTATGATAACTGATATAGAGGTCTGGAGTATAACAGTGTATGATAGCTGATATAGAGGTCTGGAGTATAACAGTGTCTGATAGCTGATATAGGGGTCTGGAGTATAACAGTGTCTGATAGCTGATATAGAGGTCTGGAGTATAACAGTGTATGATTACTGATATAGAGGTCTGGAGTATAACAGTGTATGATAACTGGTATAGAGGTCTGGAGTATAACAGTGTTTGATAACTGATATAGAGGTCTGGAGTATAACAGTGTATGATAACTGGTATAGAGGTCTGGAGTATAACAGTGTCTGATAGCTGATATAGAGGTCTGGAGTATAACAGTGTATGATTACTGATATAGAGGTCTGGAGTATAACAGTGTCTGATAGCTGATATAGAGGTCTGGAGTATAACAGTGTATGATAACTGATATAGAGGTCTGGAGTATAACAGTGTATGATAGCTGATATAGAGGTCTGGAGTATAACAGTGTCTGATAGCTGATATAGGGGTCTGGAGTATAACAGTGTATGATAGCTGATATAGAGGTCTGGAGTATAACAGTGTATGATAGCTGATATAGAGGTCTGGAGTATAACAGTGTCTGATAGCTGATATAGAGGTCTGGAGTATAACAGTGTATGATAACTGATATAGAGGTCCGGAGTATAACAGTGTATGATTACTGGTATAGAGGTCTGGAGTATAACAGTGTTTGATAACTGATATAGAGGTCTGGAGTATAACAGTGTTTGATAACTGATATAGAGGTCTGGAGTATAACAGTGTTTGATAACTGATATAGAGGTCTGGAGTATAACAGTGTGTGATAACTGATATAGAGGTCCGGAGTATAACAGTGTGTGATAACTGATATAGAGGTCCGGAGTATAACAGTGTATGATTACTGGTATAGAGGTCTGGAGTATAACAGTGTGTGATAACTGATATAGAGGTCTGGAGTATAACAGTGTATGATTACTGATATAGAGGTCTGGAGTATAACAGTGTTTGATAACTGATATAGAGGTCTGGAGTATAACAGTGTGTGATAACTGATATAGAGGTCTGGAGTATAACAGTGTCTGATAGCTGATATAGAGGTCTGGAGTATAACAGTGTTTGATAACTGATATAGAGGTCCGGAGTATAACAGTGTTTGATAACTGATATAGAGGTCTGGAGTATAACAGTGTTTGATAACTGATATAGAGGTCTGGAGTATAACAGTGTTTCATAACTGATATAGAGGTCTGGAGTATAACAGTGTGTGATAACTGATATAGAGGTCTGGAGTATAACAGTGTTTGATAACTGATATAGAGGTCTGGAGTATAACAGTGTATGATAACTGATATAGAGGTCTGGAGTATAACAGTGTATGATAACTGATATAGAGGTCTGGAGTATAACAGTGTCTGATAGCTGATATAGAGGCCTGTAACACTGTTATATTCTGTATATTATATGTTGTATATAATGAATATGTTTTATCTTTAGTTATGTGTATTGTTTAGATTAGCTGTGAGTTGAATCTTGTTTGTATGTAAACTTACTATGAATGTTACATGATCTTTTTTCAACACTTCTGTGCTCTTAGACAAAATTCTGGGCTCCTTTTCTATGTTACCGTGAGGTCTTATGCAATCAGATGGACCCAGCAGGCAAACAGCAGTTAGGCTAGAAGAGAAGGACGCTAGTTCTGTTATTTTGATTTAAGTAAAACGAGCAGATGCAGAGCTTGTGTACGGGACCTCCTGGTTAGAGTGTCGTCTTTAGTGAAAATCTATGTAAACTAAAGATGATGTGACCGCAGTGCAGTACACCGTCTAATATATACTCTCACCAGCAGCGCGTCCAGCACTCTATATTCAACTACACTGGAGTGCAGGACAACAAGCAGTGAGGCTTTTTTCAGTAATTCAGTTCCTTAAAACATCCAACTGACATAATACAATAACTCAGCAACCATTTTAACCCTTTAAAGCCTGAACCATGAAACAATGGAGCTTCAGTTTCAGTTTACCTGTACACAGGTACGTGAAAGTAGTGTTACAGTTTACCTGTAGGTGAAGGTAGTATTAGGAGTCTTACCCAAGGATTCTTATTGGTATAGTGTAGGTGGTTACAGGTGGGGAATCAAACACTAGTCTACAGAAGAGAGGACAGAAGTGTAACACACTACACTATACAATGTAAGCCATAAGCACTGGTGTGTTGCTTCCGGATGATGCTACAACATGGCAATGCAATAAAAGGCAAGTTTATTTATAAAGCACAATTTAAACACAGAGGTGAAGCGGCTCATTAGCCTCACCCACACACTTCTCAGATATAAGTGAGCAGCATTTTATAAGCAGTGTATATCATATTCATATCTGTTTTATTCTTCATTCAGCCATTGCTGGGTATTTCTTTATAACACAATCAGGTTTACTATCAGACAAACATGTTTTATTCTCTATTGTGTTCCCTTGGACTTTAATGGTCCTACATAACTCATAAAAATGATAACTGCTAACGCAGGACTACATAAACTCTCTCCGGGACCTCATAACTGTGTGATGAGATTTACTGCATAGATTTAGTGTCATGAGCTGCAGCTGGGTGTTTGAGAACGTGTTGGTGGGTCAGGAGGGCGTGACCCAGGACAGACCCCTTCCATCCATCCATCCATCCATTATCTTCCACTTTATCCCATTAGTCGGGGTCACAGGGGGCTGGCGATGATCCCAGCATCATCAGACGAAGGCGGGGACAGGGCGCCAGTGGCCAACACACACTCACACACAGACACACTCACACCTACAGGCAATTTAGAGTGAGTGATCAACCTAACAAGCATGTGTTTGGACTGTGGGAGGAAACCAGAGTACCCGGAGGAAACCCACTCAAGCACCAACTCGGATTGTCTTGCTGTGAGATGACAGTGCTAACCACTACACCACTGTGCCCCTTACAGTTATCCTCATCATTGGAATGCAGAAGCTGCTGTTTACACTGTGAAAATTTCATCATTAATTGATTAGAAATTGATAGAAATGCTGCAAATTCTTTTGCTTTAAAAAAGATATTTTTATATTGACTTACACAGAAAGTAAAGACGGTCCTGTCAGGTATGCTATGCTTACTGAATACATTTGGACTTTGATGCTTTGATTTCAAATGAGATGAAATGTTAAATGTCATTTATTTAGGAAGTGCGTTTGGGGTCTCGACGTAATTACACTGTAAACCCGGATAAGTTGATTGTACTTAAAACGTTTGAGGCAAGTGATTACCTTAAAATATTTAAGTAATGCAAACTAGAGAAAATCAAATGGTTTGAGTAAAATCAACTTAAATGTCAAATAGACTGGAAGTAATCATTTGAGTTGAATACAATGAAAGCTAAATTGTTTGTACTTAAAATATTTAGTAAAATCAACCCTACTGACCATTTAATTCAACTCAACATTGAGTTTCCTGTAATCAAAATTAAGTTGTAAAAAACTTAAAAATAGTCTCCATAAAAAGCTAATGTTTTCTTACGTCAAAAGAACACAAATAGCAGTTAAATTTAGTTCAAAGGTTCAGTAGTGATGATGACTTTGATTGGTCTAGTTAGAATACTGTTTGGCTCACAATAATTCTTAAATGCAGTTACACATTGAAATGATAAAAACACAGTAAATTACATTTACTAACTTTAGATAAATATCAACTGCAGAACAACAGTTTTATATGACTTGAATATGGAAACTTACCAAGTTCCAGAATGTGAAAAAGAGAGGGAACATGGCGGCTTGGTTAATTGTAGTCCTCTGTTGTTCTTCAAGAAAAGAAAACAATGAGGAAAATGTCCACTGTAGAGAAATCCCAGCACTACAGTGTTTCTGTCCGAGGAAAAGAAGTTAAACACAGAAAACTCCAAATCTCACACCTTTACAAGCTCCACTAAACAAGCTCAAACTAGTCTTGATTAAACTGACCAATGAGAATCTGGTATGTGCTACAGGGGCGTGGTCCAAGCTAAAACCTGATGTTTTAAGTTTGTTCAGCTTAAAAATATTAGCGTTCTCAGTTATTCTTTCAAAATAGTAGAACATACTAAAACATTTTAATTAATGCAATACACTCTTGTTTTTTAAGCATCATTACACAAACTTTTGCACAGAAACAAATAACAGGTTAACAGTGTATTCCCCACTCTAATCACCACCATTGCACTCAATCAATTGCACCGTTTTAGGAACTCTTCATTTTTAATAACATATGAAAGTATCTCCAACGTTTGACGTCAAAGTAGGTTCTGGCAAAGAAATTCTTAATGACATATTTCTAAAACTGATATTCACTGTTCCTATAATCCACTAACTCTGGAAAAGCAGAGAGGACATCGATTGCTGCCTTGTTGACTTGAACCCCATGGAGACGTGATCTATTAATACAGCTGCATTAGGTCATCACTAACTTTGGAAACGCGGTCCTATTTCCTATAAGATTAATCACAATGCACACACATTGCCCAATGCCACTTGAGTTTTGGGTTGAATTGGAGTGGCTTGTACAGACAGACAGGAAATAAGACAGTCATCAAAGCGAGGCTTTAGAAGCAGAGATTACACACCTGTCTCTTTTGACTCCTTTTCCATCCACGGAGAGATGGAGGGCGCAGCTCTGAATGAGCTCGTGCTGTGGCCGCCGTCTTGGTGATATTGACTCCCGTCCTATCCAAAACGCGGCCAAATGATTTACAGCCGCCACCCGGCTTTAGGCCGTGACATTAAGACTAGGATCTAAGAGACAAAAAAAAGAAGCCCGAGAAAGAAGATCAGTGGGCTACAAATACAATGTATTGACCAAACAGTGTGAATTTTCAATATCGAGAACAAAAAGAACAGGCTTACATTCTTAGCAAGTTTCTTTGCATAAGTTGGATGCCCTACATTTTGATGAACTTTAAGCTAATGCTGGTACACACACTTTTGAACCTTACATAAGACATTCTTTGTGCTTTATATGAAGCTTGTAAGAGACAATACCATGTATGTTATCTTGCATGTATCAGTTTTGCATTGCTTTCTTCTTTAAAGAGTTCTGATCTAAAGCTCTAGCCACTGTTTTGCTAACAAATAACTGAAACCTGGTTAGACTACAGCTTCTAGTAACACTCACTGATGTACAGAGGACTACTAGAAGGCCTGGAGTGCCGAAATTGGTCCCACTTACTGCAAATGTCTAATGTACACTATCTTGAGCTCCAGTTTAAAGAACAAAGTGTAGTTCCAGATTTCTCCTGGACGCCCCAGACATTGTATGAATGTATTCAGTTCCTTCAGCAGCAATCTTGATTTAGCTTAATGAAATACTGAGCAGTCAAAGCAGGTATTAGATGAGAACTGTAAATAATACTGGGTTGTTTCCACAAGAAGAAAGCTGGAAAGGGTTAAATTAACACACAAACACGCGGTCCTAAAAAAAACAAAGCCACACCGAGCCACAGACGCAAGTGAGAGTGCTGCATGTGTCTGCTAGAGCCACGCAAACCGCTTCCAGCCTCACTGAGTCAGACTTGCTGTCAACCGTTCTTGTGCTGGCTTTGTCAATGGGCCTTTGAATAGTTGCAGTTGAATACCTGGCCAGTACTAACTCCAGCTGCCAGCCTTCTCCTCTTCTGTCACCCGTGTGATGTGTTGCAAAAGACATGCGAAACATTACATGGGATAAAGGGAAGCTCCCCACCAATGAGATGGCAAGCTTATAAAACACCAGAAGGGCAAAATCCAAAAACCGAAGTCAAGGAAGTCCAAAACCACTAGGCAAACAGTACATTGGAGAAAAACCCAAACCAACAAAGTAATAAACAAGCAGGAGTCCTGAATACCAGAGTCAGGATACTCAGGAATAAACGGCTCAATAAAGACACTAGAGAGAGGCAATACCTTGCAAGGAGGCAGAAAGAAAAAATCCAGGTATAAATAGTCTATCGTAATGAGGGAAACAGGTGAGGAAGGTTGGTGGAGTCAGCACTGGTTCTCTGAAGAGGCAGATCCATGATGAGCTTGTGTGAGAGGTAGCTTGTTGAGCTCAGTGCCAGAATGCAATCTGACATGATACTGAGAAACACACACCTAAATATCCCATTATACAGCCTTACTCACAGGTCAACCATTATCTGCTAAACAATGGACAGTCTGAGCTGTCCTAAAACATAGTGAGTGCTGCCATAAACATTGCCTGACTTTCCAATAGACTGCTGTGAAAGCTGCCTATGTTCGTATGTGACTCCCCAAACCTGTACTTAGAAATCTTAACCTTAGCAGGAAGAAGAAGTGGTATGATACAACTGAAGTATGTACAGCATTACAAACCCTATGGAGTTTAAATGTAACAAGCAGAATTTTTTTATCCATCCATCCATCCATCATCTTCCACTTTGTCCCGCTAGTCGGGGTCACAGGGGGGACTGGAGCCAATTCTAGCGCCATCGAGCAAAGACAGAATTACACCATGGACAGGTTGCCAGTCCATTGCATGGCCAACACACGCTCATGAACACACTCACAAACACACTTACACCTACCGGCTATTTAGAGTGAGCGATCAACCTAACATGCATGTGATTGGACTGTTGGAGGAAACTGGAGTACCCAGAGGAAACCCACTCAAGCACAGGGAGAACATACACACTCCACACAGAGGGACCCAGACTGGAATCCAACCCAGATCGTAGCAACAGTGCTATGATTATTTTATGATATAAAAAAATTACGAAAAATTAAAGTTCACAGGCCTTCTCTGAAGCTACTTAAGGCCTAGAGGCTTCTCCCCCGTTTATATGTTATCAGAAATAGCATACAAGCAACCCCAAAAAGCTATTTTCAACACTGCAAATTACTCAGTGGGGTCTGATGCGACAGGTAATATACAAATATGTAGTTTTTTAGAAATATATTCAAGCTGAAAACATCTATATTTGGTATTTTGCACACATAGGGTCTGTCTCAAATTCTAGTGAGTGTGTAAGTAGGCTGTTTAGGTAGCAGCTGTGTAAGTATCAGTGTTCTCTCCTCATCTCTCCTCATAAAACAGATTACTGAGACTCTAGTTAGAGAGAGACTGCATCACGGCTTGTTCCCGCCCACTGCAGCACACTGTTGCTGGTTGCTACGCTACCAGCCTGCATCCAAAACAATAGCCCGAGGCTTAAAAATCCGCTAGCATAAATGCTAATGGCTCGAGTATAAAACTGTTAAATGGTGAAGGACTCGTTACAGAGTTGATAATAAAAAACTGTTTTGTGTGATTATATGACCAGAAACACATTAAAACTCCAGAGAGAATCAAAATAACTCACATTTTAAAACCACTTCACTGCTCGTAGATTAGCCTGTGTTGCATCATGGGATTGTCTTAGCGGCTGAGGAAGCGTTAATGCTTCCTTAAAATCAGGTCTAAATAAAGTTTCTCAGTAGACAGCATGTTTAAGGTATGTAAGAATTGGGACAGTCTACATGTCTGGAGCTCATACTATGATGTAAAATGCTGACTATGAAGACCCTCACTAGGTTTTGGGACACACCTATTGTCTCTGTTACAAAGGTCTTTCAGTGTAGCAGCTTCATCGGCCTCACCATCTCATGGACTTAATGGACTTTCAATTTGTTCCTGTCTCCAACCATAAACCATAACCTCACGTGAAACCAATCATGGTTGTCTCTGATAACATTGTGTCCTAGCAATTCATTTTCTTCCGTCTTTGTTCGACTTTTCATTTTCTAAATGAGACAGTAAAACCCTCCGTTTCTGTTCATGTCTTGTACAAGTCGTTTGTTGATACTAAAACAAATTAAAAATCTGTTATAGCCTAATTCCAGCTGGATTAGTTTCATAAGAGCTCTGGCAATTTAATTTGTAGGGGATTTGACTGACTTGTTGAGCTCGGATAAACCGAATCAAGACATCATTGGACATTTATGAAACTGAACAAACAAGCACACAGGAATAATAACAGATAAATGCTGTACATTATAGGACATTAAATATATACACTATATTGCCAAAAGGATTTGTTGAAGGCAGTGGTGTAAAGCACGCTGCCACTGGACTTTAAAGCTGTTCTCTCTGGTGTGACGAATCACAGTGGATGAGTCTGGGTTTGGTAGTTGCCGGGAGAGCGGTACATGTCTGATCGCATAGTGCCAAGTGTAAAGTTTGGTGGGGGGGGGGGTTATGATGTGGGGTTGTTTTTCAGGAGTTGGGCTCGGACCCTTAGTTCCAGTGAAAGGAACTCATAATGCTTCAGCAGACCAAGAGATTCTGGACAATTTCATGCTCCCAACTTTGTGGGGACAGTTTGGGGACGGCCCCTTCCTGTTCCAACATGACCGCGCAGCAGTGTACAAAGCAGCTCCATAAAGACATGGAGGAGCGAGTTTGGTCTAAAAGAACTTGACTGGCCTGCACAGAGTCCTGACCTCAACCTGATAGATCACCTTCGGGATGAATCTGAGAGGAGACTGTGAGCCAGGCTTTCTCGTCCAACATCAGAGTCTGACCTCACCAATGGTCTTATGGAAGAACGGTCAAACATTCCCATAAACACTCTCCTAAACTCAGAAGAGTTGAAGCTTTTATAGCTGCAAAGGGTGAGCAGACATCATATTAAACTCTATGGATTAAGAATGGATGTCCTTCAAGTTCATATGCGAGCGAATACTTTTGACAATGTAGTGTATAGCTTAGAACTCATGTTCAAATGTATTACACTTTATAGTAATGTTTATTATCTGTTTTCAATATTGTTACCACGGTGCTTCTGTCACATAAGCTCACGTCATATATTGCGATTGCAGAAGAAGCTTAGTCCCAGTTTGCAGTTTGTATTGTGACTAATAAAACCTGCCTGCTCATAAACACACACTGTGTCGAATTGTGATTTCTTATAACAGCATGCATTCTGGAATGGAATATTTATTTTTATTACAGTAATGCAATGTAATTTATTTGCATAAAATAATAAGGCGCCATCATTTATATCGTCACTGTCCAATAAAAAAAACAAGTATTTTTTTTTTCATTTTTTGGCTTTTCTACCTAATTTGACCTTTACAGTCCTATACATTATATCAAAATGTTTATAATTGGACCAATGAAATTGATCTGAAAGTGCTCTAAAAACAATATCTTTCCACTAACCTGCCTTAAAAGTAAAGAGAGTTTTTGTCCTCTCCTGTACGTCCTACATTCTACCACCCACCAGGATCCTCCCCCAAGACTCCTGTTGAAGACAATATCCCAGTTGAGAAAAGGCAGTCAAGAAACCCACTACCAGTTTATATGATGGGGTTATAATAACACTGCTGTCAATGGAACCAGATGTTTTTTCAAGTCAATATTTTTGGTACGTTCAGTATAAAAGTTCCACACAATGTAACAAAGGGAAAAAACAAAACAAAGGTAAATTCAAAGGAGTGATCCAATGCGGCAGAGCAATGGTAATAAACAAGGTGGGCAAACGAAAGAGGAATAATAGTAATATACATAAATATATAGCAATAATACAAGTTATAACATGTTTCTAACTATGGCTGTAAAGTGTAATGCACTCATATTTATTTCATCATGTTTATAATGCCTCAGAAATGCTTTATGATGGATTTCCAGATTTCTGTAGACATGATATTGTCAAAGACCTATAGATGTTAAAGACCTATAGACAATACACACCTATAGACATTACAGACCTATAGACGTTATAGCCCTATATATGTTATAAACCTATAGACATTATAGCCCTATAAACGTTATAAACATATAAACATTGTAGACCTATAGATGTTATAGCCCTATAGACATTACATACCTATATACGTTATAGACCTATAGACATTATAGCCATATATATGTTATAGACCTATAGACATTATAGCCCTATAGACATTATAGCCATATATATGTTATAGACCTATAGACATTATATCTCTATATACATTATAGACCTGTAGACGTTATAGCCCTATAGACATTACATACCTATATATGTTGTAGACCTATAGACATTACATGCCTATAGATGTTATAGCCCTATAGACATTATAGACCTATAGACATTGTAGACCTATAGATATTACATGCCTATAAATGTCATAGCCCTATAGACATTATAGACCTATAGACATCATAGCCATATAGATGTCATAGCTCTATAGACATTATAGACCTATAGACATCATAGCCATATAGATGTCATAGCCCTATAGACATTACATACCTATAGATGTCACAGCCCTATAGACATTATAGACCTATAGACATCATAGCCCTATAGACATTATAGACCTATAGACATCATAGCCCCATAGACATTACAGACCTATAGATGTCATAGCCCTATAGACATTATAGACCTATAGATGTCATAGCCCTATAGACATTATAGACCTATAGACATCATAGCCCTATAGACATTATAGACCTATAGACATCATAGCCCCATAGACATTACAGACCTATAGATGTTATAGACCTATAGACTTTTTAGAGTTTGAGGAAAGAGGAACTGTTTCAGTGGAACTCTGTTTTAGAGGTTAACCTTTGTTCCCGGTCACCAAAAACACAAGTGTTATCATTTTGTTATTACATTAGCGTGAGGTCGATTCGAACAGGACTGCTATTACAGAGGGACCCCAGGGATCAGCAAATTACAGATCATTTGCTCCAGAATTATTACTTTGAGGACCTGTAAAAATCATGGGTTGCGTCAAGTGTCGTTCAAATTACAACACATCTCCAAGTAAACCCGATTCGGCTTGAACAGCACTATAAAATACGAAAATTATGCAGGTGCTTTTAAAGACTACAGCAAAACCATAGAGAAGAACGTAATTATAGCCTCCATCTGACAAGGCAGGCCATTGGAATAACCAGCATGACGTGGTATAAAACTTGAATTGTTTTCTGTGTACTTACAGTTGTCCACTAAAATAGATATGCACACCCACACCAGTGTTTTATAAGACATCACACAACAGAGTCTTACAGTGAAGGACTGACAGCATCTAACAGGACATCAGTATCTGCTGTCAGTCAGAGCTTGATTAGTTAAGGGGTGGTATTCAAGGCTGTAATGTGTGAGGTTGATTTATTTTTTTATTTTTGATCTTTATTTTCACACAGTTTAAAAACATGAGTTGTACTTTGCAGTGTGTAAAGATTTCATGGTGAGATGACTGATAACATACATTAAAATAATCAGTTGTGCAAAAGTCAGAGACCATAGACTGACATCATTTAATTAATTTCCATAAAACTCTTGATATTAACACTTACAGACCCCGAGTACTTTTGCACAGTTGTTTTGGTATTTTGTTCATATACAATTACAGTAACAAAGAAAAACTAATTTTAATAAGTACATATGTTGTTATTACCCAGATAACAAATCCCGCTAACCAGGGTCCCCCTTGGGAGTACCCAGAGGAAACCCACTCAAGCACCAACCCAGATTGTCTTGCTGTGAGATGACAGTGCTAACCACTACACCACTGTGCCCCTTACAGTTATCTTAATTTTTATTGATTTTTATTTTTCTTCAGCTGCCGTTTACACTGTGTGAAAATTTCATCAGGAATTGATTAGAAATTGATAAAAATTAAAGAAGATATTTTTAGTAAAGACGGTCCTGTCCTGTATGTTATGCTCACTGGATACATTTGGACTTTGATGCTTTGTTTTCAAATGACATGAAATTTCAAATGTCATTCATTCTGGAAGTGCATTTGGGGTCTGGACGTAATTATTCCCCAGTCATATGACCACCATTGCACTCAAGCAATTTCACCATTTTAGGAACTCCTCATTTTTAATAACATATGAAAGTAACTCTAACGTTTGACATCAAAGTAGGTTCTGGCAAAGAAATTCTTAATGACATATTTCTAAAACTGATATTCACTGTTCCTATAATCCACTAACTCTGGAAAAGCAGAGAGGACATCGATTGCTGCCTTGTTGACTTGAACCCCATGGAGACGTGATCTATTAATACAGCTGCATTAGATCATCTTGAACTTTGGAAACGCGGTCCTATTTCCTATAAGATTAATCACAATGCACACACATTGCCCAATGCCACTTGAGCTTCAGGTGGATTGGAGTGGCTTGTACTGATAGACAGGGCTGGAGCCAATCCTGGTGTCATCGGGCGAAAGTCGCCAGTCCATCTCATGGCTAATACACTCACACCTACGGGCAATTAAAGTGAGTGATCAACCTAACATGCATGTGTTTGGACTGTGGAAGGAAACCGGAGTACCCGGAGGAAACCACTCAAACACAGAGAGAACATACACACTCCACACAGAACAGCCCGGACTAGAAATCCAACCCAGATCATCTTGCTGTGAGGAGACAGTGCTGACCACTACACCCCAGTGCCACCGATATGCTGTCTATGTAGATGCTAAAAGAATTTGCATATCTTTGTGAATTTTACTCATTTAGACTTTATTTAGAATTTAAATATCAAAAATTGTCATAGCGCCTGCAATTTCTGTAAATTTCAGCACATACAGGTCTTGAAAATAAGCAAAACATATTAATAAACTATTTGTTTGAGGTGCCTATGAGCTGACAGTGCTGAAAATAACTGACTTTCTTGTTTTTCTGTCCTTTTGGATTCATTCCAAGTGCTAAAACTCTGATACACAGCAGGTCAGACATTGCTTTTCATTTTAACCTGAGTTGCATGTTTGCAACTGTTTTTGCAACTCAGAAAACAATGCAAATGAAAATATTCAATATTATATTTACATATTATTCAGTATTTCATTGACCAGAAGTTCTAGTTTCTGCTTTTCACCATACAAATAACCCCAAACTCATTCAGTGATGTTGAGGTTCTGGGCTCTGGGGTGGTCAGTCCATTGTTCTGAGAACAGCAGCATCTTCTTTGCTCTCAGTGAGGTGCTTCTTGAGCAGCTACACATCCTTTCAGACCCACAGCACTGAGGAGTATACTCACAATGGAAGGATGGACAGAAACACCTGTGGATGGTCTCAGATCTGAAGCAGGAGTGGAGTAAGCGTATTGATTTACATATGATCCGCTCAGAAAAGTGACACTAAATAAACAACGTGGTCCATTTTTTGACTTTTGCTGCTCCTAGAAACCTACTAGATAGAAGGTTTGGTTATGACCATGACAAATAATTCTACAGGAAGAAGCAGCTACAGCTGATTGGTTGGTAATGAAGCCCAGTAAAGCATTAGAGGACAGCAGGTGGTGAAAACACCCTCACTGCGGACACATTATACTTTCATTTAACACAAATTAAATTAGGATTTAAAAAAAAAACAGAGCGTTCTAACACCACCGCTCTCGCCCTTCATAAACAAGACAAATAAAGCCTGCGCAGCTCTCTCTGTCCTGAACCAGCTGAAAAACAGGCCCAGTAAACATAAAATTTCACACTTTGGTGGAGTCCTTAATTATATCGTGCAAGAAAACACCATATTTGTATATGCACCGCTAGCTGAAGTGCGTCATTCACAGGCTCGCGCTAGACACTGCCAGCTATTCAGGACGCTCAGATCGTGAGCGCCTTTATTTTCTGAATTGGGAAGCGAAACTGTTCAATGGGAAAGTGCTAGATTTCCTCCGCAGTTTTACGAACACCTCTTATTTTTGCCGCTCATTCACAAAGTGGCTAGTCTGTATTTATAGCACCAAGTGATGAAGACAGATACAGCGTTCAGGCTTTTCTTAGAAGTAGCAAGCATCACCCCTAGAAGCGTAGCTCACACATTTGGGGATTTGTTTGGGATGCCCAGCATGGGGCCACCAAACACACACATTGTTTGTTTCTGTGAATTGTGGGGGCTTCATATAAACTCCCATTCAGGTCCTGGAGACTTTCCCAAACATTAACCAGGACTACTACTAGCATATCCCATACACAAAACCCCATCTTTATCTGAACCTTAACCTGACCTAACCCCATCCCAACCCAAACCTTACCATAAGCCTAACCTTAACCTGACCTAACCCCATCCCTAACCAAGCCTTGCTATAACCCTAACCTTAACCTGACCTAATCCCATTCCAACCCTAACCTTACCATAACTCTAACCTTAACCTGACCTAACCCCATCCCAACCCAAGCCTTGCTATAACCCTAACCTTAACCTGACCTAACCCCATCCCAACCCAAACCTTACCATAAGCCTAACCTTAACCTGACCTAATCCCATTCCAATCCAAGCCTTACCATAAGCCTAACCTAAACCTGACCTAACCCCATTCCAACCCAAACCTTACCATAACCCTACACTTAACCTGACCTAACCCCATTCTAACCCAAACCTTACCATAAGCCTAACCTTAACCTGACCTAACCCCATTCTAACCCAAACCTTACCATAAGCCTAACATTAACCTGACCTAATCCCACTCCAACCTAAACCTTACCATAACCCTACACTTAACCTGACCTAGCCCCATTCTAACCCAAGCCTTACCATAAGCCTAACCTTAACCTGACCTAATCCCATTCCAACCTAGACCTTACCATAACCCTACACTTAACCTGACCTAGCCCCATTCTAACCCAAGCCTTACCATAAGCCTAACCTTAACCTGACCTAATCACATTCCAACCCAAACCTTACCATAAGCCTAACATTAACCTGACCTAATCCTATTCCAACCCAAACCTTACCATAACCCTACACTTAACCTGACATAACCCCATTCTAACCCAAGCTTTACCATAAGCCTAACCTTAACCTGACCTAATCCCATTCCAAACCAAGCCTTACCATAAGCCTAACCTAAACCTGACCCAACCCCATCCCAACCCAAACCTTACCATAAGCCTAACCTTAACTTGAAGTAACCCCATCCCAACCCAAGCCTTACCATAAGCCTAACCTTAACCTGACCTAACCCTCACCTTTACGCTAACCTTAACTTAACCCCAAACCTAAGCTTAACCTTACTCTGACCTTACCTTGACCTTAACCTTAACCTAACCTCCCACTAACATTAACCTTAAACTTAACCCTACCTTACCTTAACCTTACCATACCCCATCCCAACCCCAACCTTACCATAACCCATAACCTTTACCCTACTTTTAAAAGTTTAATTCTATCCTGACCTCACCTTGATCTTAACCTTAACCCAACCTTACCCTAACCTTAACTTAACCTTATCCTAGCCTTAACCTTTGCCTGACCATACTCTACCCTTTCCTTAACATTAACATTAATCTTAACAACATTAACCTTAAACTTAACATAACCTTAACATTAACCTTACCTTTAACCTGAACCTTAACATAACATCATCCTAACCTTACCCCAACACTTTCTTTATCCTAACCTTAACCTTAATCCTAACATCCCTTAACTTAGCCCCTTACGCTAACCACTTCTTAACATCTATCCAAGTCTAAACTTAACCTTATTTTCCACAAATAAGTGGTTTGACTATTAACTATAAAACCTATAAAACATTCAGGTTTAGTTAAACAATGTTGCTTCTGTTGGTTTGTCTGCTTTTCCTCTGGTTTTCCTGTGAAGTTAGAAAATTGTCTTGAAAATGTACAAAAACAAACACACACCCCATCATCACCACATGCCTCTTCAGTTCACTTGTGTGTGTGCAGAGGGACTTTCACCCTGTAATAACTCTCACACCTCCAGATAGAGCCTTCATTCACTCCCAGCTAAAGATAAAGGTGTGCTATTGTGCTCCGGTGGATTTCAAACCTGACGTGTGAATAGATCACAGGTAACCTCAGCTTACCTCATAATCACCATAATAAAAATAAAACACGTCACATGAGTCACGCACGAGTCAGTTAATAGAGTTTGACTTGAGTTAAGAATAAATTTAGAGACAAGACCTGAGTCAGTTATGGGTGAGTGATAAGCAGCGAGGGTAGGTGGTGATTATTTAACAGTTACTCTGAATTCATTAAAAAAATGTTTTGCCACACCAAGAGTCAGTTAAGGGTTTGTTAGAGTCAAGTCATGGCATAGTTGACAGTGAGTTAAGTTCACTCATGAGTCAGTTAAGGGTTAGTTAGAGTCAAGTTATGAGTCAGAGTCGGCTTATATCTGATTCTGATCTAAACCTGATCTGATTCTGATTATAAGTCAGTTGAGGGTAAGTTAGAGTCAACTCATGAATCGGTTAAGGGTTAGTCAGAATCAACTCATGAGTCAATTAAGAGGTAGTTAGAGTCGACTAATGGGTCTGTTAAGGATAACTTTAAGGATGATTTGGGCAATCTGAAACATTTCTTTAAGCAATACACGACTTGACTCTGACTCGTCTTTAAACTCATCCTTAAATGATACATGACTTGATTCAGACTCATCCTTAATTGATACATGACTTGATTCAGACTCATCCTTAATTGATACATGACTTGCTTCAGACTCATCCTTAATTGATACATGACTTGATTCAGACTCATCCTTAATTGATACATGACTTGATTCAGACTAATCCTTAATTGATTAATGACTTGATTCAGACTCATCCTTAATTGATACATGACTTGATTCAGACTCATCCTTAATTGATACATGACTTGATTCAGACTCATCCTTAATTGATACATGACTTGATTCAGACTCATCCTTAATTGATACATGACTTGATTCAGACTCATCCTTAATTGATACATGACTTGAGTCAAGTTAACCCTTAAAGGACAAACCTGCTGACTTGTGCTTTGACTCTTTCAATTATGACTCAACCCACAAACACATGCACACAAAGCAACAAACTGGCAGACTAAGTCAGATTAGTTGTAAAGAAATATACTGCAGTTCCATCTTCAACAATAACCTCGATAACAAGAACATTTTAGCCAATTTTTATTGATTTCATACAATAATGCCCCTTAAAAGAGTACTCCACTCAGTACTCCACAATCACCACAGTCTTTAGTGTATCTAGGTTAAGGCCCATAAACAAACATTTGCCTTCAAATGAAATAGTACATGTGGCTGCTCTCATGGGAAAACTTTTCTTTGTATTATTTTTTTATTTTTTATTTAACAAACACCAGCTGTTATTTACATTGTGTGAACATTTGATAATAGGTGGGGAAAAAGAAATTTAGAAAATTGAAACTCTAGTAACACTTTGTTATACAGTATGGTGAGTATCTAATATGTAATACATAATTATGTAATAATTACAAGTAAAGTTCAATATATATTTTGCACATACATAGTTACATATACTGTGTGAACATATTAGACATCTGATTACCTTAACTTTCATTGAAAATTAAGAATGTTTTTCTTTCTTCTGTAAAGTTATCACTTTGGAGCTATGTGGATTTGTGGGTATTTGTTGTTAGCATAACAATGTGTAAATGTGTTACATATGCTATGCTGACTTGATGAGTTAGTGGAGAGTCGATGGAGTGGGTTTAGCGTCTACCATAATGTATTTAATTCAATTCAAGTCAAGTTTATTTGTATAGGACTTTTTACAATGATGTTGTCTCAAAGCAGCTTTACAGAAGTTTTGAAAACAGACAACATATATCATCCAGTGAGCAAGCCAGAGGCAACAGTGGCAAGAACACCCCCCTTAGACTGGAGGAAGAAACCTTGGGAGGAACCAGACTCACAAGGGGAGACCCATTCTTCTCTGGTCAAACAGTATTTACAGTTTAAACTAAATACCAAATAAAAGAGTCTCTGTTTGAAATCTGGATAGCAATGCTTTAGAAGCTGCACAGGTAGAGGCAGTCACTGACTGAGGCAGTCTTTGACTGAGGCAGTCTCTGACTGAGGCAGTCTCTGACTGAGGCAGTAGACTTGTGTGGCTAGAAATGACAGGCCAGGTATTAGCAGTGGTTCTAATATGTATACCTGTGATCAAGGACGGATTAAGGATAGTCTGGGCCCCTGTGTAAAGAGTTCCCCAAGGATACCACCCCCAACCCGCGCCCCTCGTGATCAAGGGCCCTCTAATGGTATGGCCTGCTCTTCTCTAGAGCCCCCTGGTTGGGGCTCTCATAACCAGGGCCCTCTAAAATGATGCCCCCCTCTTTCCTAGGACCCCTAATAGCCAAAAGTCGAAGTCAGAGCAGTGCCACAACATTTCATCCATTTTCATAAGGGGCCCAAAAGTATGACTAGGGCCCAAAAGCATGGCTAGGGCCCCCAAGACGCCCTGGGGTCAAAGTCCCTAAAAGTCAGAGGATCCTTAAAATAGAGGGCCCTCGGAAATGTGTATCATAAATGTTGATAGGAATCGCAAAATAAATTTGGGCCAGGGTCCCCTGACCTCAAGGGCCCCTGGGCGCTGGCCCCACTGGCCCGGTCAGTAATTGAGCCATGCCTGTGATACATTCTCACTGACCACTTCATTACATCCATCTCCTTGTATACAACTTTATCAGTTCCACATGCCATATAGGAGCCCCACCGGACCACCACAGAGCAGGCACCAGTAGGGAGGTGGATCATTCTCAGCACTGCAGTGACACTGATGTAATGGTGGTGTGTTAGTGTGTGCTGTAGTGGCGTGAGAGGATCAGACACAACACAACACGCATTAACACACCAGTGTCACTGCAGTGCTGGGAACGATCCGCCTCCCAAATAGTACCTGCTCTGTGGTGGTCCTGTGGGGGTCCTGATCATTAAAGAACAGGGTAATAAAGTATACAGAGAATCAGATGGACTGCAGTCTGTAAGTCTAGAACTACAAAGTGCTCCTGTATGGTAAATAGAGCTGATAGATTGGACAGTGTGTATACACCTGTTGTGTTCAGGTTCATGTGAACCCAGCATTCATGAAAAGAATGCTATTAAATAATTAAAGATAATAAATAAATTCTGATTATGCATTTGATTAATTTCCTGATTGTATCAGACTGTTAGTCATAGTTGTTTTACTGATGTGCAACTGTTCTGGAGATTAGACAATAGCTGTGCTTATTGTTCGCAAAGCTGTTTACTGAAGTGTAAAATCCCTGTGACCAAATGAAGCATGTGTGCGGGGACGGCTCGCTCCGGAGTCCAGACGGTGCGTGATGGTGGCCAGTCGCTGATGTATACAATGATTCCACGACAGTGTGACGATGCTAAGATTGAATTAGCACCCTGCCAACGCAGAGCTACCACCTCACTTCACTGTTCATCATGGCATCCCACGCGTACACACATACACACACTGCTGACGCATCGAGACAGTCACTCCCCGGGCGGCCGACTGGACCGTGCCACCCTGCCAAATCTCCCACTTTCTCGCTTCTGAGCAGCAAAGCATTCTGGGCTGTTGGCGCTAACACACTGGTGCCAGTTCAGCAGTCTCTGAATATCTTTTTCGCTCCGTCTCTCTCTCTCTTGCTGTCATTCTTGTCCCTCTGTCTGGACAGTGCCAGCATTTGAGTGGTGGTGGGGGGGCACATTGACACGGGTGCATAGAGGATATGGAGCAGATTGGAATGGTCAGCCAAAGCGGGGGCCACTGTTTGAAGGATGGACAGGACAAGGGTGTTGCACCAAGCCTGCCGTACAAAGATAGCACATTGTATTGTGGCACTGCTCTGGGAATTGATGGCACAGAGTGACTGAATGTCTTTCTAAACACAGGAAATCACAATGTTCTGTCCAGGGTTTAGAACAAGAGGAAGATTTAGTACCTTGCAGCTAATTTGGGAACGGAAATGTCTATAAAACCTATAATCAGCATCTGATAAGCATGCAATTTATTGCAAAACAGTGTGTTGTGTTATAGTGTTATATACTACATATAGTATGTTATGATGTTATATACCATATACTAAATATAATTACAGTAAACATTATTCCAGACCAGCTTTCCAGTAATGTGAGTCCAGCTCATAATGAATGACACCAACAGAGAAAGTGTCTGGACAAACTCCCTTAAATCATGAGGAAGAACCGCTGAGAGAAACCACTACTTGAACAGAAAACTTATTTAAGAGCAGGACAAAGTACTGAGTTGAATAGGAATCAAAAGGAAAAACTCTCATAAAGACCACAAAGAAGAACTGCTGAGAAAAACCAAAACTTAAATCTGAAACTTCCAAGGAACATGATAAAGAACCAGAGACTGAACAGTCAAAGACAGCAGAATTCCCCTATATTATACAATGCTGAAGTAGAAACACTGAGATGAACCAAAGCTCAAACAATAAGTTCCCTAGATGCATGAAGAAGTCTAAAAAAAAAATGAGAGCATGAAGAACCAATGAGAGGAACCAAAACTCAAATCAGAAACTTCATGAAAGCATGAGTCAGGACAGAGACACAAAAGCAAAATGTTCTTGGAACATGATGATGAAAAACATAAACAAAAGAACATAGATAGACATGAGATAAACCAATAATTAAATGAGAAGCATTCTACATGCATAAAGAAGAACCACTCAGAGGAACAAAGACTCAAAAAGAAATACTCTATGACAGCATGATGAGAAACCAGTAAGAGGAACCAAAACTAGTCAGAAACTGAACCCAGCAAAAGGACAGCGACTCCTTAACAGCATAAAGAAGAATGAATAAGATGATCCAAGAGTCAAAGGAGAAGCGTTCTTAGTACATGCAGAAGAACCACTCAGAGGAACCAAGACTCAGATCAGAAACTTCCTAAGAGCATGGAAAGACCCAGTGAGTGAAACCTACCCTCAAAAGGAAAAACTTCTTAAGAGCATGATGAAGACCCGGAGTCAGAATAACTTCCCAACAGCATGAAGAAGAACCAATAGGACGATCTAAATTCAAATAAGAGGTTTTCTTGGTACATGAAGAAGTACCACTGACAGGAGCTAAGTCTCAAATCAGAAACTTTCTAAGAGCACGATAAAGACCCAAAGTCAGCACAATGACTCAAAAGCAAGATTCTCTTGGAGTATAAGGAGCTACTGAGTGGAACAAAGACTTAAAAGGAAATGACATGAAGAACCACTGGGAAGAACCAGATCAGAAACTTCCTAAGAGCACGATGAAGACCCAGTGATAGGACAAAGACTTAAAAGCAAATGTTCCTAATGGCAAGAGGAGGAACCATACTCGCAGTTCGAGATCCATTTCTTCTTATCAGAATCACATTTTGATCATGCACTTAGCGTGCAATACTCTTGTGATCTCCGGGACCCTTGCAGAGCTTGTGGGGCCAAAATGCCAGTTGGCCATCTGACCCCTGCAGAGCTTTGATGACTGGACATACCATACACACATGGACATTTTGCCACTCATACTGATAAAGATCTGGAAATTTGTAAACCTCTGTTCTGCAGTCAGCATTAAGACCAAGGGGTGAAGTCTGGATCAGAGTTTGCTTGTCTTGGACAGATGAAATGATCTTGGTGGTGTGGCACAGCAGTTGCCGTTGGCTTCCAGTTAATCCTTCATGGCTACTCAGTTGTGTACGAATGCTTGCTCTTGACCAGCTTTTCTACCTCACATACTAAACCATTATGGGCAGCACTGCTTTGTACTTCAGGCTCTAGCCAAGTCTCATGCCTTTCTCATGAGCGTTCGTGTTTATTCCATGACTGTGGGAGTAACATAACACCTACGACTCGGAGATCACGACCTGACCAGTAATTATCTCTAAATGAACCCCACCAAATTACCTTTAAAATGCATCACAAAACGATCCCCTGACATGAGAAGTCACGGAGCGGAGTAGCGAATAGAGGGCGAGCAGGGTATTACTGCCTTTGTGTCTGAGGCAGAGAGAGGTACGGACAGAGAGACAGTGAGAGAGGGATTATTATCTCCCTTTGTGTCTTGGTATCAGAGGTTGTGGTGTTTTTATTAAAGGAGTTAATGATATCACGCCTGCAGTGTCATTTCTCCCTCTCTCTCCCTGTCTGTCTCCATCTGACTCTCTCTCTCTCTCTTTGGCGTGACTTGTCTTGTTTGTTAAGATGCCCACATGGTCATTACTAATGTATATTACCGGTGAGGATGATTCATTTCCTCAAGATGAGAAGGACAGGGGTGGAGGATCAGACTGAATTTGAGACGGAACACTGTTTATGAACATAGATAGATAGATAGATAGATAGATAGATAGATAGCAATACAGTTATAGATAGATAGATAGATAGATAGATAGATAGATAGATAGATAGTAATATATATATAGATAGTAGTAGATATAAAGACAGTAATATATCTATAATACATATCTATAATATATAATTATGGTATTATATCTATAATAATATGTTTATAATACATTTATAGATAGATAGATAGACAGACAGACAGACAGACAGACAGACAGATAGATAGATAGATAGATAGATAGATAGATAGATAGATAGATAGATGCAGGCGTTCAGCTTTAATTCAAGGAGTTCAACAAAATATTGCTTTAACTGTTTAGGAATTAAAAGATTTACACAGTCCCTTCATTTTTACAGGCTCCATGTATCTGGACAGTTGACCGATAGCCGATTTCATGGTCAGGTGTTACTTGTTCCCTTGGTACAGCATGAGAATTTAATTAGAATGAATAAGTGTTTGGTAGATGTTCATGAGAACTCTCTCTGTGTGGTCTAAAGAGCTGTCGATGCAAGTGAAGGGGGCCAATGTCAGGCTGAAAACAAAACCAAGCACATTGATAAAGAAGGAACGCACTGGAGAGCTCAGCAACACCAAAAGACCAAGAAGACCACTAAAGTGGATGATCACAGAATTATTTCCATCATGAAGAAAATCTCTAAAGAATCCTAGAGAAGGATGCTGTATCATCTCCAGCCTCTAATCCACAGACATATTGACGCACTCCTCTATTTGCTGCTTATATGCAACCATCCTTCAGGAAGTGCGCTTTTCTAGTTATTAGCTATTAGCTATTATAGTTATATAAATGCTTCCTGAAGTGGAAATAAATATGTATATTGATTTCTTGACATGAAAAAATAGCCTATCTGTTTGGCACTGATCTTATAAAATGATTCATTTTAGAAAAAGCAAAAACTATGATTACTCATAACATTGATGTTATAAGCATACCAATAACATGGTAGATAACACATCCTGCCATAAGATATTATGACAGAATATATCCAGTCCTTCACTCCTTCAGTTCCTTCAGTTCAGATTTTCTGAACAGTGTAAGGCCAACTGCAAACAACGGGTCATGTTTGGTCCATCCAAGTATCCTGACCCAACTGACATGACAGATGTCATAATGTTTGAGGTCATTGCACCCTGTAGAGGTGACTGGTACCATGACTCTGTTATATAACTAAACCAAATCTGTCATGACAGCACATGACATCTGCCATGGCGTGATTATAACACTGAATTACATGAATGCATTTAAGAATCAGATCATAATTGGATTTCTGCAGTTATTCGATTAATCAAGTGACCATGTAAATGGCCCAGTCTGCTTAGATTGGATTAAGGGATAGAAATCTGATTAAGAAATTTTATAAAGAGATCTGAAACACAATCAAGCTCAGCGAGTGGGCATGTACAGTACTGTGCAAAGGTTTTTTAGGCACTTGGGGACATTAATATACTTTAATAATATTCTAATAATATTCTAATGGTATTAATACAGTAAGCAGCATTTTTTTCATATGTCAGTGGTTATGTTTACATACGGAGATTTTCTCCAATCCAACTGAATTCATTCTGATTATAGATTTAGTGTCCCACCCTGTCTCATTCTGTCTGTTTATGTTGTTGTTTATATAGTCCTGTCATTGCCATGCTGGTCTGTTTTGGTCACATGTCTGTCTGTCTTTGTCTCAAGTCTGCATCTTCTTCTGGTGTGACCAGGTGTTCCTTGTTAGGTGTTCCTGATATACCCTTTTAGGGGTGTGCCATAACGTATTTTATACAATAATAACATTTTTGAATATGGTGAATGATATTATACACTGAAATATCGTGCCATATCACCCATCCCTAATTATCACATCAGAGCACTACTTTTACTGTTTTTAGCAAAAGATTTCCCATTATATATCTACTAGAGACAGATTTGATCTGTCCAGTATCATTCACTTTACTTCAGTCCTGGATATATGGAGATATTTGTAGTGCATTATTTAGTATCGTGACATTCTGGATCATTGACTTCTCTTACAATCTGATGAATTCTTGTATTTTTTAATTTCTCAGTTAGGGGTGTGTCATATCATATCGTATGCAATAATAAAATTTACCTTTTGTTGCAGTAGTGTATTCTTGAAATATTTTTTTTATTCAATGTTTTGTCATATGGCCAAGAGTATTGTTACCATAAAATATTGTGATATTATTGTAGGGCCATATCGCCCACCTCTATACCCTTTGTTTTCTCCTAGTCCTTGTCATTCATTGTACTTAGAATGAATGACATGTTATTATTATCCTGTCATCTTATTTCCAGTCTGTCGTGTTGTTTAGGGTTAGATATTCCATCATCATCTTTCCTGTAAGTCTGTTTATGTTTCATTGTTTACTCTGTTGTGCAGCACACCTCGTTTTGTTTATTTTCATCAAAAATATAAGACATATCATCGCTGTCCAATGAAAATCAAGTCTCTCCAAAATTGCAACTTTACAGGAGAGACCAAAAACATACTTTACTTTCAATGTAAGTCAATGGAACCAGAATTGTTTCCAAGCTATTTTGGAGCACTTCTATTGGTCCATTCGTCATGACATGTTCACACAATGTGAAACTGGCATGGCATGTTCAAATGACATAGAAAACTCAAAATTGAAAAAATTAAGATATATGTTTTTCATTGGACAAGTGTATCCATATGCAAGTGTATCCGCCTTCCACGTCTACGGCCCTGTTACATTAAGACTGAGGTGTTTATATGCTCACTCTACTCAACAGCCTGTTGAAAATCTCCATTTACATGCACTCTACAAGTAATCGGATCTAACCCTAACCCTAACCCTAACTAGGTGTAAAATGTTACCATGACAACGAGCATCAAGCGAGTTCAGTCAGCATGTGCTGGTGTTTTTAACTGCTTTAAAATGATGGCAGACTTCACGTGTACTTATTAATGCCAGCCCCACCGGCACGAAACCTCTGGATGAAAGTGTGCACCGTCGTTCATTTGCTCATGCACTCATCTGAACAGTTTGTTATTGCTAGCTTTACGGCCGCCCATCCTGCTAACTGTTTTTAAATCTTTTAAGGTTTGAAGCACAAGCTTCGTCTACTCTGAAGACCAGTCTCTACCTCCCGCCACATTGAAATTTCCTCTTCGACACAACTGCACATGTGCAGATCTTTAATGTTCTAATTGGGAATGTAATTGGATACAGGTGTTCACACGTCTACTGTTCTTCTATTAAACAGATTATTTATGGGATTACCCACCTCGTCCAATTGGGTATAAATTGTAATCGGAGTGACCTCAATCGGACTAGTCTATGTGCATACATGGACGTATTCTATCACGACTGGGCTATTAGTCGGGGCAACTGACGGATTATCAGGCTGCATGTTCTCATCTAATACCTGCTTTGACTGCTCAGTACCTCATTAAACTAAATCAAGATTGCTGCTGAAGGAACTCAATACATTCATACAATGTCTGGGGCGTCCAGGAGAAATCTGGAACTACACTTTGTTCTTCAAACTGGAGCTCAAGCTGTTATCTACTTCTTTCAGAATAGGATATTCATGCTAGTTACGTCTGTTCTAATGATATCTGGTGTTCTTACTGGTGAAAATACACTTCCTGCTTTGATAAAGGTTTTTGAACAATGAGCTTAGGTGCTTCAGGCTTTTTCACAGTAGTGTACATTCTTACTCTGATTTCTCGGTGTGTGCATGAATGAAAACAGATGAGGGTACTTAAAATAAACAAGCGGCTTGACGGCTCACATGCTTGATGTTTCAATTCTTCATCTTCTTTCTTATTTCTGCATTGCTTGACATAAGTAGTCCAAGAGTTTCCCATTATCAGCTCACCCAAGTGCATGTATACAAGTGAGTACTTACACAATATGTTTTTCTGCAAGTATCAGATAATTTAGTGCATGTAACACACTTATGGTTACAGGTGTCATACAGCAAGATTTACGTCAAATAGTTGCACTTACGCAACTGCGTTTAACTACTTTATCTTCTAGAAACACTGGCTGAGTATTGCATTTCTACTGTATGTAGTCTTGTATTTATTCTCTTCTCTGTGGGTATTCCAGTCTTGCTAGGTATTGCTCTGTGTCTAACCTTATATTGTGCTGTCTTATTTCTAGGTATCAGCACTGGTACTTGTTTATGGCAGTGTTTGAGCTCAAGAGTAGTTTGGACTTAAACCTGTTTGTACTAGATATAGATTCATGACTGAACACATAGCACTTATGGATAAGAGCGTCTGCTAAATGCTGTAAATGTAAATGTAGTCAGCTTACAACAGTTTTATGTTGACCTTACACCAAGCGATTTTCAGGCGATGTAAAATAGTGACGTGAATATTGTTGACAACTAATAGGAGAGCTCTGTTCACCACCAAACGGGAAGCCGCAAGGAACGCACCCCTGCGTGCAGCTCCTCCAACACGGTCCACAAGCGCACCGGAATGTCTGGCGGGCAAAGAAGTTAGACATGGAGGGAAGTCCGGCGAGGGTTCGGAAACTGCGCTTCTCCTGGACTTTACTAAAGGAGGAGAAACTGGTGGAGCTGTGGAGTGAGCTAGAGTGCCTCTTTGATGTGTCTTCATATTTATACCACAACAGTGGAAAAGAAAAAAAGGTGGACAGGAATCGCTGACGCCCTCGAAATCCCAGCCGAACGGAGCCACAGTGTTTACGACTAGTCTACCAGCAAACCGTATAAATGGGAAATAATCTCAAAAGGAATCGAGTTGCAGTCTTTAAATAGTGACTCTAAAAGACCCCCAGTCTTTGCAAAATAGCCTGTGACTAGTCTGTGAATAAAAGTCTGTGACTAGTCTTTAGATGTGAGAGGGTGAGAGGGACTGTCTTTTCAAAGTCTTTTAAAAGTCTTCTAGTGTATAATCAGCATTAAACAGCCTGGTACAAGATTGTCTTAACGTTATGTCCTAGAGCCATATTTTATCAATGGAAACGTACGTGTCGCCCTCCACCGCAGAGAGATTGCGTGATCGGTGACGTGGTTCTGTCTCTGTGCTATCCCATAGGCTGTAGCTAGACGCTGCTGTTGACTCACAGTCGCCGACTGGCCTAGATATTAAACATACTAGAAGTTTGTCGGGATTAGTCGGCAACAGGTCGGCGAGCGTCTTTCAGCTGTTCACACTACACGACTGAGCGAGCGCCGAGTGGTCGCCGATTTGCCTCCGAGCAGAGGTTTTTGTCAAAAAACAGTCAAAAATCTACAAAAACCAGTCAGCAACTGAAAAACCAGGTTTAAATCGTGTAGTGTGAACTAAACATTAGAGGCTTATAGTTGTTTGTATACTGTTCTACTTGAGTCTCTTGTTTGTAGACCAAACACACTGTCTTTTAGTATTTTGCTCCACACACAGCTTTAGTACCTCATCAACAGTGGATGGACAGGCAAGTGGTCGCACCTATACATTCACCTGGCAGCTATTTAATGTCTAGATACCCTAAGTAAGAGGCGGGGGCCGCCATTTGTATTTTTGGTTAGGTTAGTGTTGGGTTAGGCAGGCTTAGAGGTTCTGTTTTCTTCATTTCTTTGGCACCGTCTTTTATCCACCGTGGCTGGGGAACTATCTGGGGCCACCGTGTTTAGTTTTTTTATAGGTTTATTAGTCTGAATACTTGTTTTTGTGTGTGTTTTTTGAATGGTGTGTATATTACTGTGTATGTTGTGTTTCTATAAGTGTGTGCAGTAAAAATCAAGGCTAAAGCAAGACTGTGTCATGTCCGTCTCTCCACCCCTTTTCACCTGCCCATGTGGTTTCTATGATCATAACCTTAGATGTGTATGTAACACTTGATTATTGCTATTAAGAAGAATTCAAGTGTATTTCAATCAGTTATGTTTACACCGGGTGAATCATGTAGGAGTCTCCTATTCAATTGCAGGAATCAGTAAGGAGCAGTCACATCCTCAAAAAAGATGAGTGATCCTGATTCTTCTCTTTATAGCCATCTTTCACACCTCAATGCCTAAATCCTGAATGGTGTTCTTGGTGGGTGTTCTTTAGTCATCTGTTATAAACAATGAACCAGATTTATATTAGACACACAGAAAGTTCTGTTTCAGCCTCTGATTGATCGGTTCTAATTTGGTTCCTGATGGCCGGCTTTACTGATATTGACCTTAGATGCAAATGTCACATCTGGAATCAACTCTAGACCCTTTGTTTATTCTCTCTTGCCAAAAGTTTATTAGTTAATCAAAACTGTTTGGGTTGTCAATTAGTTTGGTAAACATCTAATCTCACAAATCTCTGTTTACTTGGTATAGGACTTATCTCATTTACTTTGGTATAGGACTAATCTTAGTTATCTCAGTTACTTTGGTATAGATCTAATCTCAGTTATGTCATTGAATTTGCTATAGGACTGATCTCAGTTATCTTAGTGACTTTGGTTTAGATCTAATCTTAATTATTTCATTGAATTTGGTATATGACTGATCTCAGTTATCTCATTTGGTATTTTTCTAATCTCTCAGTTATCTCAGTTACTTTGCTATAGGACTGATCTCAGTTATCGTAGTGATGTTGATATGAGTTTAATCTATTATTTAATTGACTTCACTGACTTTGGTATAAAACTAATCTCAGTTATCTCAATTACTTTGGTATATGACTGATCTCGGTTATCTTAGTGACTTTGGTATAGATCTAATCTCAGTTATTTCAGTTACTTTAGTTTTGGTCTAATAACAGTAACTTTGGAATAGATCTGATCTCAATCATCTTAATTATTTTGGTATAGGTCTAGTCACAGTTATCTCAGTTACTTTGACATATGTTTAATCTCAGTTACCCCAATCTGGTATAGGTCTAATCTCAGTTATCTCAGTTACTTTGGTATTTTTCTAATGTCAGTTATCTCAATTACTCTGGCATCAGTTCCAGATGTGACAGTTAGTTTGGTCTAGGTCTAATCTCAGTTATCTTGGTTAGTTTGGTCTAGGTCTAATCTCAGTTATCTTGGTTAGTTTGGTCTAGGTCTAATCTCAGTTATTTCAGTACATTTGGTATAGATCTAACAGGCATGCTATCAATAACAATGCCCCTTTTTCGAACCCTGAGAAAAATAATTACAGAACACATTCAGTGTTGGATTTGTCTTTTTGGGGTTGATTTAGTTCCAAAAAATTCCAAATCACTCACTACAGTGTACTTTGTATCAAGAACACATGTGGAGCAGCTGAATTAACAGAAATGCATTAGCCTATGTTGCGCAGTAAACATTCCACAGACCAGTGAACATTAAATGTTCACCATAAAAAACAAGTCGAATCGAGATCAGCTGTATATTAGTGACGTGAAGGAAGCAAACCCGGCTGGCTGTAAGGGAGGAAAGCGGCGCTGACCACATGTTATTTTTGGTGCATTAATAAAAGGAAATGGAAATAACAAGCTGACAACAAGTACCTTGTTTTCATACCTGTTATCCCTTTACGTCTTGATTAATTTGTCCAAAGGCCCTGTAATAAACAGAAATGTTAAAACAGACACATCTGCACCTCCAGCTGAGTTTCCGCTGTGCTCATCTGTTCCACAAATTAAGCGATTTGAACGCAGAGACGCCAAAGCCCATTTGCGCATTAACGAAGACTCGCCATCCGTCCTCTGCAGCGTCAGCAGATGAGGAAAGCTTCTAGAAATACGATCATAAATATAGATATTCCTCCAGTCAGAGCACGGCCCTAATTCTAGCCTCTGTGACGTAAAAGTGAGCCCAACCCAGATGCTGAGCTGGGATGTGTGAGTGGTTAATAGGCACTAATGATGAAAGACGATGCCGAGGCTTGGAGGGAGCTTTCAAAAGCGGGACGCTGACTCAGACCCAGCTCACTGTAGCACACTGACAATCAGGCGCTAACTGTCAACAACATCCATGTTGACCGCAAAGCGCCATCAGAGCTGCTGTCATTCAGTAATAGGGATGCTGCTGACTCATGGCCACACTGCCGGCCGTGCATGGTACCTTAGATAGAGGATGGTGCCACTAGTGAAAGTGATATAAGGTCCTGCAATGGTCCTTCAAGGGCCTAGACAAGTGGGTTTGCAATTGCCTGAGTTAGGTTACATTACAAAGACCTACACTACTGCTCAAAAGTTTGGGATCACAGAGAAATGTTCTTGTTTTCAATGGAGTATCTTCTTCCTTAACACAACAATGGACTGACGGGTCTCTAAAGAAAGTTGTTTCTTTCTGGTCATTTTGAGTCGGTCAGCAAGCCATCAACTGCTGATGCTTCAGATACTAAACTAACCTAGAATGTTGTTCTCCCTTTTATACTCACTTATTAGTAGAATGTTTTTCAGCTGTGCATCACAATTAAGCAAGAGTGTCCTAACAACCAATTAGTCCAATAACATCCTTAACTTGGATTGGCAGCCGTACCAGGAGATTTAGACAGAGGACTGAGAATTGCTGATAATAGGACTATATGCAAAATAAGCCTCTATACAAAAATAGGCTTTAATACAAACATTTATATTCTTTAAAAATCATCTGATACACTTTAATTGTGAAATGAACAATATTGCATGAAAATTGCATAAGAATGGCATGAAATGAAATTTTAAAGTGATACTAAACTTTTGAGCAGTAGTGTAAAGTAGTTCCTGCCTCTTTCTTTACACTCACACAAATTAAGTCTCCTGAATGGCTCTTGGATTGGACTCATGGTCACAGGAAAATGGGTATAGCAACTTTTACACTATGCAGCGGTCAATACGTCAGACCAGTTTTCCCTACACCTGGACATGTGGTTCTAGGATAATTGCTTCAGAACCTTTACATTTAGCAATGGCACTCTGAGCAAAAAATAGCACTGTTGGAAACAAGATTAAGATTTAAAAAGTTTCTATAGACTTCATTTGCTTCGGACCTCATTTCTTTTACAGAACCACACATTAAAAGGTTCTTAGAGGAACCAAAAGGGCTTCTTATGTGGAATTGCACCAAATAAGCCTTTTTGGAATCACTGTTTATTAAAAGGAAACTAGTTTAGGTGGCCTTTAGCCAGTACTTAAATATCTGCACTTACTGTTGTAAGATTAATAATCAATAGATTATGATTTGGCCTGATTTTTTATTTGCAGTCATTTTATTGAGTTCTGGTGGCATACAAATGATAAGAATTATAACATCTTTATGACCCACACTGCTATTTATCTGTTGGGATATGACTAGCTCATTTTGCCTTGAGTCAAAGGTCTGTAGACACAAACTAATTAGTGAGTTAGATTGTTATTTAGCTGGCCTAGCCAGCTCAAGTCTATCATAGATAATTGTTATTTCTGTTAAAATCTATTTTCCTGTTGGGATGCGATTAACTCTGCTTGGTTTGCGAGTTGTATGGAAGGTCTGTAGGCACAAACCAATTAGCTTAGCTATTCAAATGCAGTTAACTTAAAAATATATGTTTATGTTGGCATTTATTAAGTTTATGTTATCTATAAACACTTTTGCTATGGCTGAAAAGCTGATTCACCAATGTAATCTTATCAGCAACTCAAAAATGTTGCCTTAATTTCTGTTGTTGGCCTGATTCTGTTGATGATTGTACTAGGGCCTGCCGAAAGAAGCTACACCTTTAAAAATGTTCTTCTCCCCCACGTCATTAAAATGATCCCTCCACTGAATGGATGAACATTATCAGTTTTTCTCTGGTTCATCACTACACAGAACCTATTTTAAGAGTGTTGGTTTTATGTAAATAAAAGCAGGAAGAAAGAGGGAAGAGTGTATGTAGCAGACCAATTATCCCAACTAATCTGATAAAAGCTCTACTTAGCCATCTGGCCCAGGGCAATTGTGATACTACAGTAGCAACAAGAACGACACATCCTAATTACTGCTAATTTTAAAGGCCCAAGCTACTGCAACATGCGTAACAACAGCTGTACCTATGATTAACAGTTAGCCTACAGGACAGTTTAGTCATAGTTTCACAGTAACTTCATTTCTGAACAAACCAGAAGTGCTTTGACATGTTACGTATTATCTGCTATGAATCATTCGTGAACAATGATCAATGAACTTGAACCTTGGTGTTGCTTTGGCAGTCTACAGAACCTGTCCAATGTCTGCAAAAGCCATTTCACACCATTGTTACAAACTATCCGACCAAGCCTCAGGCCAGTGTTGATCATTTCTCCAGTGTTTCTGAGACACAAGTGCAAAAGGTTGAGAAACAAGGCCAACAGCTGAACAAATGCAACAAATCCAGGGGGATTTTTTTTACTGAGCAGGCTCCAAAGAGCTTTCAAGCTTTGCTTGCAGGCAGCAATGTGCATATACCAGAGCCTAAGAGGTAAAGAGGTAAATTTCCCCAGCACTTGTCAGCTTGTTAGGTTTACTGGAGTAATACTTAACCCCTTAGAACCTGCAGCTACAGTGCAAACATTTGGGCACCCCTGCTCAAAATATCTGTTACTGTAAATAGCTAAACGTGTACACAATGGCCTGATTTCCAAAAGGCATGAAGTTAAAGATGAAACGTTTCAACAAGATTACTTGTTTAGTTCTTTCAGCAAAAGTTTCAGCACTTTTCATGGTCAGAAAGTTAAAGCACTCCCTTTGGCAAACAAACACCTTTTTGCAGCCATCTAAAAGTTTTTCAGTTCTTCAGCGCTGCTCTTCTGAGATCTATCCACAGATGTTTGATGATGTTTGGGGTGGGAGACTGTAAGAAAGCTATAAAATCCCTTAACGTACACCTCTTGAGGTAGTCTATTGTGGATTTTGACGTGTGTTTAGGATCATTATCTTGTTGTAGACGTCATCCTCTTTGGCTTTATTACAGATGCTGTGATTTCTGCTTTCAAAATTTACACTTCCCATCAACCAGTCAGTTGTTCCCTACACCACTGGCTGCAACGCATGATTGATCCACTTCCAACCTTAACAGTTCGAGAGCTGTTTGTATGTTCCTATGTACACATCTGTTAGTTTTGCAGGAAAGGTTTTCTTCTGATGTTTCCTTTATTAGGGTCATATTTACATATACACAGTGGAACACTGTACCACCAATCCAGACTGCTAAATCATCCTGACTTTCTTTTACAGTGAAATAAGAGTTTTGATTTGCCTTTCAAGCCACGTTGCTGGTCTTCAAGACCGCAAGTTGAGCACCACTTTTTTAAGGACATTACAAACTGAAGAAACAGCAACCTGACCATGTTTGCTATCTTCTTAAAGTATTCTCCTGTTTTGTGGCCATCAATTATTTGTGTTACAATGTTCAGAGTGCCAGGCCGTGGCTCAGAGGAGCTTCTGATTGTTGGGATAAGGTGTCTTGAGTATTTATAAAGCTTTGAAATTTGCATCACCTGACCTTTCCTAATGATGACTCTGAGGAAGCCATAGCACTAACAAGCTAATTAAGGTCTGAGACCATGGCAAAAGTTTAGCTTAAAAGAGCTTAAATTTCTCTGAGTGCCCAACTTTGCATGGCCTCTTTTATTTTTTTATTAAATTCAGCAAATTTTATACTTAATTAACAATTGATAATAACACATAGTTGGACCAGGACTGCTCAAATATTTGCATGTCACTGCACCTCCAACAATAACTAACTATTAAATGTTGTCATTTGATACAATTTCTCACACTTAGCTTATTGAACACAATACCATACTTGTGTTTAATGAGGATTTTAATTGGATTTAATGTTTGTCATGTGTTGGCACTGAAATCAATGAGGGAAAAAATGTGAAGACTCGAACCCGAAGCTGACGGATCCTTACGTAACTAATTAATCATGCAACTGCACTTCAATATTAATGTGAAATAACAGTATTAAGTCTTGTTTACCATAGTTATTTTTTTGCTTTGCTGAATAAGGTCTAGGTGCACAGCAGTACATTATGAAGCAGTCACGTAGAACCAGGGTGCCCTCATAAGTCAAGCTAACCCCCCGACCCAGTGAAGCCTTGATTACCAGCCTTCAGCCAAGCTCAGCTTTGGTTTTATGTTCCCTCATTGTTCCACCGGCGTCCAGCTGAAGGCTGACCTAGCCCGGCCTTGGCCTCGCTGTCGCAGGGATGTGCTATGGCTTTATGTGTGCCGCTCCCGGTGTCATAATGTCATCGTCCTCTGCACTTGTTTATCCTCCTGTCAACATGACTTCATCCCCTGGTCCCCACTCTCTTCCCTTTTATTATTTTATCCACTCAACCATTTAATTGTGCTCTGTCTCCGAGCTCCCTGGAACTTCTCCATCGGAACTCCGTCGGCGCCCGTCTCCATGGAGACACGGACTTTCTCTTGCCAACTCGAGAACAGTGGGGTGACCCGAGTTTTCCTGCCAGCTCAGGTTTGACTATTTCCAAGCTTACTTTAACACCAACTCCTTCGCTTTGGTTTGTAATCACACAACCTGCTGCAGACAGATGTGTGAACAACTGCCATACAGTTTGCCACAAAGTTCACACAGTGCCACAGCAAAGCAGGGCTTAATGAGAAATTCAGTGTAGCTGAACATCTTTTTAGCCATTTATGAAATGTTCTAAACATACCAACCATGCAACATTGGCTAAGATGGTGCTGCTGTCGCCTCCCACCATGAAAGCCTGAGTTCTGTTCCCAGTCAGGGCATCTGGGGCTCTCTTTCTGATCTCCCCTTGTCCACGTGGGTTTCTTCCAAGTCCAAAGACAGTCAGGTCAACTGGAGATGCTAAACTGCCACTATATGTGTATAAGAGTGTATGTCTATGTGTCTGGCCAATAAGTGCTGGTACAAGCTCCATAACCCACTGCAATAACTGGCTTGGAGAATAAATAAATAAATGAATGTATGCATTAACCATTCTCCTACTTCACTCTTAAAAACAAAGATACCACAAGGAATTCTTTGGAAACTGTTCAGTAGAGGGTTCTTAAGATAGCTAGGTGACTGAAAAAAAGTTTAAAGAACCTTCCACATATTATTATAAGGTTCTGCAGAAACTCTACAAACAAGTAAAGAACATTTAAGTTTAAAAGTTGGGCCCAACTTAAATTGGGATCCCTTTGAAACTCCTTTCCTCTCTTGGAATTGCTCTAAGATGCTTTCCCTCGTTCAAATTGTTCTAGATTGTATCTTCAAAATGCAAACAGGTCTAGGTCTCCCCAATTCTATTACTTGGTTTCTGAAGCCGTCCATTCAACACCACTTCTCTGGCTCCCCCAACACACATTCAACACGTTTTTAAACCCGCCAGCAGTTTGTCTTCCTTAAGAAGCCCACTCTGGAAAACTCCTCAATTCAGTCAGCCTGGAAAGAGCAATGGGAACCTGAGGATGTCTCAAAACATAAACATCTGGTGTCAGACCCTACTGACCAGTTCTTCGGCACCTCTTCTGATGAGAGTGGTCAATAAGAACAGGATTATTTGTCCTTCATGCTGTAGATGTAGCTTAAGGACTTTGTATTAGTTAAACAATTAAAGAAGAGCATTAGATATTAGACGATCAGTTCTGGATCACACGATTAGTTCTGGGACGTTCTTGGGATTTGCACTGTCCCTGTTTCAATGAGCTACGAGCAACAAATGAATAAGCAAAAGTTACATGGCATTGAGCTGGTACTGAATGTAGGAGCTTCTCAGTACACACTGGGTCTGGTCTAATATCTGATAGGCTGTGTTTTTCACAGTATTAATGTAGGTGCAAAGTCTAAAACACTGACACTTACGTGGCGGCGTCTGGCTGGAAGTCGAGACTTGGAATCAAGCGAGCAAGCTACGACTTTTGGCAAACATTGAACTTTAAAAGCCTTCCATGATTTTTTACTTCTTTTCTTTATGTAAAAGCTTCTGAATGCTCTTTTCACAAAGCGGGCAAAGAATGTGCCGAGCCGTAAGCTGTAATGCACTCCTGCTTCCGCGCCGCTCCTCAGCAGGGTCGCAGATTAGATTAGTTCCATTCACCTTGCGGAGGCTGCACTTTAAAAGCGCAATACTAATTTAAACAATATCAGATGTGGGTATGCGCTCATGTTCTGATGCTGCCATTCAAGAGGCGGTTACACAATCTCTCCGAGTGCAGGGCGCATCTGGAGCATCCCCAGGACATTTAGGCCTTCGAATGTGTACGAGCAGTAAGGGCTCCTGCTCTTCAAAAACAGTTCACTTCCTTTGTGCTCTCTTAAACACTTCCTGCGCTGAATGCTTGAGTCACTGACCGTTCGTTAAAGCTGTTTGGAAACAACCGGCGCTCGAAAATCAATTTCAAAGGGTCTTGCTGAAGCTGCATTCATCATCAGCCTTAAATAGTCTATTAGAGCATCTGCTCTCTTCATTGGCCACGAGGCTGCAGGCCCGCAACTTTCTCCACACGCAGTACACGTGCTGAATCATCCCCGTCCTCGTCTACTTCATTATTTATTATTTCTTTTCTTTAGTAATCTGGTAGACCATTGAAATGAACTGACCCCCAACCACACCAAGGCACGCACATTTGAGGATGTCCTCGTTTAAACAGAGCATTTAGAACAGGGGTCACTAATAGGTGGACCGCGGTCCGGGTCCGGACCCAGACGTTGTCCAATGCAGACCCAAACTAATATACTATTGAGAAGAATTTACATCTCATATGTTTTGAGACCGTGGAGCTAATAAAAAGCAGCTACGTATCTCATATCCATCCATCCAGCCATCCATCCATTATCTTCTGCTTTATCCCGCTAGTCGGGAACATCGGGCGAAGGCGGGGTACACCATGGACAGGTTGCCAGTCCATCGCATGGCCAACACACACTCTCACACCTACAAGCAGTTTAGAGTGAGTGATCAACCTAACATGCATGTGTTTGGATTGTGGGAGGAAACCGGAGTACCCAGAGGAAACCCACTCAAGCACGGGGAGAACATACACACTCCACACAGAACCACCCGGATATCTCAGACGTGTGTGCGAACACATTTTCAGCCCAGATATAAAGTCCTGGCTGAACAAACAAGAGCTCACTTCTCTCACTAAACAAGAGAAAGTGTGGAGGAATACAAGAGGAAGATAAACTATTATGATGTGAAACTCAGTTAACAAGACTAAACATTTTACTTTCCTTTTTTATTATAAATAAACACTTTTGCACTTTTTTCAAAATCATTTTAAATGCAGGTCTTGATAAAATAAGCATTTATTAAGTTCAGCATTTCAGTTCAGCATTTAAACAGTAAATATACTGAAATATACTGAACGGTATGTGTGGTGTGTTGGTGTTTCAGTAGCTGATGGTATAAGATGTTGATACTAGACTACTTCAGTAAACAGGATACACCACTGAATCATAACACACGTTAGAAATGATGATGGTCCGGACCTTGGCCTTAGGAGATCTCCTCTAACTGGATTTGCTGACCGCTAATTAAACACTCCTGATTTAGAAGGACAGCCTCTCCTCTCCTTGAAGGAGCCGCGGCCACAGGCCCTACACTGTATGGAGCAGTGGTGCTCAGAGTGTGGAGCCAGCTTGCTCTCGAGATTCTAACAGGGGGCTAACATGGGGCTAAACAGAGGATACCTGAACGGATGCTGCTAAAGGGATCTACCCTTCTCCTTGGAGAGGAGCAGTAGTTGTTATTGCTCGCCGGGTACAGTGATGGTGGGAGAACTTTGATGTAGAAGTAATGTTCATTTTTAAAGATTTAGTAATGTTTTGTGATCTGACACTAAAAAATGTGCACACAACAACAAATATAGAAAAGCAGCATTCCAGCAGAGGAGGAGTGCATTAGTAACCCAGTATACAGCATATACATGCATACATTGTCCAGCTACAGGTACAATTAACTGATGCGGCAGTGGGATTTTAGTGTGCGTTGTGCTGGTTTGAGTGGATCAGACACAGTATTAGTGGATTGTCTATTCACTAATATTCTGCAAATTTTAAAAAAAGCTCTGAACAAACTAAATGGAAAATCCATATATATACAAACTGGATTCCAAAAAAGTTGGGACACTAAACAAATTGTGAATAAAAACTGAATGCAATGATGTGGAGGTGCCAACATCTAATATTTTATTCAGAATAGAACACAAATCACAGATCAAAATTTTAAACTGAGAGAATGTTTCATTTTAAGGGAATATGTTGTTTCAAAATTTCATGGCGTCAACAAATCCCAAAAAAGTTGGGACAAGGCCATTTTTACCACTGTGTGGCATCCCCCCTTCTTCTTACAACACTCAACAGACGTCTGGGGACAGAGGAGACCAGTTTCTCGAGTTTAGAAATAGGAATGCTCTCCCATTCATGTCCAATACAGGCCTCTAACTGTTTAATCGTCTTGGGCCTTTATTGTCGCACCTTCCTCTTTATGATGCGCCAAATGTTCTCTCTAGGTGAAAGATCTAGACTGCAGGCTGGCCATTTCAGTACCCAGATCCTTCTCCTATGTAGCCATGATGTTGTGATTGCTGCAGAATGTGGTCTGGCATTATCTTGTTGAAGAATGCAGGTCTTCCCTGAAAGAGATGACGTCTAGATGGGAGCATATGTTGTTCTAGAACCTGAACATAGTTCTCTGCATTAATGGTGATTTTCCAGACATGCAAGCTGCCCATGCCACAAGCACTCATGCAACCCCATACCATCAGTGACGCAGGCTTCTGAATGGACAACTTGGGTTATCCTTGTCCTCTCTGGTTCGGATGACATGGCGTCCCAGTGTTCCATAAAGAACTTAAAATCGTGACTCATCTGACCACAGAACAGTCTTCCATTTTGCCACACTCCATTTTAAAAGACCCCTGGCCCAGTGCAAACGTCTGAGCTTGCTTTGAAATGGCTTCCTCTTTGCACTGTAGAGTTTCAGCTGGCAACGGCGGATGGCACGGTGGATTGTGTTCACTGACAATGCTTTCTGGAAGTATTCCTGAGCCCATTCGGTTATTTCCTTGACAGTGGCATTCCTGTTTGAGGTGCAGTGACGTTTAAAGGCCCAGAGATCACGAGCATCCAGTAGAGTTTTACGGCCTTGACCCTTACGCACAGCGATTGTTCCAGATTCTCTGAATCTTTAGATGATGTTATGCACGGTTAATGATGATAACTTAAAAGTCTTTGCTATTTTACGCTGGGTAACACCATTCTGGTATTGCTGCACTATCTTTCTGCGCAACAATGGTGGAATTGGTGATCCTCTTACCATCTTGGCTTCAGAGAGACACTGACACTCTGAGAAGCTCTTTTTATACCCAATCATGTTGTCAATTGACCTAATTAGTGTTAATTGGTCTTCCAGCTGTTCGTTATATGCTCAATTTCCTTTTTCCAGCCACTTCTTGCTACTTGTCCCAAATTTTTGGGATTTGTTGATGGCATGAAATTTTGAAACAACATATTTTACCCTTAAAATGATACATTCTCTCAGTTTAAACTTTTGATCTGTGATTTGTGTTCTATTCTGAATAAAATATTAGATGTTGGCACCTCCACATCATTGCATTCAGTTTTTATTCACAATTTGTTTAGTGTCCAAACTTTTTTGGAATCCGGTTTGTATATATATATATATATATATATATATATATATATATATATATATATATATATATATATATATATATATATATATATATATATATATGTGCACTACTGTGCAAGTAATAAGTGTATGTACACCAGCAAGAACACCAGATATCATTAAAACAGAAAAGTAGCATAAATATCCAATTTAGAAAGAAATAGGTAAATATCTTGAGCTCTGGTTTCTAGAACAAGTGCTTTTTGTGTTGTGCAAGCAGTTGACACTAGATGTTGCACAGGTTAGTTGACTAGTTGACTTAAACCTGGTAAAAAAGGGTCTAGCTCAGAGCCACAGACCCCCACTCTCAGACCTGCACTCTCAGCTCCAGATATGATGTCACACAGTGGTCAAGAGGCTTATTAGCTACTATACTTAGCCATAATATTAGGGTTTTTAAACACACTGCATTGCCTTCTTGACCTACTTGTAATAAAAGGCAGAGTCACAATTGCCTCACTACTTCCTACAATACAAAGTAACATGAATATCTTGTTGTGAAAGAAGTAGATCATATCTTGAGCTCCAGTTTGAAGAACAAAGTGTAGTTCCAGATTTCTCCTGGACGCCCCAGACATTGTATGAATGTATTCAGTTCCTTCAGCAGCAATCTTGATTTAGCTTAATGAAGTACTGAGCAGTCAAAGCAGGTATTAGATGAGAACTGTAAATAATACTGGGTTGTTTATAGAAGGAGAAGCTCGGAAAGGGTTAAATAAACACACTGACGTATGTAAAAGCACTACTTACTGTATTAATACTATTTAATATTTAAATAATAAAGTGTTTTGCTGAGTAAATAGAAGCTTCTTGTCTGGAGTCTGATCAGCAAATGAAAAAATGATGGATTGTTAAAATAATCTAAGATGTGTCTAATCTCTCCATCTAGCCTCTAGTCATCTTAGACTTTGTGTAAACTCATGTCAGTGTAACACACCACCATTACATCAGTCACTGCAGTGGTGAGAATGATCCATTACCCAAATAATACATGGTCTGTGGTGGTACTATGGGGGTCCTGATCATTGAAGTACAGGGTAATAAAGTATACAGAGAATCAGATGAACTACAGTCTGTGAGTGTAGAACTACAAGGTGCTCCTATATGATTACAATAGTGGTACAATCTGGTACAATAGACAATGAGTGTAGAAACAAGAAGATGTACTTAATGATGTGGCCAGTGGGTCTATCTCTCTCTCTCTCTCTCTCTCTCTCTCTCTCTCTCTCTATATATATATATATATATATATATATATATATATATATATATATATATATATATATATATATACCCACTGGCCATATATACACACACATATATATATACACACACATACATTGATCTCCACCTATATATAATAATGATATGAATGTTTATTATGTGATATATGTATTAGAATATAGAATACATATACATATAAGTTCATATATATATATATATATATATACTACAAGGTGCTCCTATATGATTAGTGGAGCTGATACAAAAGACAATGAGTGTAGAAACATCTCTCTCTCTCTCTCTCTCTCTCTCTCTCTCTCTCTCTCTCTCTCTCTCTCTATATATATATATATATATATATATATATATATATATATATATATATATATATATATATAGTATGTTTTATATATCTACATATGGTTTTGCTTTGTCAGTTGGAGGAAAGGTGGAATGGATGTGTTAGGTACACATGTGTTAGGTGTATTAAACCAAACACTGAAATACTCATTAACTAGTCCTTCACATGGACTGAGGAACATGCAGTCTGAACACGTTACCATACTGAGACAGGAAATGAATGAATAGATAATTCCTGAGATATAAAAAAATGAAGTAGAGTAAGACACAAACAGGGAGAGTAGCCCAGATTTGCCTACACAATCACACACAGACTCATTCAGGGAGTATTACGTGACGGTGTGGAGGAGATTCCGGCACAAAGGCATTTCCGTTTTTTCTCTCTGTCCCTGAGCCAGAGATGTACATTCATCCATCCTCCTCGCTATCTCTCTCTCTATCTCCGAATGTCTCTCTCCCTGCTTCTCGTCGCCCTCCTCCATCTCTTACACGCTCGTTCTCCTCTCTGATCGTGCATGCCTTCATAGACCTGAGCTAACTATATCAGCGTGCATGGGCGGGCTTCCCCACACGAACACACACAGCTTGGAATATTAGTCCGGACCCGACGGGACCCGACTGCTCACGGCGAGGAATCGGATGATGTCCCAGATATGAGTTCAGGCTGTGTTCAAGTCTGTAAAACTGCTACAGGTTTGACTCTGCATCTGCCCCACTTCAGTTTTACTACTGCTGTTATTGTTACAGGACAGTAATCAGCACTTTCAGCACTTACTCAGCAGTTTGGGGGATGATGAGCTGGGGTGGGTCAGCTGGGGACTCAAAACTTGATGATGTGGTTGGGTTCAGGTCTGGAGCAAGCTGTGGTCAAGCTCAGAGCAAAGATTCTCAGACTGTTTTAATAAGGCCCAGTAAATGCCATAACACACACACACACACACACATATGTTGTCCAATGTGGACCCAATCTTGTGATTTCATTTTGACTGTGTATTAATATTTTAAGCAGCGGGACGTTTCTTCTCTTTACGGTATACAGACTTTGTGGCACAGTAAACTCACAGACCAATCATGTGTGTTGTAAGATCACCAAAGGCACTCGTCAGCGAATCAGATCTGTGTGTCAGATTTGTGAGTGCGGCACGCACACAGGCAATGTACGAAGCAAGAAGCAGCACTCGGAGAATAAAGCTGGTCAGAGAATAAAGTGAGTCGGAGAATAAAGCTGGTAAGAGAATATAGCGAGTCGGAGAATAAAGCTGGTCAGAGAATAAAGTGAGTCGGAGAATAAAGCTGGTCAGAGAATAAAGCGAGTCAGAGAATAAAGCGAGTCAGAAAATAAAAAGCGAGCTGGAGAATAAAGCAAATCGGATAAAGTGAGGCGGAAAAAAAGTGAGGTGGAAAATAAAGCGAGTCAGAAAACAAAGCGAGCTGGAGAATAAAGTGAGTCGGAGAATAAAGCGAGTCAGAAAATAAAGCAAATCGGATAAAGTGAGGTGGAAAATAAAGCGAGTCAGAAAATAAAGTGAGTCAGAGAATAAAGCGAGCTGGAGAATAAAGTGAGTCGGAGAATAAAGCGAGTCAGAGATTAAAGCGAGCTGGAGAATAAAGCGAGTCGGAGAATAAAGCAAGCTGGAGAATAAAGCGAGTCAGAAAATAAAGCGAGTGTGAGAATAAAGCGAGTCGGAGAATAAAGCGAGTTGGAGAATAAAGCAAGTTGGAGAATAAAGTGAGTCAGAGAATAAAGCGAGTCAGAAAATAAAAAGCGAGCTGGAGAATAAAGCAAATCGGATAAAGTGAGGCGGAAAAAAAGTGAGGTGGAAAATAAAGCGAGTCAGAAAACAAAGCGAGCTGGAGAATAAAGTGAGTCGGAGAATAAAGCGAGTCAGAAAATAAAGCAAATCGGATAAAGTGAGGTGGAAAATAAAGCGAGTCAGAAAATAAAGTGAGTCAGAGAATAAAGCGAGCTGGAGAATAAAGTGAGTCGGAGAATAAAGCGAGTCAGAGATTAAAGCGAGCTGGAGAATAAAGCGAGTCGGAGAATAAAGCAAGCTGGAGAATAAAGCGAGTCAGAAAATAAAGCGAGTGTGAGAATAAAGCAAGCTGGAGAATAAAGCGAGTCAGAAAATAAAGCGAGTGTGAGAATAAAGCAAGTTGGAGAATAAAGTGAGTCAGAGAATAAAGTGAGTTGGAGAATAAAGTGAGTCAGAAAATAAAGCAAGTCGGAGAATAAAGCGAGTCTAAAAATAAAGCGAGCTGGAAAATAAAGCGAGTTGGAGAATAAAGCGAGTTGGAGAATAAAGTGAGTTGGAGAATAAAGCGACTCAGAGAATAAAGCGAGTCAGAGAATAAAGCGAGTCGGAGAATAAAGCGAGTCTAAAAATAAAGCGAGCTGGAAAATAAAGCAAGCTGGAGAATAAAGCAAGTCTAAGAATAAAGCGAGTCAGAAAATAAAGCAAGTCTGAGAATAAAGCGAGTCAGAGAATAAAGCAAGTCTGAGAATAAAGCTAGTCAGAGAATAAAGCGAGCTGGAAAATAAAGCGAGTCTGAGAATAAAGCGAGTCGGAGAATAAAGCGAGTTGGAGAATAAAGTGAGTTGGAGAATAAAGCCAGTTGGAGAATAAAGCGAGTCAGAAAATAAAGCAAGTCTGAGAATAAAGCGAGTCGGAGAATAAAGCGAGTCAGAGAATAAAGCGAGTCGGAGAATAAAGCGAGTCTAAAAATAAAGTGAGTCTGAGAATAAAGCGAGTCAGAGAATAAAGCGAGTCAGAGAATAAAGCGAGTCTAAAAATTAAGTGAGTCAGAGAATAAAGCGAGTCGGAGAATAAAGCGAGTCGGAGAATAAAGCGAGTCTAAAAATTAAGTGAGTCAGAGAATAAAGCGAGTCAGAGAATAAAGTGAGTCGGAGAATAAAGCGAGTCAGAGAATAAAGCGAGTCAGAGAATAAAGCGAGTCTAAAAATTAAGTGAGTCAGAGAATAAAGCGAGTCAGAGAATAAAGCGAGTCTGAGAATGAAGAGAGTCAGAGAATAAAGTGAGTCAGAGAATAAAGCGAGTCAGAGAATAAAGCGAGTCTGAGAATAAAGCGAGTCAGAGAATAAAGCGAGTCAGAGAATAAGGCCTACTTTTTCTATAAATAAACACTTTAATAGTAATGTCAGTAATTATATATGAATCTATTTTGTAAGAGCTTCATATAAAGCCTAGTTATGAACACTGTGGATGATCATTAACAATTAACAAAAGTCAGTTTGTGATCATTACAATAAATGCAATGACATAATTATTTAATTAACTACGCTATTAATTATATATTGGGTGTAGTGGTCAGCACGGTGGTGTAGTGGTCAGCACGTTGGTGTAGTGGTTAGTACGGTGGTGTAGTGGTTAGTATGGTGGTGTAGTGGTTAGTACGGTGGTGTAGTGGTCAGCACGGTGGTGTAGTGGTTAGTATGGTGGTGTAGTGGTTTGTACGGTGGTGTAGTGGTTAGTATGGTGGTGTAGTGGTTAGTATGGTGGTGTAGTGGTTTGTATGGTGGTGTAGTGGTTAGTACGGTGGTGTAGTGGTTAGTATGGTGGTGTAGTGGTTAGTATGGTGGTGTAGTGGTTTGTATGGTGGTGTAGTGGTTAGTACGGTGGTGTAGTGGTTAGTATGGTGGTGTAGTGGTTTGTATGGTGGTGTAGTAGTTAGTATGGTGGTGTAGAGGTTAGTATGGTGGTGTAGTGGTTAGTACGGTGGTGTAGTGGTTAGTATGGTGGTGTAGTGGTTTTTACGGTGGTGTAGTGGTTAGTACGGTGGTGTAGTGGTTAGTATGGTGGTGTAGTGGTTTTTACGGTGGTGTAGTGGTTAGTACGGTGGTGTAGTGGTTTTTACGGTGGTGTAGTGGTTAGTACGGTGGTGTAGTGGTTAGTATGGTGGTGTAGTGGTTTTTACGGTGGTGTAGTGGTTAGTATGGTGGTGTAGAGGTTAGTATGGTGGTGTAGTGGTTAGTACGGTGGTGTAGTGGTTAGTATGGTGGTGTAGTGGTTTTTACGGTGGTGTAGTGGTTAGTAAGGTGGTGTAGTGGTTAGTATGGTGGTGTAGTGGTTTTTACGGTGGTGTAGTGGTTAGTATGGTGGTGTAGAGGTTAGTATGGTGGTGTAGTAGTTAGTATGGTGGTGTAGTGGTTAGTATGGTGGTGTAGAGGTTAGTATGGTGGTGTAGTGGTTAGTACGGTGGTGTGGTGGTTAGTATGGTGGTGTAGTGGTTTGTACGGTGGTGTAGTGGTTAGTATGGTGGTGTAGTGGTTAGCACAGTAAGATGATCTGGGTTGGATTCCTTGTCCGGGCTGTTCTGTGTGGAGTGTGTATGTTCTCCCTGTGTTTGAGTGGGTTTTCTCCGGGTACTCCAGTTTCCTCCCACAGTCCAAACACATGCATGTTAGGTTGATCACTCACTCACTCATTCGATCACCCGTAAGTGTGAGTGTGTAGGTGTGAGTGTGTGTTGCCCATATGATGGACTGGCGACCTGTCCATGGTGTACCCCGCCTTCGCCCAATGATGCTGAGATTGGCTCCAGCTACTACTCCAACCCCGTGACCCTGACTAGTGGGATAAAGCGGATGATAATGGATGGATGGATTAATTATAGAATGAGTTGCTTGTATATCCAGTTCACGTTCACCAGGTTAAACAAAGACAACACAATGTAAATGAATTAAAGTAAAGGCAACGGGACAATACAACAGAAACATTTCATTAAACGCAAGCGATATCTTTTCTAATAAGCACTTTCAGAAGAAGTTCTCAACTGCAGTGATGAATTGTTTTACATCATACGTGATATTTTGGCCTTGTAAATATTAAATATCAATGTTGTCCAAAGAAAAACATATATCTCCATTTTTCTTAATTTTCATTGTTATGTACTATTCGAACACACTGTTCTTTATTTCCTGTGAAAGTTTCATGATGAATGGACCAATAGAAATGCTCCAAAATCACTTGGAATGAAACCTCTTTACATTCACTTACAATGAAAGTGGAGTCGGTTTTTGGCCTCTCCTTTTAAAGATGCTGGATTTTCTTTGGATAGTTGGTTCGTGTTTGCTTTCAGTTTATGCTGGTTTTTAAAGGCTTTTCAGGTTTTTCAGGCTTAATTATTTTCCAGCTTGCCTTGGGCTTAATTATAATACTGAAAAAACAACACATGAGCAGTCACATCAAACACCATTTAGTCGTTTGTTTTGCATCACAGAAGCGTTTCAGGTTGCTTATATTTAAGTAACCTGTTTGAACGAAGGTTCATTAGTAGCACGCTTATTAATCCGCACACCAAACAGGATTCCTCTGTTTGTTTCAAATAGCAGGTGAAAAACGCTTAATGCTGTAATGGTCTCGTAAGCTTAATGCTTTAGTGGTAGCAGTCAGTGGGGTCTAGGTAAGGGGGTAGGTTTTGCAAGGGCGTAGGAAAGGAGTTAGGGGCCAGTAAGTTGTAGGAAATGGGGTAGGTGTCAGTAGGGTGTAGGAAAGGGGGTAGGTGTCAGTAGGTTGTAGAAAAGGAGTTAGGGGCCAGTAAGTTGTAGGAAATGGGGTAGGTGTCAGTAAGGTGTAGGAAATGGGTAGGTGTCAGTAGGGTGCAGGAAATGGGGTAGGTGTCAGTAGGGTGTAGGAAATGGGTAGGTGTCAGTAGGGTGTAGGAAATGGGGTAGGTGTCAGTAGGGTGTAGGAAATGAGGTAGGTGTCAGCAAGGTGTAGGAAATGAGGTAGGTGTCAGTAGGGTGTAGGAAATGGGGTAGGTGTCAGTAGGGTGTAGGAAATGGGGTAGGTGTCAGTATGGTGTAGGAAATGGGGTAGGTGTCAGTAGGGTGTAGGAAATGGGGTAGGTGTCAGTAGGGTGTAGGAAATGGGTAGGTGTCAGTAGTGTGTAGGAAATGGGGTAGGTGTCAGTAGGGTGTAGGAAATGGGGTAGGTGTCAGTAGGGTGTAGGAAATGGGTAGGTGTCAGTAGTGTGTAGGAAATGGGGTAGGTGTCAGTAGTGTGTAGGAAATGGGGTAGGTGTCAGTAGGGTGTAGGAAATGGGGTAGGTGTCAGTAGGGTGTAGGAAATGGGTAGGTGTCAGTAGTGTGTAGGAAATGGGGTAGGTGTCAGTAGTGTGTAGGAAATGGGGTAGGTGTCAGTAGGGTGTAGGAAATGGGTAGGTGTCAGTAGGGTGTAGGAAATGGGGTAGGTGTCAGTAGGGTGTAGGAAATGGGTAGGTGTCAGTAGGGTGTAGGAAATGGGGTAGGTGTCAGTAGGGTGTAGGAAATGGATAGGTTTCAGTAGGGTGTAGGAAATGGGTAGGTGTCAATAGGGTGTAGGAAATGGGTAGGTGTCAGTAGGGTGTAGGAAATGGGTAGGTGTCAGTAGGGTGCAGGAAATGGGTAGGTGTCAGTAGGGTGTAGGAAATGGGGTAGGTGTCAGTAGGGTGTAGGAAATGGGTAGGTGTCAGTAGGGTGTAGGAAATGGGGTAGGTGTCAGTAGGGTGTAGGAAATGGGGTAGTTGTCAATAGGGTGTATGAAATGGGTAGGTGTCAGTAGGGTGTAGGAAATGGGGTAGGTGTCAGTAGTGTGTAGGAAATGGGGTAGGTGTCAGTAGGGTGTAGGAAATGGGTAGGTGTCAGTAGTGTGTAGGAAATGGGTAGGTGTCAGTAGGGTGTAGGAAATGGGGTAGGTGTCAGTAGTGTGTAGGAAATGGGGTAGGTGTCAGTAGTGTGTAGGAAATGGGGTAGGTGTCAATAGGGTGTAGGAAATGGGTAGGTGTCAGTAGGGTGTAGGAAATGGGTATGTGTCAATAGGGTGTAGGAAATGGGTAGGTGTCAATAGGGTGTAGGAAATGGGGTAGGTGTCAGTAGGGTGTAGGAAATGGGGTAGGTGTCAGTAGGGTGTAGGAAATGGGTAGGTGTCAGTAGGGTGTAGGAAATGGATAGGTTTCAGTAGGGTGTAGGAAATGGGTAGGTGTCAATAGGGTGTAGGAAATGGGTAGGTGTCAGTAGGGTGTAGGAAATGGGTAGGTGTCAGTAGGGTGTAGGAAATGGGTAGGTGTCAGTAGGGTGTAGGAAATGGGGTAGGTGTCAGTAGGGTATAGGAAATGGGGTAGGTGTCAGTAGGGTGTAGGAAATGGGTAGGTGTCAGTAGGGTGTAGGAAATGGGGTAGGTGTCAGTAGTGTGTAGGAAATGGGGTAGGTAGGGGGAAGTGTTTCACAGAGGTGGGTCAGTATTCCCAATCTGGGAGTCTAAAAGATGCTCCTAACTGAAGCTCTATTTTCACACCTCACTAACTGACTCACTCACTCTCACCACGTACAATACAGAGAGCGCTCTGAGTCAAACGTACCACTACTACAGTGTCCTACTGCCCCCTCACACACGATCACATGCTCACCCTCCCCTTTACCAATATCACGATGAGGCTGTGATGCGGTCACTGGTGTCTAATTCTATGTTTATCAGTTATTAACGCCGAATCTATTTCTGCTCCAGCCTCAGCCCCTCCTTCACTTTCACTCACATGCCAATCAAGACAAGGGAAACGCAATGTGACGCCAGACTTACTGATACACCTCTCTATCCCTCCCCTCACCTCTCTCCCGTGTGTGAAGGCTGCTATAGGACGTCATTTTTGTATTTGTAGGCGCAAAAAACAACTAATTAATGAAATGAGTAAGTAAATAAATAAATGAGTATATAAATAAATACACCATGGGTAAATATGATGGTGAAAGATATAATACCTGTCTTACTCACTCTCTCATCAGTGTCTTCAATACCTTTTTTCTTTTGTCATCATATCCTTCGCTTCGCTTTCTCTCTTTCTCTTTATTCTCTTTAGTTAGTGGGAGAGGGAGTATGGGGGATGCATGTCAGTAGGGTAGGGTATGTGTTAGTAGGGTGGGATATAGGGGTAAGGGTCAGTAGGGTGGGGTATGGAGGGTATGGGTTAGTATAGTAGGGCATGGAGGGTATGGGTTAGTAGAGTGGGGTATAGGGGTAAGGGTCAGTAGGTCATGGGTAAGGGGGTAGATGTCAATAGGGTGTAGGAAATGGAGTAGGTGTCAGTAGGGTGTAGGAAAGGGCGTAGGGGCCAGTAGAGTGTAGGAAAGGGCGTAGGGGCCAGTAGAGTGTAGGAAAGGGGGTATCAGTCGGTGGGGTTTAGGGAAAGGGGTAGGGGTTGCATGGGTATAGGACAGGGGGTAGAGGTCACTAGGGTGCAAGAAAGGGTGTCGCTCTTGGTGGGGTCTAGGTAAGGGGTGCGGGTTGCAAAGGTGTAGGGAAGGGGGTAGGGGTCGGTAGATTATAAATAAGAGGGGAGGGGTAGATTGGGTGTGGGTACGTGGGTAGGAGTCAGTAAAGTAAGTGTAGGGGTCAGTACAGTCGGGGTCAGTACAGGGGGTAGAGGTCGGTAAGTTATTAATAAGGGGAGAGGGGGTAGATTGGGTGTAGGTAAGTGGGTAGGAGTCAGTAAAGTAAGTGTGGGGGTCAGTACAGTCGGGGTCAGTACAGGGGGTAGAGGTCGGTAAGTTATTAATAAGGGGAGAGGGGGTAGATTGGGTGTAGGTAAGTGGGTAGGAGTCAGTAAAGTAAGTGTGGGGGTCAGTACAGTCAGGGTCAGTACAGGGGGTAGAGGTCGGTAAGTTATTAATAAGGGGAGAGGGGGTAGATTGGGTGTAGGTAAGTGGGTATCAGTCAGTAAGGTAAGTGTAGGGGTCAGTACAGTCGGGGTCAGTACAGGGGGTAGAGGTCGGTAAGTTATTAATAAGGGGAGAGGGGGTAGATTGGGTGTAGGTAAGTGGGTATCAGTCAGTAAGGTAAGTGTAGGGGTCAGTACAGTCGGGGTCAGTACAGGGGGTAGAGGTCGGTAAGTTATTAATAAGGGGAGAGGGGGTAGATTGGGTGTAGGTAAGTGGGTATCAGTCAGTAAGGTAAGTGTAGGGGTCAGTACAGTCAGTGTCAGTACACGGGGTAGGGGTCGGTAAGTTATAAATAAGGGGAGAGGGGGTAGATTGGGTGTAGGTAAGTGGGTATCAGTCAGTAAGGTAAGTGTAGGGGTCAGTACAGTCGGGGTCAGTACAGGGGGTAGAGGTCGGTAAGTTATTAATAAGGGGAGAGGGGGTAGATTGGGTGTAGGTAAGTGGGTATCAGTCAGTAAGGTAAGTGTAGGGGTCAGTACAGTCGGGGTCAGTACAGGGGGTAAAGGTCGGTAAGTTATTAATAAGGGGAGCGGGGGTAGATTGGGTGTAGGTAAGTGGGTAGGAGTCAGTAAGGTAAGGGTAGGGGTCAGTACAGTCGGGGTCAGTACACGGGGTAGGGGTCGGTAAGTTATAAATAAGGGGAGCGGGGGTAGATTGGGTGTAGGTAAGTGGGTAGGAGTCAGTAAGGTAAGGGTAGGGGTCAGTACAGTCGGGGTCAGTACACGGGGTAGGGGTCGGTAAGGTGGGAGCCTGTAGAGTGGGGGTCAGTGCAGTGTGGGTAAGGGGGTCTATAGTTACTAGAGTGTAGGTATGGAGGGTAGGGATCAGTATGCAGGGGGAATGGATAGTAGAGCTCAGTAGGATGTGGATATGGAAGGTAGGGTTCAGTAGGCTGGGGGTATGAGGGTGGGGGCCAGTAGGATGAAGCATGAGATATGGGGTGGGGGTGTGGGAGTGGCAATATGGGGATAGGGGTCAGTAGAGTCGGGCTATTCAGTAGGGGTTACCCTCTCTCAGGCGGTACCATTGTTTCGTATTTGTGATTCACTATGATTCATAACTGCATAACTGCATTTGTTTTGGTCTGAATTCTTCACAGTGAATAAGAAGTACATCTCTGTCTCCAGCTCACCTGCAATACAGAGACCACACAGCCCGTCCTTTACGGGCAGCCAGGGCTTTTCTTACCTGCTGTTCTCTATGGACAGGCTTTGGTCCCTGAATCTGTGATTGGTCAGGAATTACCTCTGACAGTCAGGAGATACTCTTAGAAGCTCTCAGAGGAATAAAGAGCCTCAGGGTTCAGTTCTTGAAAAGGCAGCGCTTCTCTGGGACTTTTTTTTTTTTTTTGCTTTTGAATGTTTGTTGAAAAAAGGGAACCGGATACACTGGTGGGTATTTTAGATTGATTCTGTAGAAAGACAGAAGCACCAGGTCATCATAATTCTATTATTTCAAATATCCTTCCCCAGGTTACTGCTCACACTTATTCCTCTGAAGCCGGGGGTCCAACGTGTATACACTCTCATGGGTTAATGTTAGAACTCCCTTGCTCCACCTGCCAGATGAACCTGAACTCATCCTGGACTCTCTCTCTCGCTCTCTTCTCAGTCTCTCTCTCTCTTAGTCTTAATCTCTCTCAGTCTCAGTTTCTCTCTCTGTATCTCACTCTCTCTCTCAGTCTTAGCGTCTCTGTCTCACTCCTAATCTTTCTCAGCCTCAATCTCAGTCTCTCTCTCTGTCTCAGTCCATCACTCTCAGACTCAATCTCAGTCTCTCTTTCTCAGTCTCAGTTTCTCTCTCTGTATCTCAGTCTCTCTCTCAGTCTTAGTGTCTCTGTCTTTAAGACAGACAATCTTTCTCAGACTCAATCTCAGTCTCTCTTTCTCTGTCTCAGTCCATCACTCTCAGACTTAATATCCATCTCAGTCTCTCTTTCTCAGTCTCAGTTTCTCTCTCTCTGTCTCAGTCTCTCTCTCAGTCTTAGTGTCTCTGTCTCACTCTTAATCTCTCTCAGACTTAATATCAGTCTCTCTCTCACTTTCTCAGTCTCAGTTTATTTCTCATTGTTAGTCTCTCTTTCTCAGTCTCAATCTCAGTCCGTTTCTCAGTTTCTCCACATGTCAAATGAAACGTGACTCATCCTGTACTCTCTCTCTCTTCTTAGTCTCTCTCTCTCTCAGTGTTAATTTCACTCAGTTTCATTCTAATTCTCTCATTCTCAATCTCACTCGCTCAGTCTCAATCGGCCTCTCTCCCAGAGTCTCCCTCAGTCTGAGTCTCACTCTCAGTCCCATTCTCCATCACACTCTCTCTCAGTCTCAGTCTCTCTCTCTCTCTCTCTCTCTCTCTCTCTCTCTCTCTCTGTGTGTGTGTGTGCAGTAATCTCTTTATTAAGGTTGAAGAGGGAAAGCCACAGAGAGCTGTTGCTGAGGTGAACAGGATGAAGGGAAAAAACTATGGTAAAAATAAAAATGATGACGATCAGCGCAGCAGGTATACGCTTCCTGGAACACCAGGGGTGAAAAAAGAAAGATGTAATAATAAGGCAGAATGGAGAGATGAAGCGGATGTAAAAAAAAATAAGATGAAAATGCACGCTGAAAGACCTTTTCCGCCCCACTTTTTTTTTTTAATTTCTATTTTTGTGAGACGTTCAGCACCTCAGCCTTTTGTACAAATACTAATAAGCTTGTAGTTTCCTCTGTGTGCGTGTGATCTGGCCTGAGAGAGGTCTGAGGTCATGAGGAACAAGCAACATATCAACAGCTGCACAAACTGACTGATGCCTCCATCAGGGGGGACTAGGGCCAATCCCAGCATGATCAGGCGAAGGCGGGGTACACCATGGAGAGGTCGCCAGTCCATCATGTGGCCAACACTTACACCTATGGGCAGCTTACAGTGAGCGAACAACCTAACATGCACGTGTTTGGACTGTGAGACCAAACTCTGAAACAATAAGAAACAAATTAAGACATGAATAAAACAGGACTATGAAACCTAACTGTATATTATAAGAAGATTCAACTTAACGTCAACACATTTTTAATTCAAATGAAGTTATTTAATCCAAATCGTATTGAAAATAATACAATTAGAGTATTTAAAATGTTAAAACTGTCAAATATTATAGTGTTGTAAGAGTAATAACTAAATATGGTTAGACCATATAATACTATGTAAATGATTGGTTGACTAGAGCCAATCCCAGCATGATCAGGCGAAGGCGGGGTACACCCTGGACAGGTCGCCAGTCCATCATGTGGCCAACACACACACTCACACCTATGGGCAGCTTACTGTGAGCGAACAACCTAACATGCACGTGTTTGGACTGTGAGACCAAACTCTGAAACAATAAGAAACAAATTAAGACATGAATAAAACATGACTATGAAACCTAACTGTATATCATAAGAAGATTCAACTTAACGTCAACACATTTTTAATTCAAATGAAGTTATTTAATCCAAATCGTATTAAAAATACTACAACAAGAGTGTATCAAATGTTAAACTGTCAAATATTATAGTGTTGTAAGAGTAATAACTAAATATGGTTAGACCATATAATACTATGTAAATGATTGGTTAAACTGTTGTATGTTATGTACTGGAATGTCATAGGCAGATAGGCGGAGCGAGTGAGTGAGATTGGATGAGCGAGTGAACGAGTGGGATCCGAGAGAGAAAAGCGGGACGAGCAGCAGCGTGTGAATGTCATCAGTTAGCGAGCAGCCACAGTGCAGCATGTTCAACATTAAAAGAAGGCAAACTAATGACTGAGTTTCCTTCACTTCATTTCTCCGGCCCAAGACTGAGGTGAACTAGTGCAAGAGAGACAGAGACTCATTCACCCACTTTTAAGTTTTACAATGTTTTGCTAAAAACATGTACCCAGCAACACATTTCAAACAGTTGGGACGGGTTGACCACTGCGTTCATCAGCTCCTCTCTTAACAGCACTCACTGTAAGTGATCAGAAACTAAGGAGATGATTGCTGTAGTTCTGAAAGTGAAACGTTTCCTGCTCTGGCTTGATGTAGGATTTCATCTGCTTCACAGTTTAGAGGCTCCTTTAAAGAGCCAAATGTGTTCACTGAGTGACCAGTGGTCTGGACTGTAGGCAGGTCAGTTCAGCACCTGGACTGTTTTACTACAGAGCTGTGCTGCTGTAATACGTGCAGAACGTGGAATAAACAAGACCTTTCCTGAAAAAGGTTGGCGTCAAAAGAACATCATGTACCTCCAAGATAGCAACTTTACAGGACAGACCATAAACTGTCTTTACCTTTCATGTACGTCAATGGTACCAGATTTATGTTCTTGTTAATCTGGAACATTTCTCAAGAAATGTTCACACAATGTAAACAGCAAAGAGAGGAAATCACAGCACAATATGTACTTTCTAAAAGGATGAAATGAGTTAAAACATTAAAACATTGTCATATGGAAGAAGACTTTCTATACAATGGAAGGCTGTTCAAACACTCAGAAGCTTCAGCCAGGAACTTAAAATAAATAAAAGCAACTGGTCTGAGTAATGCACAGATCGAGAGGAGCAGTGTAAACAGAGCAGGTCAGATATACAGCCAGACGTACGGCCTTGGTCAAACAATAAAACCTTGAACTCAATCCAGAATCTCACAGGTAACCAGTGCAGGAGTGATGCTCTTCCTGTCAGAAGCCCAGCTGCCGCATTCTGAACCTGCTGCAGGTGCATCAGGCTGGAGTGACTTTGATCGAATTAGAAGGAACTGCAATCAAGACGAGAGAAACAAACTCATGACTGACAATTTCAAGGTTCTTCAGGGACAATGTATGTTTATGTTATTATATATGTTCTTTTCTAAGATTAAAAAAGCTGCCGTTTAACAACACTACTGATCTGCTTCTGGAAAATAAGAGTATAATCAAAAGTGACTCCATGAGTGTTTGCGTGAGTATGTACATTTACAAATAGTGGCCCAAAATCAATGGCTATAGTACTGGTAAAGACAGGACTGCCAAAGATAATGATGTCAGTTTGGTCTTAATTTGTCTTCAACAAGTCTTTGACATCCAACAAGTTATTTCTATCAGACAGTATCCTAGGAGGTCCAGCGATCCATCATCTCCTGGCTTGCTTGGAAGATATAGCTGTGTGTCATCAGCAAAGCAATGCGAGGAGATATCATACTTGTGACAGATGGAGCACAAAGGAACACAAGAGACAAAGGAAACAGAATAGGGCCCAGAATGGATCCCTGATGGACGCCATGGTGAAATATGGAGACCTTGTTTTTCTTTGGACAGCGACGACAGCAGCACATCTGAATTCACTGAATGAAGGATTGATTAGATGAACTAGGGATTGGTTTGGGGAACTGTAAATACTGGAGCGTTGGATAACACACATCACATATATCCTAGACTTTGACACACACTGTCGTTACAAGATAACCAACGTTATTTTCTTTCTGTGAGTGCTCGTAATGCCTTGGGCTCATTAGTGTAGACAAAGAGAGAGACAGAGAAAGCGAGAGAGGGACGAGAAGGAGAGTGAGACAGAGTGAGACTTAGAGAGACAGATGATTTGATGGTTTGATATTTTCTGTAATGACCCGTTGCCAGGCGTCTCAGTGTTCCAGCACCTTCTTTCTGCCTCCCACTTTTTAGCAGTCACAGCCATGATCAAACACACATACACACACTGTTCCTTATGACTGATCTGCAGTAACGATGACACATGTACCAACACACATGCGGGCACACACACACACACTTTAGTGTTCTTTAGGACACTCCCCTTGTTCCCCAGATCTGTGAGGCCGAATGTCATCAACAGAATCTTAAAGAGGCCTTACTAATGACTGCCTCAGCCCTGTGTGTGTGTGTGTGTGCGTGTATGTGTGTGTCAGGTGCTTTAATGGCATGGTTTGGTTTTTCCTCATACAAAGGGACTATTCTTTGCCTCACTCTTGGCCTTGCTTTGTTTGGCCTGTGTATTAACTATTTAAGAATTTTTTTGATGTCCAGAAAAAAACAAGGCAGCGGGTCAGCTGTGGGAGCAGGTTGAGCAGAGTAGATGGGAAGCAGTCGTAGATGGTAACTCTGGTTTTGGTTTCCCGTCTGGGCACTGAATAGTGCAGTCTCCTCTGGCATGGCGTTTTCCAGGAATGAAGTCCTTTCTGAGCAGTGCGTAGAACAGCCCCCCTTAGCCGTAACATTTTCTCCAGGATAGATATCCTGTCTGAGGAGACACAAGAACCCCTTTCCAAGGTTAACGTCAAAGAGAAGTTTAAAATGGAGTCATAACGGCCAGGCCTTTCCCGGCCAGGCTTGCCGTGGGCCAGCGAGCGGCACAGAAAGAGTGTAGATTGGACAAACATCCCCTAACAAGACAGAGTCCAACGAAAGGCTGATGATCTTGACAGAACTTGATTTGAAAGACGAAGTGTGTTGACTTGACTTGGCAGAGTCCAGCATATCCCAACTGCACAAAGAAACAACAGGGGGCCTGGTGTATACGCAAAAGTCTACATCCAATACCCCACACTGAGGAGACAGTGAGGAGGGTATTTAAAGGATAAGTGCCATGAGCTACAGGTGTGTGTGTAATCAGTGCCAGGTGCATGTATTCTAGGCTACCTAGTACTCAAGAGAGTACTAGTAGAGTACTGGGCAGTAGTGCTTACAGTTAGGCATCTGGTCTTGATGGTCTCACTGGCCCTTGAGCAAGGCATCTAACCCCCTACTGCTCCCCGGGTGCCATATAGGGATAGGGCTGCCCACTGCTCTGGGAAAGTGTGCTCACTGCCCCCTAGTGTATATGTTTATTAGTGTGTGTGTATATGTTGCTTTCACTGCACAGAAGGGTCAAACGCGGAGGTTGAGTTCTGCTGTGTGCAAACACTAGTGGCTAATAACGCGTTATTAACCTTGGAGGAGACAGTGTTGTCCCATTCGAACTTCTTATTGTCTCTCTGCTCCCCTTCCATGTAACTGTACTCATTTTGGTTAGCTGACTGGAAGTTCTAACACAAAAGTGTAAGAAACACACGCTTGAAAGTGGGTGTGGCGAAATTCGGTGAATACAAAGAATAGCAGTATTAACAATATCAGTTAGTTATTGTTTATGTTGTTTAGTCTTTAGCAAGGTTGTGTGTACGTGTTATTTTATGTTAAGTTCAGTTGTGTGTTCATTGCTGGGGGTCACTGATTGATTCCTGCGCCTTTCTGCCCTAGTTTTTAAAAAAGATCACTTATTGTGGTGGAAGATATGGCCAAATGGTTGGTGGTCATTTACCGGACTACCTTATATGGACGCTCTGGGACTGTTTTCAATATCAGTGGGTTACATGACGGTTATGGAGCATCGTGGTAGCAGCACATTCAGCACAGTGTTGGGCCCATTAAGTGCATATTTTCTTCAGCTAAGAGAAAACAACAGTGACATAACTTCCATATTAACAAGCTCAGGTTAACACAAATGCAACAACCAATGCAACAGCGCCCTAGAAAGCATGCGCTCGCTCTTCTTATGCAACAAGTTTAAAACAGCGAAGGCGGTAGGTTAAGCATGCTGCCATTGTGGGTCCTTTATGTTGTGGCATTGGTGTAGAAGCAGTAGTGGTTCGCTTTGGTGTCTTTGGTGTGTTTACTGTATACATGAATAAGGGACAGTTTGCAGACCACAACAGACAAGGATGATTAACTTTCTGTAACATGAGTGGCTGATGTTTTTTATTTGTTGTTGATATTGGTGTCACTTTATCAACACCTACTTTATAGATCAAAATGTGCATTGTTTAAACACCAGGTGCTTCAAATTAAATAAAAAAACCTGAATGCTTGACTGGGATAATGGTGGGTAGCCATATGGCTGCTGTTAGTAATAGGAGAAAATAAAAGGACACTCAGGAAAGACGGAGGGGGGAAATATAATTGGCAGCAACACAATGACAGATATTTACTTATTTATATGTTTGGTTGTTTGTTGTTGCTATGCTGGTAAAGGACTCACCTAGATTTTCGCATAATTGCTCATAGACCCCTAGTGACTCACGCATACACCTATAAAACTGGGCCAGGTTCCCAGCGTTAATCACAATCAGTGAAATAAGTGGGAGAAAGTGGGACAACAAATTCGTCTTGCAACAGGTTTGCTTTTAATTGTTAGGCTGAGAAATGTACACAACCTTTATATACTCTAAAATAAGATACACTACCAGCCAAATGTATTACATCACTACCAGCCAAACGTTTTAGATAAACTACCAGCCAAACGTTTTAGATACACTACCAGCCAAACGTTTTAGATACACTACCAGACAAACGTTTTAGATACACTACCAGTCAAACGTTTTAGATACACTACCAGTCAAACGTTTTAGATACACTACCAGCCAAACGTTTTAGATACACTACCAGACAAACATTTTAGATACACTACCAGCCAAACGTTTTAGATACACTACCAGTCAAACGTTTTAGATACACTACCAGTCAAACGTTTTAGATACACTACCAGCCAAACGTTTTAGATACACTACCAGCCAAACATTTTAGTACACTACCAGCCAAACATTTTAGTACACTACCAGTCAAACGTTTTAGATAAACTACCAGTCAAACATTTTAGTACACTACCAGTCAAACGTTTTAGATAAACTACCAGTCAAACATTTTAGATACACTACCAGCCAAACGTTTTAGTACACTACCAGTAAAAACGTTTTAGTACACTACCAGCCAAACGTTTTAGTACACTACCAGCCAAACGTTTTAGATACACTACCAGCCAAATGTTTTAGTACACTACCAGTCAAACGTTTTAGATACACTACCAGCCAAACGTTTTAGATACACTACCAGACAAACGTTTTAGATACACTACCAGTCAAACGTTTTAGATACACTACCAGCCAAACGTTTTAGATCACTACCAGCCAAACGTTTTAGTACACTACCAGTCAAACGTTTTAGATCACTACCAGCCAAACGTTTTAGATACACTACCAGTCAAACGTTTTAGATCACTACCAGCCAAACGTTTTAGTACACTACCAGTCAAACGTTTTAGATACACTACCAGTCAAACGTTTTAGATACACTACCAGTCAAACGTTTTAGATAAACTACCAGCCAAACGTTTTAGATACACTACCAGTCAAACGTTTTAGATACACTACCAGCCAAACGTTTTAGATACACTACCAGTCAAACGTTTTAGATACACTACCAGTCAAACGTTTTAGATACACTACCAGCCAAACGTTTTAGATACACTACCAGCCAAACATTTTAGTACACTACCAGTCAAACATTTTAGATCACTACCAGTCAAACGTTTTAGTACACTACCAGTCAAACGTTTTAGATACACTACCAGCCAAACATTTTAGTACACTACCAGTCAAACATTTTAGATACACTACCAGCCAAACGTTTTAGATACACTACCAGTCAAACATTTTAGATCACTACCAGTCAAACGTTTTAGATAAACTACCAGTCAAACAATTTAGTACACTACCAGTAAAAACGTTTTAGATACACTACCAGTCAAACATTTTAGATCACTACCAGTCAAACGTTTTAGATAAACTACCAGTCAAACGTTTTAGTACACTACCAGTAAAAACGTTTTAGTACACTACCAGCCAAACGTTTTAGTACACTACCAGCCAAACGTTTTAGATACACTACCAGCCAAATGTTTTAGTACACTACCAGTCAAACGTTTTAGATACACTACCAGCCAAACGTTTTAGATACACTACCAGACAAACGTTTTAGATACACTACCAGTCAAACGTTTTAGATCACTACCAGCCAAACGTTTTAGATACACTACCAGTCAAACGTTTTAGATCACTACCAGCCAAACGTTTTAGATACACTACCAGCCAAACGTTTTAGATACACTACCAGTCAAACGTTTTAGATACACTACCAGCCAAATGTTTTAGATCACTACCAGCCAAACGTTTTAGATACACTACCAGCCAAACGTTTTAGAACTGTTTTGACAGGTAGTGTCCTTAAGTTAATTTTGCATGATCATTGAGAGAAAGGAAACCCAAACCAGCAAGATTTGACTAGTATTTAGAAACAGTGGATCTTTTGTACATTGTATAAAAATGTGATGATAAATGGACTACTAGAAATGGCCCAGAACTACACTAAAATACGTTTAATATTAATTTCCATTAAAAGTTAAGAATGCTTTTGTCTTCTGTTGTCAATTTACTCTTTTAGGCATATGTTGTATATTTCAGATGCATTGGTATATATCTTTGTGTTAAACTAAATGTGGCAGCCTGTTACACATACAATTGTTATAACATCAGGCTCAGCTCAGTTTCTTCAATATCTTCCAGATGAACCTGAATATTGTTTAATTCTAGTTGCTCTGTAAAGAATTTCACAGCTCATCTCATTTGCTGTGTTATATTCTGTTGTGTTAGATGCTGCAGTGTACACAGTTACTGTGAGGAATGTGCTGGATGGTCCATCTCTGACGCTAATCTGTTCATCACAAGAGTCATTCTGCTGTTCTTCAACCACAAGCAGCCAGCTAATGTCTCTCTCAACATAAGGCAGTAGGAGGAGGCAGCATACCATCTCTCTCTCTCTCTCTCTCTGTCTCTCTCTCTCTCTCTCTCTCTCTCTCGCTATCTCTCTCTTCCAGATGGGCAGTGGGTGGATGCAGGTTAATGTATTCCTGGGAGGGAGATACAGATGGGGTCTCCTCACCAAACAACCTGAGGGATTCTCTTCTATCTATCTATCTATCTATCTATCTATCTATCTATCTATCTATCTATCTATCTATCTATCTATCTATTTATCTATCTATCTATCTATCTATCTATCTATCTATCTATCTATCTATCTATCTATCTATCTTTTTTCTACCTTTTCTTTCTATCCCTATTTTCTTTTCTGTTCTCTCTCTCTTTGTCCTTCTTTTTTAGTTTCATTGTTTGTCACTCTCTAGAAGTTTTATTCTCTCTCTCTCTCTCTCACTCTCCCTTTCTTTCTCTTTCTCTCCGGAAACTGTTTATATATATGGACTTTTCTCATTTTGGCCTTCTGGCACAGTGTGCTTACAAATATCCTTAAGCCGATCTCTCCCTCCCTCTCCCTCTCTCTCTCCCTCTCTCTCTCTCTCTCTCTGTCTGTGTAGGATGGTGTTTTTCGGGGATCTCCTGCGTAGGTAGCTCTCACACCAGCTGGGAGTGTACGTGTATGTGTGTTTGTGTGCTTCCAGCTGGCTCCTGTGATGCTACGCCGACAGACGCTTAAACTAAAGTGTGCTGCGTCATCGCTCATCATTCCTACACAATGTGTCTCCCGAGTGGAAGTAATAAAGTTACTTTAATATAAAACTAAACCAACACAGAGGCCCGAGGGGGACACGGACAGTGTAGCTATAACCGTCCCTGTGACTGTGACGAAGAGAATGTATAATAATAGAATAAAATAAAAGAATTCCTTAAAATAAACAACTGGCATATGGAACAAACCGACTATAGCGGCTAGCCGTGTTCATATCAGCACCGCCGAAAGATGAAAGCTGAAGCTTACAGGGCTCATGCGAAGGCCTTGTAGTATGTACAGTAGAGCACATATATTAATAAAATAGTGTTGAGCATCTAATATAATTGATTAACATGTTACAGTTCCAAAACATTTAAGCTTTAGGTCACTGTCTAGGTCATTACATAAAAAAATATATATACTAAAAAATATACAAAGTATAATAATATAAGATGAAGTGAATAAAAGTATTTTTATAGTTAAAAAATAAAAAATAAAAGTTATGTGTGCTTTTATGTGCAAGTATGAAGAGCAGCAGCCATGAAGTGCAAGTTACAGTAACAAATGTAAACAATAATGTTTTGAGCGAGTAGTGAATGTAAACAGTATTGTATGTAAACAGCAGTACAGTAAGTGTAAACAGTATTGTATGTAAACAGCAGTACAGTGAATGTAAACAGTATTGTATGTAAACAGTATTGTATGTAAACAGTATTGTATGTAAACAGCAGTACAGTGAATGTAAACAGTATTGTATGTAAACAGTATTGTATGTAACCAGCAGTACAGTGAGTGTAAACAGTATTGTATGTAAACAGTATTGTATGTAAACAGCAGTACAGTGAATGTAAACAGTATTGTATGTAAACAGTATTGTATGTAAACAGCAGTACAGTGAATGTAAACAGTATTGTATGTAAACAGTATTGTATGTAAACAGCAGTACAGTGAATGTAAACAGTATTATATGTAAACAGTATTGTATGTAAACAGTATTGTATGTAAACAGCAGTACAGTGAATGTAAACAGTATTGTATGTAAACAGTATTGTATGTAAACAGCAGTACAGTGAATGTAAACAGTATTGTATGTAAACAGTATTGTATGTAAACAGCAGTACAGTGAATGTAAACAGTATTGTATGTAAACAGTATTGTATGTAAACAGTATTGTATGTAAACAGCAGTACAGTGAATGTAAACAGTATTGTATGTAAACAGTATTGTATGTAAACAGCAGTACAGTGAATGTAAACAGTATTGTATGTAAACAGTATTGTATGTAAACAGTATTGTATGTAAACAGCAGTACAGTGAATGTAAACAGTATTGTATGTAAACAGTATTGTATGTAAACAGTATTGTACGTAAACAGGAGTACAGTGAATGTAAACAGTATTGTATGTAAACAGTATTGTATGTAAACAGCAGTACAGTGAATGTAAACAGTATTGTATGTAAACAGCAGTACAGTGAGTGTAAACAGTATTGTATGTAAACAGTATTGTATGTAAACAGTATTGTATGTAAACAGCAGTACAGTGAATGTAAACAGTATTGTATGTAAACAGCAGTACAGTGAGTGTAAACAGTATTGTATGTAAACAGTATTGTATGTAAACAGCAGTACAGTGAATGTAAACAGTATTGTATGTAAACAGCAGTACAGTGAGTGTAAACAGTATTGTATGTAAACAGCAGTACAGTGAGTGTAAACAGTATTGTATGTAAACAGCAGTACAGTGAGTGTAAACAGTATTGTATGTAAACAGTAGTACAGTGAATATAAACAGTATTGTATGTAAACAGCAGTACAGTGAGTGTAAACAGTATTATATGTAAACAGCAGTACAGTGACTGTAAACAGTATTGTATGTAAACAGCAGTACAGTGAGTGTAAACAGTATTGTATGTAAACAGCAGTACAGTGAATGTAAACAGTATTGTATGTAAACAGTATTGTATGTAAACAGCAGTACAGTGAATGTAAACAGTATTGTATGTAAACAGCAGTACAGTGAGTGTAAACAGTATTGTATGTAAACAGCAGTACAGTGAGTGTAAACAGTATTATATGTAAACAGCAGTACAGTGAGTGTAAACAGTATTGTATGTAAACAGTAGTACAGTGAGTGTAAACAGTATTGTATGTAAACAGCAGTACAGTGAGTGTAAACAGTATTGTATGTAAACAGCAGTACAGTGAGTGTAAACAGTATTGTATGTAAACAGCAGTACAGTGAATGTAAACAGTATTGTATCCAAACAGCAGTACAGTGAGTGTAAACAGTATTGTATGTAAACAGCAGTACAGTGAGTGTAAACAGTATTGTATGTAAACAGTAGTACAGTGAATGTAAACAGTATTGTATGTAAACAGCAGTACAGTGAGTGTAAACAGTATTATATGTAAACAGCAGTACAGTGACTGTAAACAGTATTGTATGTAAACAGCAGTACAGTGAGTGTAAACAGTATTGTATGTAAACAGTAGTACAGTGAATGTAAACAGTATTGTATGTAAACAGCAGTACAGTGAGTGTAAACAGTATTGTATGTAAACAGTAGTACAGTGAATGTAAACAGTATTGTATGTAAACAGCAGTACAGTGAGTGTAAACAGTATTATATGTAAACAGCAGTACAGTGAGTGTAAACAGTATTGTATGTAAACAGCAGTACAGTGAGTGTAAACAGTATTGTATGTAAACAGTAGTACAGTGAGTGTAAACAGTATTGTATGTAAACAGCAGTACAGTGACTGTAAACAGTATTGTATGTAAACAGCAGTACAGTGAGTGGACGGTGCTGTTAAAATCAGACCAGTTAAAACCAGTTCAGATAGGAGAGGTTAGAGAGGTAGTGGATGAGGTGTTCACAAGCCTGATGGCCTGTGAGTAGAAACTGTTTGTCAGTCTTGTGGTCCTGGACTTCACAGTCCTGTAACGTCTGCCTGAAGGTAAGAGTGTGAAGAGTGTGTGCTGGGGGTGTGTACTGTCCCTGATTATGTTGTGGGCCCTCCTGGTTCTCAAATCTCCATGTCTTCTTGTCTCTTGTCTCATCATAATAGCATTCCTTGTTGTGTTTCACATTTTGCAAATGCTTTTGTACATTCATGCAAATGGTCATGTTCAACAGTTTGCTGTTTTTTACATTATCAATGGCTTCTGTCACATTTATCAAAACATGTTCTACTGATTGTCTGTTGAATTGTCTTACCTTCCAAAACATTTAAGCTTTAGGTCACTGTCTAGGTCATTACATGCAAAAGTGCTAAACATGTTATCATAATCTCTCAGACAGAATTTGTACATTTCTATGAATTTCTTGGCTTTCAGTTAAGAAGGGGATCATGTAAAGATTTAGATAAACCAATGGTCAAACAGATCTCAACCATCGGTCATAGGTGCATCTCATGAACCTTCAATTGCCAGTCACACAATGGAAGACAAGACCATGTACAGGGTGAACAGCCAATAAGAGAGGTAAGGCTGCGTGGTGAAAGGATGAGGGGACAAAACAGAGGAAAAGGTAAGAGAGTCCATGCACATAGATTCATCCCAGATGAAATAAGGGCAACATTTGTGGACCATGTTGTAAATCATAGTCTAACAATGGCTGAAGCTGGTCACCGGGTGCAGCCGAATATTGGAAGAACAACTGTGTCTTCAACCAACCCCAAACACATTCCAGCCTAGGAGTGGTCAGTCCTTATTTCTGAGAACACCAGCATCATCTTTCTTTGATGTGTCTGTATCTCCTTTCCTCAGTAGGAGCTTCTTGAGCTGCTACACATCCTTTCAGACTCCATAGCACGGAGGTGTCACAGTTGAGAGATGGACAGAAACACCTGTGGATGTTTTCAGATCTACAGCAGGAGTGGAGCTGGATGTTCTCGCTCAAACATACAGTGCTGTTTATCTGATGGGGACAGCATTCGTGGTGCAGCAGGCCTTCTGGCAGTAATTCCATTTCCTCTGTAGTCAGCTTGTTTTAACTCCAGTTTTGGAAAGTCCAGCTTGTTTTATGTTTTTATTTCTCATGCGAGTCGGAAAAATGGACTTAATGGTCTTTTGACAGGAAGTGAAATAAATGACGGGAGATCTCTCTGTTCTGGTTAGAGATTGTGTGGGAGGTTAACATGCTCGGGAATCGCCCGTGTGGGTGGTAATGTGTACTGCAGTACGGATATGCTAATACCTGCAGGCTGTGTTGTGAGTATGTGTCTGCAGGAGCTCTCAAAATCTTTTCTTTTCTGGGGAAATACCTGCATTGGTTGTCTTGCACTCTCTCTCTCTCTCTCCCTCCCTTACTTTCTCTGTCTTTCTCTCTCGCTGTCTCTCTCCCTCACTTTCTCTTTCTGTCCGTGGTTGGGTATCTGCAGTACCTCCCAAAATATCTACTCAGGTCTCTCTCTCTCTCTCTCTCTCTCTCTTTTCCTCCCAAAATATCTACTCAGGTCTCTCTCTCTCTCTCTCTCTCTCTCTCTCTCTCTTTTCCTCCCAAAATATCTACTCAGGTCTCTCTCTCTCTCTCTCTTTCTCTCTCTCCTTCTCTGTCTCTCCATCACTCTTTCTCTCTCTCTCTCTATCTCTCTTCCCCTTTCTTTCTCTCCATCTCTCAATTTCTCTCTCTCTCTCTTTCTCTCTCTCTCATCTCTTTCCATCTCCCTCTCTCTTGCTCTTTGTCCATCTGTATCTCTCTCTCTCTCTCTCTCTCTCTCTCTCTCTCTCTCCCCCTCTTTCTCTCTTGCTCTTTCACTTCATCTGTATCTCTCTCTCTCTCTCTGAATTTATGTATCTGCAGTATCTCCTAAAATCTCCCTCTCTCTCTCTCTCTCTCCCTCTCTCTCTCTCTCTCCCTCTCATTGGCGCTCTATGTGTGTGTGCTTCTCTCTTCTACCTGATGTGGTCTTTCCGGTCGGCATGCTGAGGAATCCCTCAGTAACCAAGGCAACAACAGGCGCCATCACCTCAGCCATTTGCGTCACACCAGTCTCGCAAGGAGGAACTGAACTTTATTAAAGAATCAGAAAAAACACACACACACACACACTCAGGAAAGCTGCAGTTCAGCTTTTCACACTCGGAAAGTTCCAGAAGACGGTTTTCCAGTCTGTGGTGCAAACTCCCAAACAGGCCTTTCATTTTCTTTCAGTTGCATCGGGATTTGCTGAATCAGCACTGATCCCACTGCAGAGCCTGACAAAGGCATTTACAGAGAATAACCAGCCAACACCATCCCCCCGGCAATCCCCCCACATCCCTAATGCAGTCTCTCAGCCACGACAGGCCTGGTGCCCAAAGTTTACTCTTTAGTTTTAATACTGCAGCTACAACTAGGCTGAGTAATGAAAGCTTATACTGCATCCTGCAAGCTGCACATCGAGAACATCACAAATCTGCATGTCTCAAACGCCTGCATGGTCCCGTAACATACTGGAGGGTATTCAGTGAGCTACCTCCACTTTGTGCATGTGCATGATGACTTGTGTGCATTTTGTATGCTGCCAATTGGTGCAAACATATAGGGTGTGTCTCAAAACCTAGGGTGTGTCCAAAATCGCGTACTTCCATATTGAACAGTATGCAAAAGCAGTGCGCGAGAGTGACTAGGGTGTCCGAATACATCCCCGGATGACGTACTGCACGGGCAGAAATTTTTAAGTATGCAGCCCCAGCACACTGTCTTATCCCAGGATTTCAAAGCGGAGGAAAAAGCGCGGTGATGTATGTAGCTACGGCTAGCAAACTGCCGCTACAGGAGTTAGCGCTGCTTCTGAGGTAAACAATGATTACATTCCTCCTGTTTCATCTTCTCTGAGCTACAGCTCGACACTGTGTGAGTAGATATTTAGACAAACACGCAGAACGGTGTCACAAACTGTCTCTCAATCCGTCAGTAAACGGGGCTTTTAAATGAATAGCGGGACATTTACTGTGATGGTCTGACGTCTTGCGTCACAGGGCGTTGGTAAGATGGTGGACGTAGTGTGTCCGAGGTTGCGTGGATACTAAACACTCACACACTGAAAGAGTGTACTGCTTTAACGGACAGACAGCGCACTCTAGATCTAACTGAGTACATACTGATCAAAAACGTGAAGTAGCAGCGTTCTCTCCTCATAAAACAGATTACTGAAATGCTCTAGTTAGAGAGAGACTGTGTCACGGCTTGTTCCCACCCACTGCAGCATGCGACCGGTGGTTTAGCTGGTTGCTAAGCTACCGGCTGGCACCCACAACAATAGCCCAAGGCTTAAAAATCCGCTAGCATAAATGCTAATGGCTCGAGTATAAAACTGCTAAATGGTGAAGGACTCGTTACAGAGTTGATAATAAAAAACTGTTTTGTGTGATTATATGACCAGAAACACATTAAAACTCCAGAGAGAATCAAAATAACTCACATTTTAAAACTACTTCACTGCTCGTAGATTAGCCTGCGTTGCATCATGGGATTGTCTTAGCGGCTGAGGAAGCTTTCGATGGTTCCTTAAAATCTGTTCTAAATAAGGTTTCTCAGTAGACAGCATGTTTAAGGTATGTAAGAACTGGAACAGCCCTCATGTAGGGAGCGCATACTATGACGTAAAATGCTGCCTATGTAGAGACACATTCATAGGGATCTGCCTACATAGGCAGCATTTTACGCCATAGTATGCACATGCCCGACATGTAGGCTGTCCCAATTCTTAGGGTGTGTCTGAAATCACACCCTAGTTACCATTTAGTGTTCTATTAAGGGTGTCGGCTATTTTGTAGTGTTGTCCGAATTCTCAGTGGATGATTAGATTCCCTATATAGTTCGCTATGTTCTTACCCACATTGCACCATAAAACTAGTGGAGAAGCGATGTACACTACTTACAGGTTGACGCCCCACAATGCACAGCGGTTTCTTTGGAAAGTTTGTCGTCTGAATTACCCATACTGTCCCACCGGTGCTCCACTATATAGTGTTCTACATAGAGTAGTCTATGTAGTAAACAGGGAACGGAGTGAGTGGACCATTTCAGAAACACCCTTAGATAACCAGCTAAACCACAGGTCGCGTGCTGCAGTGGGCGAAAACAAGCCTAGAGCGTCTCAGTAATCTGTTTTATGAGGAGAGATGAGGAGAGAACACTGATACTTAAACAGCTGCCTACCTAGACAGCCTACTTAGACACTCATTAGGTTTTGAGACACACCCGTATGGCCTGTCCAGTGTGTTTCCTGCCTTCTGCACAATGAGTATTGGGAAAGGCTCCAGCAACTGCCATGACCCAGAAAGATTAGCGGTTTAGAAGACATTTGCAGGAATAAATTTATATATTTGCATCATGTTAGCTTGTGTGCATGTGTATAAACATGTCGTGTGGCTAAAAGAGCAGCTGAGGTCTGTATTTTGTCAAGTGGGTGAATGAGTAAGTGGATAAAAAAACAAAACTTTTGCAATTGAGCCAAACTATACCACATAGAAAACAATCGACTGTCATCAAAATGCAAACAAATTAGCAGCCTTAGCCAAAACTAAAAGACAAATCCAAGAAAGAGGGTTTTTTTTGGCATTGAATGAAGAGAGAAGACCAGCCTGGAGTGGAATGATTATTTATTGAGGAATATTTATTTATTTATTATTTATATTATTTATTGGTTCCAGCCTGGATACTGACAAACAAACCTATATACCCCATTTTACATATGGGTTTCCCCTTAATCCACTGGTCGTAGGGCAGGATTCTAAACAAACTGAGCTGTAGTAATATGCAGCGTGTTTAGCCATAAACATCTCCTGAGCTCCTGAAAGACTGTCGTAATGCTGACCATGTTTGTAACTGACCATTTGTGTCTAACAGACTTAAATCTCAACCCAAATATAATTTAACTCAAGTATGTACAACAGGGATTATAAAAAAAACTAGAGGCAGTCAGCAGATGGCTCAGTGTGCACAGGATGAGACAGAGGCAATACTTTACAAAGACGAACAGGCTGGCTGAAAGACAGAGTGCAGGTGTTGAGGGTCAGTACTCAGCTGAATGGGAATGAATGAATGTGTTCTGATTGGTGGGTTGAGTCATATGATTGGCTGATAGTGGTCTCCTGCAATCTCCTATTTATTATCAAAGAGTTAAGCTGTTAACAGGTAAACTTTCTTTACAGCTTACCTATACAGTAATACATATACATTGGTAGGTGAAGGTAGTGTTACAGTAATACATATACATTGGTAGGTGAAGGTAGTGTTACAGTTTACCTGTACACAGGTAGGTGAAGGTAATGTTACAGTAATACATATACATTGGTAGGTGAAGGTAGTGTTACAGTTTACCTGTACACAGGTAGGTGAAGGTAGTGTTACAGTTTACCTGTACACAGGTAGGTGAAGGTAGTGTTACAGTTTACCTGTACACAGGTAGGTGAAGGTAGTGTTACAGTTTACCTGTACACAGGTAGGTGAAGGTAGTGTTACAGTGTACCTGTACACAGGTAGGTGAGCGTAGTGTTACAGTTTATCTGTACACAGGTAGGTGAAGGTAGTGTTAGAGTTTACCTGTACACAGGTAGGTGAAGGTAGTGTTACAGTTTACCTGTACACAGGTAGGTGAAGGTAGTGTTACAGTTTACCTGTACACAGGTAGGTGAAGGTAGTGTTACAGTTTACCTGTACACAGGTAGATGAAGGTAGTGTTACAGTTTACCTGTACACAGCTAGGTAAAGGTAGTGTTACAGGTTACCTGTACACAGGTAGGTGAAGGTAGTGTTACAGTTTACATGTACACAGGTAGGTGAAGGTAGTGTTACAGTTTACCTGTACACAGGTAGGTGAAGGTAGTGTTACAGTTTACCTGTACACAGGTAGGTGAAGGTAGTGTTACAGTTTATCTGTACACAGGTAGGTGAAGGTAGTGTTACAGTTTACCTGTACACAGGTAGGTGAAGGTAGTGTTACAGTTTACCTGTACACAGGTAGGTGAAGGTAGTGTTACAGTTTATCTGTACACAGGTAGGTGAAGGTAGTGTTACAGTTTATCTGTACACAGGTAGGTGAAGGTAGTGTTACAGTTTACCTGTACACAGGTAGGTGAAGGTAGTGTTACAGTTTATCTGTACACAGGTAGGTGAAGGTAGTGTTAGAGTTTACCTGTACACAGGTAGGTGAAGGTAGTGTTACAGTTTACCTGTACACAGGTAGGTGAAGGTAGTGTTACAGTTTACCTGTACACAGGTAGGTGAAGGTAGTGTTACAGTGTACCTGTACACAGGTAGGTGAGAGTAGTGTTACAGTTTATCTGTACACAGGTAGGTGAAGGTAGTGTTAGAGTTTACCTGTACACAGGTAGGTGAAGGTAGTGTTACAGTTTACCTGTACACAGGTAGGTGAAGGTAGTGTTACAGTTTACCTGTACACAGGTAGATGAAGGTAGTGTTACAGTTTACCTGTACACAGCTAGGTAAAGGTAGTGTTACAGGTTACCTGTACACAGGTAGGTGAAGGTAGTGTTACAGTTTACATGTACACAGGTAGGTGAAGGTAGTGTTACAGTTTACCTGTACACAGGTAGGTGAAGGTAGTGTTACAGTTTACCTGTACACAGGTAGGTGAAGGTAGTGTTACAGTTTATCTGTACACAGGTAGGTGAAGGTAGTGTTACAGTTTATCTGTACACAGGTAGGTGAAGGTAGTGTTACAGTTTACCTGTACACAGGTAGGTGAAGGTAGTGTTACAGTTTATCTGTACACAGGTAGGTGAAGGTAGTGTTAGAGTTTACCTGTACACAGGTAGGTGAAGGTAGTGTTACAGTTTACCTGTACACAGGTAGGTGAAGGTAGTGTTACAGTTTACCTGTACACAGGTAGGTGAAGGTAGTGTTACAGTTTACCTGTACACAGGTAGGTGAAGGTAAAAGACCCAGCATAGACCAGCATGACTGGACACTAGCAAAACCAGCATATGATGTGTTTTGGATGCTGGTTTGTTCAAACCAACACCAGACCTGCAAAAATAGCAAAGACCAGAAAAAACAAGGTGGTCTTTTTTCAGCGAGTGTGTTAGCAGCAACCAGTGATTCTTAACTGGCAGTTTGTTGTCTGTCTGCATTTTATGGGCACAGATTTCAGCTCTAACAACTGGGCTTTCTAGGTTTAGAACATTACTGTCCTTGCCACATTTTATCTTCACCCAACTGAAGCACCAGCTGCAAACTACATCATTCCTCAACTGAAAGTAAAAGCTTAAAAAGTTAGTGCACATTCTCTAACAGTAAGGAATGACGCTTCCATCCCCATCGGGATATTTCAGCCAGTAATCTCGGAACTTGGCGTGCTTGCTATTTTTATTTAATCAGTCATAGTATCAAGTTCTTCATGCAAGGACATTCATGTCATCTTGTAGGTAGCATGCAGGCTCTTTGTGCACTCGCCAGTGTACTTCTGTATGTGTGTGCGGGAGTGAGCGAGCGTGTGGACCATTATGGGCTCCATTTACGTATGTGGCTGTTCTTGGCTCTTTTCCATTTCAGCTGAACAGAAGAAAAGTTGCAATAACACAGTGCTCTGATGACTCAGTGACTGGAGCAGCGTCTGGAGCACACACCTCTACATGTACTTCCTGTCGTTTATGACGATAAGGACTCAAATGGCCTGTCTGAAGCCTGTACAGTCGCTGCACTGTAGCTGGAAGCTCCACTGTCCACTGATTCTAAATACAGAAACCACAATGCAGGTACAACTGAGCACATGCCTAAATATAAGGAGGTGATGTTCAAAAGTTTGGGACCAATGATATGTTTTCAAATTACACGTATATAAGGATGCTTAAAATTGAGATATTTATTTAGAAAGTCCAGAAAGATGAGCCTAGATGCAACTGGTTCCGTAATAGCTGAGAAAGCAGCGTAATAATATTGAAATAAAATTTACATCCAGGGCAGATAATGTTTAAATTATTTATTATTTATTATGTCTACTACCAAAAACATATGGAAGATCTTCCAAGAATTGCAAGTCGATACAGTTTATATACAGAAATTAAGCTAATTCATTTGTGTACTTACTCAGCCTACAGTTTAGCTTCTCACATATATATATATATATATATATATATATATATATATATATATATATATATATATATATATATATATATATATATACTTAATAATATATGTCTTAAAAACAAGCATGTTATCTCCATTTTTCTATGTCATCATCGTGTTCTTTCTTTACACTCTTTACATTGAAAGTTATATATATAAGTTATATATAAGTTTATATATTTTGTGATATTTAATTTCATTTTTATTTGGAAAATAAATATGTGCTTGTAATTAACAGAAGTGTGATTATTGTTATCTTTTTATGTGTTTTTCTTTGTTATTTTATTTTTAAAAATCATACTAAATTTTTGGCACATCATATCACAAAATATCATAAGTGGGACAAAAATGAGTCCCTTAAAAGACTTTCTTCCAACATTCCCAATCAATAAAGAGTCACCAATCAGAACGTGTGCAGTTTTCTATGTACTCAGTACAAGGAATTATGCGATACATTGCGTTATGTGAGATTTGTAGTTTATAAATTCTAAATTTAACTAAAATCATTAACAGAGTATGAAGAAGTAACTGTTTTGATAGTGTGTCAAAGCCATCTGTGTATCGTGTTGCAGAAATATCTGCTAAAGTTTAGCGGTGTATTCTAACCTCTTATCAATCATAATGAAGGTGCTGCTCCCAGTTAGAGTTTTTAAGGTCAGGTAAAAGGTCAGTAAAAGAAAGAGGAAAGACAATGATGGTTAAAGCGCTTGGTAAGTTCCACCACCATTATCCGCTCCCAGCAAGAATCCACGTTCAGCAGCAAACATAAAAAGTATCATGAACAAAAGTAACACTAGAGTTAACATTGGTTCTGCTTCCTGTCACTGTAGACGCCCTTGGAAAGCAAAGGGATTAAGTTTAAAACTGAACTCACAGCGTTTCTTCTAGACTGGTAAGGAGTGAAGAGGGAGGAGGAGGAAATGTACACTTCTTTGTTTCTTCCGATGGGATTGGACCTCACAACTTTTGGTCACATGTTGTCCCATATTTGTTTGGTTGTGTCATCTTACAAACTGCTCCTGTAAGGAACACTGAGTCTGAGATTATTTATTATATTTGATAAATCAAAGAGCTGTATCAGACGTTGTAACCCCTGGTTACTATCAGCACTGTGCAGAAATACTCTTAATGACTCTTGTTTCCATCTTACTTCTTTTCTTGCCATCAAAATGAAGAGGGACACCAGTTTAAGCTTTAGTCTTGAGGAGACCGTGGTCCAGACGTCTTTTGAGGTGATCTCAGAACTTGGCTGCATGGGTTCTTCTGATAGCCCTGCCTCCATGTTCCATCTGGCCCATGTGATCCGTCTGGCCAAGTCGTTATCTCCTGGCTTGGGCAGCCTCCTCTGGGGGTTCCTGCCATAAATGATGGGATTCACTAAACCGTAGACTTCTCATAACCTCTGTAGCATTCAGTGTGCCCATCTGTATAAACAAGCATCATATCACAAAATATCATAAGTGGAACAAAAATGAGTCCCTGAAAAAATGCTTTCCTCCAACATTCCCAATTCATAAAGGGTCACCAATCAGAACGTTGTGCAGTTCCTGTGTTGGAAAAGAGATCCCAAGTACATAATTACTAGTAATTATATTGTTTCAAAGTTAGAAGTTGGTACTGAAGTAACTCTGAAATTATTACTTAATATGAGTAAGACATAAGACATATTTCATTAGGGCCATTGTTTGCATTGTTTTCATTGTACTCAGTATAAGAATATGTTGTGATATGTGAGATTTGTAGTTTATAAATTCCAATTCTCGCAAACCTCTGTAGCATTCATTGTGCCCATCTGTAACAACAAGCTTTTCACAGACATCATAGGATGTGAGACATATTCACAACACATCTCAGCAGCTAAAGCAGCTGTTTGTACCCTGTTGCATGAAAATGAGATCTATTTCTTTATTTAAAAGAAGAGCACAGCATGTCGCCTCCAGGGCGGTCATCCTCTTCTGTGTCATTTCAAACGCTGGTCTCTCGCACCTCTTTGCAAAGTTATCACCATCATCATCATCCTATCAATGCTATTGCGCTGTAGCTCTAGCCTAGTTGTGATAGAAGGCTGAATGGCTGCTCTCATCTACTGCGCTGTGCTGTGTGAGTATCGGGCTCATCAGGCCGGCTCTGTAGGGCACAAGAGCACTCCAGCATATGTGCGGCATGACTGTGGGCTCACTGAACCTGCCCTGCCATACGCATGCTTCATTAAGCCCTCACTGTGGAATCTGCTGCTGCAGTGAGAATGACCCTCGTACATGCCGCACACAGAACCCTGGCTTCCCTGCATCCCCACATGTAGGTGGGAAATGATCATGTTGGCAACTTTGCTGTATGTTCTTGATTACAAGTGATGTGCTGCACAGAAACTTCCCAGCTTCAGTAGTATGTTTTGGCTTTGTTGGTCAAGAGACACAGAGGGTTATACAGAGAACACACTTCTGCACATTTTAATACTCAATTATTAATTATTTATTATTTGCTGTGTCCAGATTTGTCCAGTTTTCACCTTTGCAGCTGCATGGGATCATTGTCTTGCTGCAGAGTAAAGCACCATCCAATGTTGTTTGGAGGTTTGGAGTCATTTTCCTGAACTTGATCTGATAATATTTTTCTATAGACCTCAGAAATCAATTTGTTCCACATCATCAACACAGTAACAGTGTCGGTAAACACGACTGAAGTGGTACCCGTGGCGGCCCCATGCTATAGCACTCCCGCCACCATGTTTTACAGATTAGTGGTATGTTTTTTGGAATTTCCTTTTTGCGCCGATAGAAGTTAGTCATGGCCTTGTCTGATATTTTATTGATCCCAGAGGAAAACTCAAGATCTCCACATTAATGCAGTGAAAGACATGCATATACACACACACAAGGGGGCAGTGAGCACACTTGCCAAGAGTGGTGGCCAGCCCTACCACAATGCCCGGGAGCAGGCAGCCATTGCTTAAGAGCAGATCAGTTGTGTCCTGTCGATTCATGGGATTGAACCGGCGACCTTCCGGTCACAAGTCTGGTTCGCTAACCTCCAGCCGACAAGCTGCCCCCAGTGAGTGATGGAGAGAGAGTAGTAGTAACAGATGTGTGCATGGTGGACTGTTCTAGGTTGTAGTCCAACTGTTGGCATCTGGGAATTTGTGACGACCGGGTGTGCATGTTTCTCCATGAAAGATAAGTACCCGAACCACCAAGTATTCACCTCTTCATAAGCACCTACCTAATGTAGTACTTCTATTCGTTACACTGTTCATGAGACCCTTTTCTTGTAAGGACTTTTTTAGAAAACTGTATGCTGAAAATCCTTTTTTGTGGGTTATATCATACAGTGAAGCCACTGTGTGGCTTTGTGTTCTGTCCTGAAGAGTGTGAGACTAAGGTTTGGCACAGTGTTTCACACCGTTCGATTCTTGGTTTGCAGCCTTTTAATGGCTTTGTCAACTTTCACCGGCACACAAAAGCAAAAAAGGCCTAGAAACGAGGTTTGATGCTTAAAAACTCTATTGTACCTGCTACTAATAAAGCAATTAAACACAAACACCTATAAAGCCCTAACCTGACTTGAAACGAAGGACAGTGTATAACACATTCATTCATTTAATTGTCAAGCTTATCCTTTTAGATCAAGGTGGGTGCTGGAGCCTATCCCAGTGCCCATTGGGCAGAAGGCAGGAAACAGCCTGTACAAGCCACCAAACCAATGCAGGACAGACACACACACCTTGGGGTAATTTGGCATCCCCAGTTCACCTGACTGCATGCAAACTCCACACAAGATGACCCCCAGATGCTTGGATAGGGAATCGAACCCAGGACCTTCTTGCTGTGCCACCCTGTACATTATATTATATGGTTTTTTTTTTTTTGCATGTATAACATATGGGTCATGTTCCTATTGCATATAGATACATATGGGACATACAATTCCACATAGAAACTTACATATGTGATACATTTGGGATGTAATATTATTGCATTTACGGTAGAAGCCTGTCCTGCCACGTCCAAGCGTTTGCTAAGTGTGTGTGGGAGGTAGGGCGAGAGTACGAAATTGATTGCGATTATTGATAATCAAATGAGAAAGTGGTATTGTGTGAACGTGAGGGGGAGGTTAAGTGTGGACACGGGGTGGGGGGGTGAAATGTTAATATATTGCATTTGTGTAGAGAATCTAATGAGAAAGTGACATTGTTTGCGTGAGTATGTGTACATGTGCGGGCGTACGTGTGCCTCTGCCTTCTGCATACGTCAGCGCCCGCCGCTGGGCCAAAAGATTCTTGGCTGGTTAATCAGGTGCGTTTGCATGCGAATGGATGGCAGCTCGGTGACAATGGGTCCTCAGGCAGGAGTGGGAGAGATAAGAGTCGCTTTGAAGCCTCCAGCATTGCGCTTTGTCCCAGAGAGTGGGGTCTGTGTGTGTATATGGTGTGTGTTACTTTGTCCCTGCGAAGCTCTCCCACTGTTCCACTTGTTCATTAATTAAGCTCTCTGATGGCCATTTGTTTGTAATGCTGTTAAGGGCCAGTGGCAACTGCAACTAACAGAGCCAGCACTGGAGGACAGACTTCCTTCTGACATAGCCTTCTACATTACAGCCTTATTTTACAGATATTCATCTTAAGACATATGCATCAGTGACTACTATAGATTATTTAATAACTGCTATGAATTATTCAGGGTCTCTATGTTGTTTTAAATAAATAAGTCTCTCTATTAGGATTTTATTTTTATCTTCTTCTTCTTCTTCTTCTTCTTATTATTATTATTATTATTATTTATTTAGTTTTATTTTTTTTAACGTTTGTTTTATTTTACTTTTATTTTTGTTATTTTTTTATTATTATTATCTTTTTTTATTTTTATTATTTATTATTTTTATTATTTATTATTATAATTATCAATTTTTTATCGTGATTGTTTTATTGAGTATTTTTTATTAGCATTTTAACTTTTTATTATCTTGGTGTATGTAATATGTTTATTTTATATTCTTTTATATTCTTTTATAATAATTTTCTAACATTTTTTTCATTGTATTTTTTATGCATCTATATTAAATGTTTATTTAAAATTTGTATTTTATTTATTATTTTTGCTCATTTTGTTTTCAATCCCTTTAATTGTATATGAAAATAAGGGTCACCCCTCAATGTATTTCCGAGAATAAATAAAGGTTGATTGATTGATTGATTGATTGTCCATGTTGTCTACAATTACTGTGCAGGGGCAGTTGCTGTTACTGTCCCTGTCATCTGTAAATCACTTTGGAACAAATTATCTATTAAATAAATGAAGGCGGGCTTAAATCTTTCACCAAGCTGGGAATAGTATTTTACAATAACGTATATATGAATTAGAATCAATTCATTGACAGACAAAATAAGTTATTCTGGCACAGGCCTGTCTATCCTTAGGTATTTGTCTAATCTCAGTTTTCACAGCTACTTTGCAACAGGTCTAATCTCAGTTATTTTATTTACTTTGGAATACGTCTAATGTCAGCTATGTCAACTGCTGTGGTATGGGTCTAATCTCATTTATCTCAGTTAATTTGGTGTAGGTCCAATCTCGGTTGCCCCAGTTACTTTGATGTAGGTCCAAACTAACTTTGGTTTCAGTCTACCTACAGCTATCGCAGTTACTTTTGCATTAGTCTAATCTCAGTCATGGTAGTTCCTTTGTATCAGTTTAATATCAGCTATGTCAATTGCTTTGGAAAAGCATTGCTTTGATATAGGTCTAATCTTATTTATCTCAGTTACTTTGGTATATCTCTAATCTCAGTTATTTCAGGTGCTTTGATATGAGTCTAATCTTAGTTATCTCATTTACCTTGTTAATGTTCTAATCTCAGTTACTTTAATATAGGTATAATCTTAGTTGTCTCAGTTATTACCCTCAGTCATTTAATTTTAAATTTTGTATTTCTCTAATCTCAGTTACCACAGCTATTTTGATAAAGGTCTAATCTCAGTAATTTCAGTTGCTTTAATACAGGTCCCATAATAGTTATCTAATTTACTTTGGTATTGGTTGAATCTCAGTTACTTTGATATAGGTCTAATCTCAGTTATCTCAGTTGCTTTCATCTAGGCCTAATCTCAGTCACTTTGTTATAGGTCTAATCTTAGGTATCTCAGTTACTTTGGTGTAGGTCTAATCTCAGTTATGCCAGTTACATTTAAATGGGTCTGATCTTAGTTAACTCAGTTATTTGTGTACAGGTCTAATCCCAGTCATCTAAATTGCTTTGGCATGCATTGTACATAGAACAATGAATATCGGAGCCAAGTGCCATCAGTTAGACACAATTGTATTGTAACCAAGTTGGTTCCAGTGGGTCTGTTCCTATTTTTTTGGGGTGTAATTCATCCTCCAAGCCACTAGGGGTGGCTGATGAGTCATTTGAGATCACCCGTTATAAATAGAGGAAGCCAACAGGAAGTGTTTGAGCAATGTTCTCTGGGGATCTTCATGCTATCTGGTTAATCTCCTTGGTTGGGAAACCGTTGGTTTCATGCCCATTGTAAGTACTTTTTTTTATGATAAACATTGTGTTGTTGCAGATGTTGCAAATATAAGCGCCAAGCCATGAATGTTTAAAATGCTAATGGCTTATCTTTAGAGTTTGTTTTAGCTTAATGCTAATGTTAAGTGCTGGTGCTAGTGCTAGGTGCTAGTGCTAGGTGCTAGTGCTAGGTGCTAGTGCTAGGTGCTAGTGCTAGGTGCTAGTGCTAGGTGCTAGGGCTAGGTGCTAGGGCTAGGTGCTAGGGCTAGGTGCTAAGGCTATGTGCTAAGGCTAGGTGCTAGCTTGCTTGTGTGCATTTTACCTTCTCAGAAGGAGGTTTTGTTTGGCCCATGTGTGGTCTGGGAAATGTGTAGGCAACTCTGGAGGTCTACAGTAGCTGGGTGGTCTACAATATACTTCTGATTATCTTTTTCTACGGGGCCGCAACCCATTCCAACGGCTAGCTCTATTGAGCAAAAAAAGAACTTCTACAAATACTCAAGGTGGGGACTATACTGGACCTGGACAATGTTTTTTTTTTTTTTTTTTTTTTGTTATTTTGGGAGGATGTGGGGTTTGATGTAGGGTTCTGGGTTTAAATTTTTTTTTTTTTTTTTTTTTTTTTTTTTTTTTTTTTTTCCCCCCATTTGGTGATTATTTTCTTGCCAGGTATTTCATTTCAATACACTGTTGAAGTTTCCTATTTGTGTACTCCTCATTTGGCTTCCTCCTATTTTTCTTTTTTTTCATAACATCACACATTTAACACAGACTCAGGTGGACCCCCTTTCCAGATTATTCTTGTGCAATCTTTAGAATTGGTCTAGGACTAGTTAAAAGGTTACAGTATTTTGTCTAAGTGTAGCGTCGCTTCGTCACAAACACATCTTCTGATTGGTCAACAAGTCACAGCCTCTGATTAATTGACAGACTTAACCCAAGTCATCAATGGATGTCAGTCAGCAGCCGCAACAACACTTTCTAACAGTGAGAAATTAATAAATAATCACAGAAGACGTTCATTTTTGGATTTGCCATCATTTATCTTAGAAAATCTCCATTTTCAAAGCGTATTACTTGTTGTATGATGTTCTTTAATACCATTATCAACTTGAAAGGGTTAAGCTGTATCACTAGTCTGTGAGGTGTTTTGAACTGCCACTAGTATGACAACTGCCCTATAGTTAAATTAAGTTAATTACTATTGTTGTTCCTGTTCTTATTAATATCATCATTATTGATGGGTTTTGTATGAATGGGCCCCAGAGTGTCTGCTTGGAGCTGGAGAAATAGATCCAGGCCGGATGTGAGTAGTTCATCCTTTGGAGTGGTGATGATTCAAAACTTTGCATTCTCCGCTCAGTTCATTTACAAAAGTCTGCTTTATATAGAGTCTGAAGTGGTGTGATAATGCTACGACAACAACATCACACAAATGACCAGCAGGCTCCGCTTCCGCTCGTACAGCACCTACTGTGCAGCACTGTCACGTCCAAAGGCCGTAACTTCCACCGTTAACTTACAGCAGAGGGAGATAATATCAGCTTTGGCTGGCAAACATGCAGAAGGAGGTTCTGTGTCAAGGGAAAATGGGCTGAAACATTGATGGTTCAATCCCAGTGATGGTACTGGTTTGCTGAGTAATGTGTATGGATAAATATCCATTTCTCAGTGGCAGTGTATGCTACTAAATTCAATTGTAGACAGTTTCTCTTCTGTTCATTATAAAATGAGAAGGGTAGCAACAAACATTGATGTACCTGTTTGTGTCGGTGTGTGTTCCCAAAACGAATGTTTTCTTTGAGATATTATTTTCGTGTTCATATGTATGTACATCCATTATCTTCCACTTTATCACGCTAGTCAGGGTCATGGGGGTGGCTGGAGCCAATCCCAGGATCATTGGTCAAAGGCGGGGTACACCATGGACAGGTCACCAATCCATCACATGGCCAACACTCAGTCATGCACACACTCACACCTACGGGCAGTTTAGAGTGAGCAATCAACCTAACATGCATGTGTTTGGACTGTGGGAGGAAACCAGAGTACCTGGAGGAAACCCAATCAAGCACAGGGGAGAACACACACACTCCACACAGAACAGCCCGGACCGGGAATCCAACCCGGATCATCTTATTGTGAGGAGACAGTGCTAACCACTACACCAGTAGACCACCCTATGTATGTACATACATGGTGATATTGAGATAAACCTATTATATGGATGACAATGTCAAGTGCAAGTCTGCTACAATAGCTTGGAGATGTTGCTTTATTCCCCCAGGACCCCTCTGTACAGTCAGCATTATCCACATACATGTCTCATAGGTGGGTAAATACATATGCATAATATATAAAGCATACCTGTTCTGTATATATGGCTGATATATATATATATATATATATATATATATATATATATATATATATATATATATATATATATATATATATATATATATATATATATATATATATATATATATATATATATATATATATTTTGTAACTGTCCTAAGAAATCTAAACATGTATCTAATTTTGTCAATTGTTATTTTTCTGCATGACTCAAACATGAAAGCTGCTGTTTACATTGCATAAAAATGTCATGATGAGCAGACCAATCAAAATGCTCCAAAATCACTTGGAAAAAATTCTGGTTCCATTGACTTACATTTAAAAGTGAAGACAGTTTCTGGCCTCTCCTGTAAAGTTGCCATGTTGCGGATACTGGTTTTTCTTTGGACCGCAAAAAGCATCGGAACCACAAGTATGAACGTAATAAATAACTTGAAGCTTATATTTTATATATATGTACACACACTTCAATGGAGTATCTTCCTTCCTTAACAACAATGGACTGACGGGTCTCTAAAGAAAGTTGTTTCTTTCTGGACATTTTGAGTCGGCCAGCAAGCCATCAACTGCTGATGCTTCAGATACTAAACTAACCTAGAATGTTGTTCTCCCTTTTATACTCACTTATTAGTAGAATGTTTTTCAGCTGTGCATCACAATTGATCAAGAGTGTCCTAACAACCAATTAATCCAATAACATCCTTAACTTGGATTGGTGGCCGTACCAGGAGATTTAGACAGAGGACTGAGAATTACTGATAATAGGACTATATGCAAAATAAGCCTCTATACAAAAATAACCTTTAATACAAACATTTTTATTCTTTAAAAATCATCTGATACACTTACATTAATTGTGAAATGGACAATATTGTTTGTGAATTGCATGAAATGAAATTCTAAAGTGATCCTAAACTATTGAGCAGGTGTGTGTGTGTGTATATGTGTGTGTATGTATATATATATATATATATATATATATCACACACACAGTTCTTGCACCCAATATACCTCTGTCTGTCTGTCTATCTATCTATCTATCTATCTATCTTAGCACTTAGCCTAGGCAGGACACACAGTGTCTCCAGTTAATTTGACTGCATGTCCTTGTACTGTGGGAGGAAACAGGAAGAATGCAAACTCCTCACAGAAAGGACCCTGGGCCCCCGGCTGGGGAGTCGAACCCTTCTTCCTGTGAGGTGACAACACTACTCTATGCCGCCCTGTTTTATATCCTATCGTCCAAAGGAAGAAAAACTCTTTTTTTTTTTGTTGTTGTTGTTTTTCATTTTCTATATCCTTTAAACACGACGGCTGTTTCATGATGAATAGACCAATAGAAATGCTCCAATCACTCACTAAATAAAATCTCTTTCTATTGACTTATGCTGAAAGTACAGGATGTTATTGGTCTCTCCTGTAAAGTTACTATGTTTGGGGATACTTGTTTTTCTTCGCATAGCAACAAAACGTTACATAAGATGTTACTTACGATGAACCTTACTAATAAATGTTAGCAGTAGCTGATAAACGGCAGAAATAAATGTTCTGTATTTGAAAACTTTAAATAAATGATCTGAATGAAAAAGACTTTTCAATCAGTTTGAACTATTTCAATCCTACAGTCTGAATCTGATGATATTGCCATGATCCTGTATTAAGTAACATCTTAAATAACTTTTAATTTAACTTTCCGAGCTTCTCGCTCCGCTCTCGCCCGTGTTGCCAGGGCAATGTGAGATATTTATGTCTGGCAGCAGGAGGTCGTGATGGCAGGGTTTCCCAATATTAATGACTTTCAAACTATTGTTTCGCTTCAGCTCGGCTAATGCTGCACAATTCTGCATAGAGTTCTCACAGATGTACTGTGGGCTCATACCCAGAACACAGTGCCAGAACTTCATTACTTTCCTCCATTCCTCTGTTGCCAGAAACCTCTGCAGATAAAGCTTTCACTCGCTTCTGAACTTAGGCACTCGTGGAACCTGCACATTTAACATATGAACCAGAACTCAAGCTGCCTCCGCAGTTTTATATTCACACTGAAGTACTGTTATCACTCAGTACAGGTCTATTATTTGGATGGTGTCTTTTGTATGAGCTCCACTTACCATACAGGAGAACTTTGTAGTTCTACACTTACAGACTGTAGTTCATGTGATTTTCTGTATACGTTGTATTCCTGTTCTTCTTTATTGGTCAGCCCCCAACAAGCAGATCTTATTAGGGAGGTGGATCATACTTAGCACTGCAGTGACACCGATGTGATGGTGGTGTGTGTTGTGCTGGTAAGAGTGGATCAGACACAGTAGTACTGCTGGAGTGTTTAAACTCCACCAACCAGCAACATCCAGCCAACAGTGTCCTGTGGGCAGCATCCTCTGACCACTGATGAAAGACTAGAGAACACAAACTGTTCTACGATCTAGGGGTCTCAGGAATAAGACTATCCAGAACCGTGCTCAAAGCCTGAGCAAATATATAATATATAAAATCCTTGGATTGGCGGCCGTACCAGGAGATTTAGACAGAGGACTGAGAATTGCTGATAATAGGACTATATGCAAAATAAGCCTCTATACAAAAATAGACTTTAATACAAACATTTTTATTCTTTAAAAATCATCTGATCATCTCAAATTAATTGTGAAATGGACAATATTGTTTGTGAATTGCATGAAATGAAATTCTAAAGTGATCCTTTTGAGCGTATGTATGTAAGGTGGACCAGCGAGGTAGGAGTGTCTAATCTACTCATACCAGTGCAACGTCTTAGTGGTTCTTAATGTCCTCGGAGATTTTCCTTTTCTAATCTTGGTTCTTATCTTTTGGTGTTTGTTGAGAGAAAGCTGGAGAAAGGCAGAGGGAACTTTCCACCAGCTGTTAGTACAGTAAGACATGGTGGGTCATATTTAACGGCTCCTACAGATCGTTCACACTTAACCCCGCACGGACACACTGCCACTCTGTCACCCTTTACACTTGCTGTGCGAACTGACACTCCACTAAACCCTCCAACTCGCAGCTCACACACAACCTGCGCGCTCACACCTGACCTACGCCGACACATGCATCACACATGTGGCCTCTGTCTCTGACACACACGCACACATACACACACTGCGCTGCGAACACCCACCGCGCACACTGAGTCAGATGCCAAATGTAGATGCACACACATGCGTACATACATGTACAAGATGGTGTGTGGCTCATACTCCACCTTCAGATGGCAAATGTGGAAATAAACACATCTACTGTACGAGCAATGGGAAGTCCATGTTAGTCCATGTTCATCTAAGTACGGGGGGGAAAACGAAATAAACACTAAGGATGGGGGAACTCCAGCACCCTCAGATTTCAGGATTGCTTTGAATAATTAATAATGATGATAAATCATTATGAACTTCATAACAAGAAAATCAGAGGGGGTGTAATTAATCTACAAATAAAGAATGGAATTGCTTGGCTGCATATCTTAACCCATTCATCTTCTCTAAAGCCATTTTGTCTGAGGCTCTTTGAAGTTAAATGGCTTTACTGGTGTTTTTCCATCAAATTAAGCCATTTTTAAGTTTGAAACTTGAAACTACAGCAAATGTCCTTAATGACCAGCAGCACCAGGCATTTTTAACCAATGCAGACACACTATTATTATCTTCTCATCAAAATGCAGCATTAATACACAGCAACGGACGGGTAGCAATAATCTATCATTCTAATTATTTTTAATAATAATCTACCATCTAGCTAAGGGTCTCAGTAATATGACTATCCAGACTCACAAGACATGCGGGGTAAACATTCCTAAGAACTTCATTCTCTGACATGGAGATTTATCAGTTTACTTTTCTGTTCATCGTTCTAGACGAGCATTGCATATTTACAGTTTATTCACAATATGTGATTGAAAATAATAGTCAGTGATGCTGTTGCTCTCACAGTGTACACGTTCAGTCCTTTTGTAGACATCGAGACATTGTCAGTCAGGCAGTTTGTCATGAGATCTTGTGGCTTTAAGAGCTTCCTCAATAATGACAGACAAAAGCTGAACTTTCAGGTGGCACAAACACGTTTACATAAGCCTCCAGTGTAATAAATATTGTAAAGACTTTCATGGGCAAAAATCCCTCAAAAACCTACTGAACAAGTGAAGAACAGAGTCTGGGCTGGAACCCAATAAGCGTTGATCTTTGCTACACTAGAACAAAGTGTGTATATTTGAATCTGCCACTATTTGACATTGAAGGCCGGCTTCAGTAGACTAAGCTAAAATATTCAATAGCAGTCTGGTTTATAGTAAATACAGACAGACTGTTGAGTGTTTCATTGCTGTGTTATGCTGACATGTTACAGGCAGTCGTGCTTCCCATGTGGGTTTAAAACAACCACCATGGCGCTAGGCTTTCTGGAAGTTTTATCTACAGTACTAAACATGATTCAACCAGGCTTCAGTATGTCTGAAGTAAACACTAAGGATGGAGGAACTGCAGCACCCTCAGATTTCAGGATTGCTTCGAATAATTAATAATGATAATAAATCATTATGAACTTCATAACAAGAAAATCAGAGGGGGTGTAATTAATCTACAAATAAAGAATGGAATTGCAAACTGCAGCAGCTGTATGAGAAAATACATGTTAATGCACAAGTTAAGGAAACCCCTTCTAATACACAACACGACTCAAACCTGACCCGCCTTCATTTCCTATGTTATTGTATGTATTGCTGAGTACCTCTTTGGTATATATACTGAAATCAGTTTATTTCATTATTCAATCATTATTTCAATTCTTATTTATTTACTTGAATGAATAAAAACAGTGTTTGTTTTTACAAATGTCAACAGTTCATATAAAACTTCGTAGTGAACACATAAGGGTTCATTAAGCCATGCTTTGTGTTAGAAGGGCGGTGATACAAAAATGAATTTTATGAATAAAGTAAAAATAATAAAATTGAAATATGTATTTGTGACGATCTAAAGCAAGTACATTGAGGAATTCATGCAAACTTAAATGATTACATATATTATATAAAAGATAGATCGGATCACTTTTGACCCAGGTTGTGCATCGAAGGGTTAACAGCTTTACATAAAACATAAAAATTATGAATTACCATCTCTGGAAAGGCCGAAGCAGTGTTGGATTAGCGCTATAACATACTGCTAGCAATACTACCAGACAACAGCAATACTGTATGGATGTGTTCTTCCCTCTTTTTCATAGCCTGACCTGAAGGCTTAGCACTAACAGGCAGGGTTTACAACTAATACATGACATTTAGCCCATACATTTTAATTCTACATGTGAGAAAACACACACACACACACACACACACACACACACACACACACACACACACACACACAACCTGCTGTACAACACTTTAGCCCACATGTTGTCAGATGGCAAGCGAGGTAACAGACACGCAACCTGTTATGTCTGTCTCAATCCCACGGCACAGACAGTAGCAGACCCCTGCAGCCGACCCCTTTGTGCCTGCAAGATGAACAATATACCTACAGCACTGAGATGCAGGAAGGGATCCGCTGAAAAGCTCTGATTGTGCTTTGCCTCTGCAGCTCCTGGATTGTGTTTGGAATAATTACCCTGTTCTGCGGAGCGGGGTCATGCAGCGCGTGCTGTCTAATCAATACACCGTTCTTCCAACACACTAGCGCGCCGGAAGGCTCTTTTCAGTAAGACGCACATGAAAAAAGATCCGCATCAATAGGCCTGTCTCATAGGAGCTCACGTGCTTTCAGCTAAAGGAAGTGACCGCAGATGGGTAAATCTCACTAGCCTCTCATAATAACGGCTATTATATATTTAAACCTTCCAGCTAGGCTAAGTATGTTTTGCTAATGCCGGTTGTGTTGCTAGGCTAGCTGCTATTTCTAGTTTCCTGCAGTTCAGAGCAGCATGGCACGAACTAAATATCATTCATATGTTAAGAGAATTTACTTGACCTACATGCGCTGCTGCCCAGACTATAAACCTCACAGCAAAAGAACATTAGCAGATATCTCATTCAACCAAATAATCATCTCCTGACTTTAGTACTCAGATAAAATATAGCCATGGTTATATGACAGTAAGTTCAATGAATCTTTTAGAAGTATAGCATATATTATTACAGTACACTTACTAAGATTACAGTTATAGGACTGTTATGTCATAGCCACTGAGCTATGGAACCCTGAGTGGTTGCACCTATGTTCTGCTCTGGACCATGCTATGGAACCAAGTGCTAGCTCTGGGCACTGCGAGCCATCTTCTTTCGTTGGATAATCTGTGTCCGATACCCCACTCAGTGACCCAGGCTTTGTTGTGAAATGGGTATAGTCCCCACCTGTCAGCACTGGGTGTTAAGAGACGGCAGAACTTCTCCAGTGAGTTGGCCACCTCACTTTGGGAGGCCTGTGGCCGGTGTTCACAGTTACAGAATCTGCTGGTGGACCGCATAGCAGTGACACATACCCATGAAGTCCCATTACAGCTCTAGCTAGCTCCCCATAATAATGGCTGGCAGTGTACAGACAGCTCAATGTGTTTGGAGGGCTTCAAAAGTGGCTGTTTGCCTCATTGCATATATGCATTTATGTCAGCTGCTTATTAGCTGAATTCCTGGCCAGGGCACGAGGGTCCTTTCTGTGCATGTTTGTCCTGTGTCCTTATGAGGTTTCCTCCCACAGTTAAATGGATATACTAAATTGCTAAACTAAATACTCTCCCTGTGAGCCAGAAGAATAAGCAGTTTGGAAAACAAATGAAAGCATGTTTGGACTTTTCTCAACAATAATTCTATTGTCTATCCATGTGGTTTTCTTAGTAAAGTACATGGAGCTATTATAAATATTACATAATCACCTAATCACAATTACTTAAAACAGTTACTTCACATAATCACTTAAAGGCTATGAAAGCAATACAGATATTTGCAGAGTCGGATGAAGCTTGTTACTAGAATATTCTGTTGTCTGTTTGAGTTTCAGGTGGCTTGGTGGACACAGTGCGAGCGTCTTATAGCAAGAAGGGCCTGGGTTTTAATTCCTGGCCATGAGGGTCCTTTCTGTGCATGTTTGTCCTCTGTCTTTATGGGGTTTCTTCTCACAATCCGAAGACTACACTCAGATGAATTGGATATACTAAATTGCCCCTATGTGTGAATGTGTATGTCTTTGTATCTGCCCTACAATATACTTTGTGCCTGTCCAGGGTGTTTCCTGCTTTTCGCCCAATGAGGCTCCAGCTCTCCCTGTGAGCCAGAACAATAGGCAGTTTGGAAAACAAATGAAAAAAATGTTTTGGACTTCTCTCAACAAAGTACATGGAGCTATCACAATTACTTAAAATTTAGAACATAATCACTTAAAGGAAGGGCAGTCCAAAAGCATCAGACTCTGAAAACTCTGAACTCTGATGATACTAAGCCAGGAAGTCTCCTCTGATAGGCTGAAGAAGATAGGGGGGTTGTCATGTAACTCTCAGATGGCTCCTGGATAATGGAGCCCATACCTTGGTTCAACATCTCATCTGAGCCTGCATGAGGAAGGAGAATGATGAGCGTGAAGTGTGGCGTGCATTCTATAGTATTTTCTAAGCTTGCAGCAGTTTCTCATTGTGGACTTGTGGGTGGAGCATGGATCCATTAATTAGCATGCTAATAGTTGTTGGATCCAAATCTTACCAAACTGTGAAATACCAGGTCAGGATGAGTTTGAGCTGTTACGTAACTGCAGTCTCTAAACCCGTACCACCCAGAACACAGTGATTGAGCTCAAAAACGTTTAAAAAGTAGATGTTCTTCTAGTTCGTAATGATTTTATATAAGATGTGCTGCATGCTATTACCAATGCTAATTTCCATCTCACCATCTATTCTGCAAATGGTCCATCATTGTTCTGCTTTAATTAAAACATGGACAGGACAATTCTGTGACTCAGGGATAAAACAAAAAAACCTTTAATATGTGGGTGTATATTAAAGGGTATATGCTAAATTAACAGGGGGGGCTGCATCCAAAGCCTGGCACTTTTGAGCCTCGTTCTGAAAGCCTTGTTTATCAGTGTGTCTGGCCTTTTCATATGATAACCGTCTGCGGGGAGACATGGAGTGAAGAGATGAGACACAAACACCCCCACACACATCTCTCACCGTCCCTCTTTCTTTCGGTCGGTCTGTCTGCCTGTTCAATTAAACCCGGAGTGCAACAGACAGCGCATCAGATCAGACGGTGTGAAGCCTCCGCAGCTTATTAGGAGAGACAGCTTAGCAGACCCAGTGTGTGGTACAAAGTGGGGTAAACAGGTGGGTGGATCAGACATGGGCTGTCTGTCTGTGAATAATTGATGGGTGAGTTGAGTATCCTAACATCTACCTGGTGGTCAGTTCAACATGTCACATGGCCTGTGGTCCCTATATGTGAGAGTACATATAAGGAAAGCAGGTTCTTGGTCACAACAACAATGACATTGGTTCAAGCCCCTGCTGGGGTATCTGGGTCCTTTCTGTGTTGAGTTTGCATGTCTGCCCTCTGTCTAGGTGGGGTTTCCTCTAGGTGTGCTGGTTTCCTCTCCCAGTCTAAAAACATGCTCAATAGATAGGTCAACTGGGGATACTACATTGCCCCTATGTGTGATTGTATTAGTGCCTGTGTGTCTGGTAGCCTGTCCAAGGTGATTCCTGCTTTCTGCCCAATGAGATCTGGGATGGACTCACGCCCTCTATGCATGGCTGGATTACTGACCGGGCCAGTGGGGCCCGCGGCCAGGGGCCCTTGGGGCCATTTTGCGATGTTTATCAACATTTATGATACAATATATTTTGATTTCCAAGGGGCCTTCATTTTAAGGATCCTCTGATTTTTAGGGACTTTGACCCCTAGCTATGCTTTTGGGGGCCCTAGCCATGCTTTTGGGCCCCTTATGAAAATGGACAAGGCAGTGTGGCACTGCTCTGACTTTGACTTCTGGCTATTGGGGGTCCTAGGAAAGAGGGGGGCATTATTTTAGACAGCCCTGGTTATGAGAGCCTCTACCAGAGGGCCCTAGAGAAGAGCAGGGGATACCATTAGAGGGCCCTTGATCACGAGGGCTCCTCTTCTTGAATGAAACGCTAGCTGTAAATACAGAAATTAGGCTCATTTGTTTAACGGCATCGATCGGCTAAATTGGAGAAATATCGGTCGATCGCCGATCACATATTTTGATTAAAAATCTGCCGATACCGATACATGACCGATCGATCCTTCCATCTCTTTAATTAACTGTCTAAAATTGCATGATTGTGAAAGGCCTACCAGTTCCATGCCACCTCTGTGATCTTCCACCAATGACATCACCATAGACTGCTCAATATTGGTGGTAGGTCTAGTCTGGCACCTGCACTAAGCCCAATCTGCAATGGGAGACCCGGAAAGGAGTTTAAACTCCAGGCAGCATAGTGCTCTGCTTCTCCGCTGCCCCCCTTTTTTCCCTCTTAAAATAATCATGAGACACTGTCTGTGTCCTTTTTCACTCTAAAAGATGGAAACCGTTAGTCATTTCAGTGTAATTTAGTTAGACTGCCTCAAAGCCTTAAGGCGACCATTCATCACATCTGCACAAAACACCTCTGCCGAAAGAACAAGATTCAGAGACCCCACTGCAGAAGTGCAGAAGAGGGGGACCAAAATTGAATTAAACAGTGCACATGCTGTGCGTGGAGCTTGTTTCAGTTTAGTGTAAAAAAAAGAAAAAGTATATTAATAACAATGAAATTAGTCACTGTGGGTGTTTTATTTAATTATAGCTGATGAATAATTATAATACAGTTTTGGTCTATTGTCAGTGCAATTACACAGAAGATTAAGTGAAAAGGTGAATAAGCAGCCATAAATATTTGGACGATGGCAAAGGGATTGTTGTGTAAGCTGTCCAGCGCAACATGTTGGAGTTACATAATGAACATGAACACAAGCTCCAAAATGAGTGAAATGTGTAGGAATTACAAACTCCCTCATGTTAAGTGGCTCAAGTAACTGGACAATCTAACAACTTTTTTAACACTTACTTGCGGATCGTTTGCAGTCAATCATTCACGCTGGGTTCCTTACCTGGTGATGCTCCATCAGGAAATCTCTTTACTAAGTGAATTGCATGCGTTGTTGGACTGAGGTCAGGTGATCGACTTGGCCATTGTAGGACATTCCTCTTATTTGTCTTCCAACAGTTCTGGGTTACTTACAAAGCATGCTTTAGATTATTGAAACTGGCAGCAGTACATGCTCATGCCATAACTGTACTTTCAGGTGAGGTGGTATGCTTTGGATCATGAGCAGTCCCTTCTCTTCTCTATATTATTTAAGTACTGTACAGGTTTTTTTCAAGTCTCTAAACTGGTCACTCTGATTTTGGTTTACATCCAGTCGTAAACTCTCAGGTTTTTACCTCTCTTGATTGTTGACCTGGACCTCTTGGATTGGCCGACTGGGTTTTTCTTCACCAGAGAGCTTTTCCACCACATTTGTCTTTCATTGTCTTCTAGACCTTTGTGTTTCTGAGCTCACCAGTGAATTCATTCTTTAAAAAGGGTGTAACTAATAGTTGGTAGAGCACACCTACTGATTTTGCTATCCCTCTGATAGGTGTGTTTGAATTTTTAATGATAGTTGTACAGGCAGTGAAGCTCTTTGGACAAACCAGTAAGTGAACTAATCAGGGAATAAGACACACATGGCCATGGAACAAATGGGCAACCCACTGGCCAATCATTTTTGAGCCCCTAAAAATGGGAGCAATGTATTAGGATGTGAATTGGATATAGGTACCCTCAAATTAAAGCTGGAAGTCTGCACTTTTTGTTCATAGTTATTGTCCATCCCCCATATGTTGTGTTAGACAGATAATAATAACAAGGATTTATGGACCCTAACTGAATCTCTTGTGTTGTGGGCAGTTAAGGATAGGCTTGTGTTATAGGCCAATAACACTAATATTAAGATCTGATATTCAGAAGACTTTTAACATTAACAGATTTGTCTATATGGGCAGGGGTTTTATTTCTCCTGTTCCTCATTGTGGTAGAACGGCTCTATTAATTTCTGCCAAAGAAACTCAAAGAAAGCATCATCGCCCATCTGTTATGCGTCATGACGTCACGCAACATAGCACTCATGCTGAGTTACCACGCACCGTTTCTCACTGTTTAGCCTGAAAACGGCACAAAATATTTATTTCTATTTTCAAACACTCCTGAAGGTCTGTTGAGGGGGTCCCATTGCATCCCGGCTACACATTCACAATTTTAGAGCTTGCAGGGACATGCTACACCAGTACACAGCTCTGAGGGCAGCAGGTAGGACTCAGACTGGCCTCCAGCAGGTCACAGTAAGTCAAATAGTCGCAAATGTAAGCAGTATGTGTACTTTTTTTTTAATCACAAACGTTATTTAAGTCATTTATAAAGTTTACCTCCCAATTCACAGAACTGGTGTATGCAAAATTTGAACACTCCCAGTCAAATAATGACGTTTTGTTGATTTTCTAAATAAAAAGAAAAGGTTTGGCCAAAGCTGTCACAATAGAAAGTTACAAATAAGTCAGGTTTCCAATCAAAATAAAAAACGGAAGACCACCTTGAGACTAATAAGCCACAGTTAAACTATAACAATAGGTTTACTTCAGCATCTAAAATGGGTCCAATTAAAAACATCAATATACCATGAAATCTTTGGCCATAATCAAGCTTTGACCAAGAATTTTGACATATGCTATATGAATATACCTGTATGTTAAGTTATTAACTTATTGTTTATAATAGGGATGTAATGATAAATTGCGAGACAGGTAATAATCAATGCAAATATGCCACTTGCGAGCACAGAAAGAAGAACTGCATGCACATTTTTCATAAACACACACTCAAACTGCCTTTCTTTACATCGTTTGATTTATTTTTCTCTCTTGATTAGTTAGATTAGGTGAGTTAGATTAGAACTTTGGTTTATTTAACTTATGAGCCCATATTCAGTTTACTTTGATAAAATATTATAAAATTATAGATAAATAATAAAAGGAAACCTTGTCAGGTATAATTTGTGTTCAGTTTATATTAAAAAAAATCATATCGTGAGACCAGTGTCGTGAATCGCAATGCACCGTGAGTAGAGTGTATCGTTACAACCCTAGTTATGCCTGTTAGTTATGCTGAGAGGATCATCTGAGTCCATCTCCCCTCCGTCTTGGACATTTACTCCACCCGCTGCATCCGCAAAGCAACCAGCAATGTGGATGACCCCACCCACCCTTCACACAGACTGTTCTCCCTCCTGCCATCAGGAAGAAGGTACCACAGCATCCGGTCCAACATGACCAGACTCTGCAACAGCTTCTTCCCCCAAGCCATCAGACTTCTCAACACAACTCAACTTCTGAACTGATATCTTCAGGTACATGTTCTCTCTCTCTCGTTCTCTCTCTCTCTCTCTCTCTCTCTCTCTCTCTCTCTCTCTCTCTCTCTCTCTCTCTCTCTCTCTCTCTCTCTCTCTCTCTCTCTCTCTCTCTCTCTCTCTCTCTCTCTCTCTAACCATTTACCCCAGATAAAAAAGGGAAGCATTTTTACACAAAGCATTGCACTGATAACTTTACTATTTATTACACTATTTAACTATTAACTATTTATTACACATTGCACAATTTGCACACTACCAGCAATTATTTATTATTCTCTGTCTGTACTGTGTTGTGTTGTCTGTCCGCACTTGTTTGTTTGTGTTGCACTTGTGTCTTGTATGCACTGTCTATGTTGCACCATGGTCCTGGAGGAACGTTGTTTCGTTTCACTGTGTAATCTGTATGTAGTTGAAATGACAATAAAACCCACTTGACTTGACTTGACTTAGGCCTGAAATCTCTCCTTCTTGGATCTAACGCATTACAAACTCACATCCTCATCTTTCATTCCTGAGATGAAGTCACAACCCCTTACCCCTCAGTCCTTATTAGTTGTCTCACAGCTAGGAAGTTGTGGCAGTGGTGGTGAGGAGTTCACCTACGAGTTAACATGCATGTCTGCAACTAAATTGGTTTTATTGAATTGGAAGCATTGATTCCAGCACTGTGTTGCATACGTCTGTGGCTATAATATATAACACTGCCTGAGGGATTCCATAACTGCCTAAAAATAATGCAGACGTAATGCAGACGTAGTAGATGTGAGGTGCCAACACATTAAAAGCCCACATTTGCTCTGCTTATTTGCATCCATTTCAATTGGACGTAAATGAAGCCATAATGGAGAATCCAACGCCGCCGATGATGCCAAGAACATGTCAGCTTCCATATAAAGCCATTGCGAGGCTAAAGTACAGCTTCCACCAGGTATATTTAGAGCCAGCCAGCATTACAGTGTCAATTTCAGGCTGTGAGACTTCAACAAAACAAAAATAAAAATAAATAAAAGATTTATGGAACAGATGGGTCTGTACCATATATACAAATCAGTTTTTTTCTTTCTGGACAAACAGGCTTATCCTCAGTGACCATAAATAAAGACACGCGTTTGATTTGTCATTCGCACTTCGTGAAGCCCCCCTTTTGCTGCATATGGGGAGTGACAGTGTCTATTACGTATGGAAATGACTCTCTCTCTGGCGTCACAGCCTCAGAAGCCAGTTTTCAAGGTTTCTATCCATCCAGGCTGAGGCAGAAATAACTGTACACTCATCCGCCCATTCAACCCCATGCAGGCCCAAAGTCACACCTCCACCCGGCCCCACCGAGCCATAATTACACATCTGACAGACGATGAGTTAAAAATTCCTCTTGCGATAGATTGGCTTCCTTCTCATGTGGGTGAGAAATTAGCTCTCTTGTGTATTCGTGCATCTCTTAATCCTACAGATACATAAAAGGAGAAGGAGTAACACATTCGCTTCACTCGAACAGATCTGGTTTCAGCCTAGCGCATGGAATTCTAGATAGATACAGTAAGCTCAAACAAACTTGACTAAATCAGAAACGAACTTCCACACAAGTTAGAAATTTTGGAATTATTTGATTATTATTATGGAATGAATTTAGAAGAAGGGCAATGCTGCAAACCCCTCATCCTTTCAGTTCAGTCTGTGCTGTCCATGATTAAGTTTTTGCAGTTTTTAACACCATCTTTGTCTTTAATACCACCAAAGGTTGGGTGCCTAACCTAGTTGGGAGAGCAAGCAAACCTTTAAACTCTTTCCTGTATATGTTTTAACTTCTTCGTCTCTTCTCTGTGAAGAGGTTTTGAAGAGGTTTCCCCCCATCACCTTCCCTTAGGCTCCCATTCCCCAGGCACCGGTGAACTTCACTTCATTAAGTTGTACAGCTCTCATGGCACCAAACCATGTTTGCTTCCATGTAATCACAAGTACTTACCGAGTACTTCATCATATGAACAAGATATATATGAGCCATTTACGTGAATTTCCAACTCGAGCACACCTGATTCCACTGATCAGCAGGTGTAGTTGGTATATTAGAGCAGAGAACTGAATGCTGGGCTTTCAGCATTGGGTCTTTCTAACCCAGTCATAAAGCATGCTCTACATTTAAAACACAAACAAAAAATAGACTGTGCACAGTCCTAAACTACTTTACCTTCCTGTCATGCTAATGTATCTAAATTTTAAAATTTTTTCTACATCATTTGAGCATGCCAATGGCCGTTTACACTGTGTAACAACTTCTTGATGATTGAACCAATAGAGGTGCTCCAAAACAGTTTTGAGAAAAAAAAAAAATCTGGTTCCATTGACTTCCATTGAAAGTAAAGTATATTTTTGGCCATGCAATTTTGGAGATACACATTTTTCATTGAACAACGACGAAATTAAATCCGGTTTTGAAAAGTAATATAAGTAAAGTTGCCTCCTTTGACTTGGAGTCCATGTACCTGATGTGGAACACTGATGCTGTAACCGGTGACTAATCTTTCTGTATGTTGCCTCCTTGCAGGAAGAGAAACAGGATAAGGAGTGAAAGGCAGTGAGTGAGTGAGTGAGTGATTGAGAGCGAGTCAGGCCAGGGCAGTGTGATTTCCACTAATGCGCTGAGAGGTGCATTCCCTGCTCAGAAGGAGAATGTCTTGCTTTTTCTTCTTTCTATACTTTCACCATCTCGTCATCTCTTGGGCCATAGCAATTACGGCCCACATGCCTAGAGAGAGAAAGAGAGAGAGAGGTAGAAAAAGAGAGGAACAGAAAGAAAATAAAAGCGACACTGAGAGGGAGGGAGAGAGACAAAGAGACAGACAGACAGAGAGAGAAAGTGCCGGATAATCACTCATTACATTACTTTACTTACACAACCCCATTGGCACACAGACACACGGGTCTTTTTGTTGTGAGAGGTCTTATACAACCACATTAGAACAGAGGAGCTTATTTTCTCCTTTGAAACGCACCACCTCACCCGTTTCACACAAAAGCACGGCCTATTATAACAGGCCACCAGTGAAAACGATAGCCTTAGTCACCTATCGACCACGGCTAAATGAAAGATCTCAATTAGACGGAGAAAAACAGGACACGCACCAACAGGTCACGTTCCTTTATGATGTTTACAATAGTCACAACTAAAACGCAGAACCTGGAATAAACAGTCATTCAGCTCTGCAGTCTTTAACAGTATTGTGTATCGATTTCTGGTTCTACTTTATTTGGGTAGGCCCCAAAAGTTTACCTACAGATGTTCAAGTTATTACCAGACTATGTGGTGATATTCACTGATAGAATATAAGTTAAGTACCATGGTGATGGTTAAGTTACAATCATTATAGGCAAGGGTGTAGGAGTGGCTTTGACATTTGCTAATATGAATCAAAGCCCACCCTATCCCCTAAAATATTACCTATAAGCTGATCCTGCTGTAGGTAAGGTAGTAAATTACTGTATGTGTAGTGCCGTAGAACAACATTTGTGGAATTACAGTAAATTACAAATAAATAAACAAAATATAACATTATCTGTACATCTGTTTATTATTAGATAAATCAAATTAAAGATCACTTTACATACTAAACAAGATACTCCACACTTTATGGTACTGCTGTTAAAAAACTTTTAAATTATACATGCAATTTCTGGAGTATATACATATATAACCAGAAAAATATAATTTTCTTTGGAGCACTGGTGCACTTTCAATGCTGGTGTCCTTTTATTTATTCATTAATCCTTTTATATTTATTAGTCATTTATTTATTTTATTTATTATATTTTATTTTTACGTGTTTAGTAGCAGTCTGCAGTTTGGGGCAAGTAATGTAACTTTACGTTTTAGAGTGCTTTCTGACTTAAGTTAATAGAAACGTTAGCTGACCCAAACCCTGCTAGTCTGTTGCCATAACAACGCATTAAACTAAAGCCGGTTTATTCCAGTGTATATGGTAATCGTTGCTATTCATTGCTCTCATCACTGACCTTGCGTTTAAAGTTGGCACGAGCTACCCCATGCTCCAGTGGGGCGAGAGCCCCCCCGAACCTAACAACCAAAGCCAGTTGCTAATAACCCCCCCATCCCCGCCAGTTCCTACGCCAATGTTTATAGGTTATAATCACGCACTGACAACTTTAGTCAGTACCCACACTCATTGTTCATTATATCAACTCCCCTTACCGTATAGGAGCACTTTGCACTGATGTGGTGGTGGAGTGTTAATGTGTGTTGTGCTGGTGTGAGTGGATCAGACACAGCAGTCTGCTGGAGTGTTTAAACACTGTGTCCACTCACTGTCCACTCTATTAGACACTCCTACCTTGCTGGTCCACCTTGTAGATGCAAAGTCAGAGACAGTAGCTTGTCTGTTGCTTCACATTGTGTGTTCCTCTAGTCCTTCATCAGTGCTCACAGGACGCTGCCCACACATGCTATTGGCTAAATAGTTTTGGTTGGTGGACGATTCTCAGTCCAGCAGTTTAAACACTGAGGTGATCCACTCATACAACACAACACACAATAACACTCCATGTTAGTGTCATTGAGAATGACCCACTACATCAAAAAAACTATTCTGTGGTGGTCCTGTGGGGATCCTGTCCGTTAAAGAACAGGGTTACAAAGTACACAGAGAACCAGATGGACTACAGTCTGTTAGTGTAGAACTGCAAAGTGCTCCTATATGGTAAGAAGATCTTATATGATAGACAATGAGTGTAGAAACAAGGAGATTCAAGATTTAAGAGTTTATTGTCGCCTGTACAGAGAAAGAAGCAGCCGCACAGGACAATGAAAATCTGCACAACCTTCGTGGGCCACCTGCTAACAAATTCAACATAAATACTAAGTAAGATCATGAGGTGAAGTGATGGTTGGGAGGAGGACCATCAGGTGTAAGGTGTTTAGAGCCCTGATGGTCTGAGGATAGCAACTGTTATATAATCTGATGGTCCTTGATTTCACACTCCTGTATTGGGTGCCAGATGGAAGAAGTGTTAAGAGGTTGTGCTGACGATGAGTTTGTCCTCGATGATCTTGTGGGCCCACCTGCAGACCCTGGAGTGGTAAATGTCCATTTGCTGTGAGAGGGCTATTCCTGAAATTGCAGTGCAATCCCTGCACTTGCGCTTCTAGGCAGTTTCTAAACTTTAAAGAGGTTTAAGGAGGTGTACCTAAACTAGTCAGTGTATATAAACTAGGTGTAGCACGACTTCAGATTTTTTACAAGACAGTAATGTGAGGAAAGTTGGGTCAGCGTTGACATGTAATACACACTGACCATTTGTGCTTGCAAATCTATGCAGTGGACAGTGCACATTTGCCCAGAGTGGTGGGCAGCCCAATCCACAGCTCTCAGGAAGCAGTTGGGTCTTGGGTGTCTATCTCAAGGGCACTTCAGTCATGTCCCGCTAGTTTGAGGGATTAAACCAACAACCTTCCATTTACAAAGCCCTAACCTCCAGCCCACGATCAATCACGATGACTTCATAATCAGCACCAGGAGAAGTAAATTCTTTGCAAATAGCAACTTTAAGGGGCCCTTTTCAATGAGCCCCGGATCACATTACTAGCAGGGAAGCAAAAAAATGTGGCTGACTTGAGGGCACAGTAGGGGGCCTTGCTAAGACGTCCACTGCGGTTAAGGTCCAGAGAGCCCAAGAAATTCAGAGGAACTAAAGCTTCAGCGAAAGTTCTGCCAGGAAGACTCCAGTGCTATGTCACTTTTTCATTCATTATTCCAACCAATCGCAGGCTGCCCCCTGTCTTTGAAAGGATTCAACTTACGCTCCCTCTTTACTGCCTTTAGGTGCGGACGTTTCTATGTGCTCCTCCCCAACACCACCAGTTGGGTCCCAGTCCTCTTGTCCTGGGAGGTGGCTTCATCCCTGCTGTCGATATCCAGTAGGATCTGCAAGGGTCTGTATGCTTAAATATCTGGGCCTAGGACTGGGCTTATGTCAAAGACTGTTTCTTCATGTCCTACAATAACTAACCTTCCAATTGTACACCTTATCAAAGATTAAACCTTGTTTTACATTCCTCTACTCCTTGAGTCTTTTTGGCGGAACTGAAAATCTGAAAAAATAAGATTATCCAACTTCAAACTTGACAAACTTTCAAACAACCCATGACTATTCCTCAAACTGGATATATCTGCTGCTTGAAGCACTGTAGATCAGAAAGAACTCTAGGTGTGAGTGAAACGTGAGAAGTCCTAGATCGCTTTGCTAACCTTTAGGCAACCGGAGATATGGACACTCACCTGTTGTCTTCTCTGTTGTCTTCTTTTTGATGATTTCTTTTGAAAAATTGTGTAAAGTTGTGTAAAATCAGATTTTGTCCTGGTGCCTTTTACAGAGCGCGAGTCAGGACGGCGAGGCGCTTGTGTGTTTGGGTGTGTTCCTGGCCATCCAGAGTGTTGTGTTTGGTCGTTGCCTCTCGAGAGGGATTCGATCTGACGCCTTTGTGGAGAAAACGCTGGAGATCAGTTTGCGTTTTTGAGCTTTGTTCATTTGTGTAGTTTTCCCAAAACAGACAATTGACTCTACCTTGCTTTGTTGTGTGTTCTGGGTGACATTTTCATTTTGAACATAAGCATTGTGTTTGGTCGTTTCCTCTAGAGAGGGATTTGACCCAACACCTTTGCCTAGAAAAAGCTGGAGGTCAGCTGGCGTATCTGACCAGTTGCTTGGCTTTGTTGTGTGATCTGGGTGACATATTTTTATTTCTCTGCCCTAACATATCTCAGGTGGTTTGCTTTGCTTTGCTGTTTTCTTTGTGTCCTGACGTACGTCTAAGCTGCAACAAATGACCACTTCCATTCATTCTTCATGTATTCCCAGGTATAAATAAAGACTGGGACTATTTTTGCTGTGGGAGTTGTTTGGCGCTTGTTTTGGAAGGCAAGGGGGGGGGGGTCGTGAACATGGATAATTTTACCTTTTTCAGCTGCTAATGTAAAATCTTTTTTTGTAACAGTGAGTAGTTTTTGGAGCATCAGACAAAACTTGCTGCGCCAACCTGCCCAACGCTGATGTAAAAGCTGGACGTTCCCATAGAAACAAGGGTGATGACATGGGAAGGAATTTGTGGAAAGTTTTAGAAAGGTCAATTAAAACCCTCACTATATTACAATCCTTAATGCCATTCGCTCAATAAGAACCCTAAAGAAAGCGAACAGAAGAGCAGAACCCTATTACACGCGTGCTTTAAAAACAGGAAGAAGAATATGTGCTGATCAGAAACACGACTCGCTGTTCCTGGACGTATTTCAGGCGTACTGTTTTCATCAGGTCAGAATGACAAATAAGGTCCGTTCTTCCCAACAAAAGAGGCACATGTATTTTTAGTACGAGTGACATTATTAAAACGAATCATATTACAGAAGAAAACGACAAGAAATTGGAACCTAGTCAACTCGGACCACTGAGAAATCAGTATCCATGAATATTTATGACCGTGACTCATACCAAAGTATGCAGCATCTTTATTATGCTTTCATGCTGAAAATTGGATAGATTTGACAGAGGACAGAGAGCCAACCGCGGGTTTGTAGGAGCCACTCAGCTTCATCCACTTTAATCACAAACAGGTGACAACATAACTAAGACAATTTCACAAAGCGGCATCTCGCTACCGCAGCAGCACGTAACAGCCTTGGTTTGTGATAGTTTGTATACAAACTAATTCGCCTCTAACTAAGTTACTAAAGAGTCAACATCATAGCCAATATCATTTTACCTTAATGACTGCTTATAATCTCAGTTTATCTTTTAAACGTGCCGTAAAATGGCCATAGTGTCATACTCACATGATCAGCAACTAGTCAACAGTAAAATTAAAGCATCAGGACGAGCGCTAAATTGCCTAGTCGACTACCCCTAACCTATCTCAGGTGGTTTGCCCTGCTTTGTTCTTGTTGTGTCCTGATGAACACCTTGGTAAGCTGCAGCACATCCATTCATTCTTCATGTATTGCCAAGTGTAAATAAAGACTTTAGTGTCTGGGATTATTTTTGCTGTGGAAGTTCTTGTTTTGGATCAAGGGAGAGGGGTGAACATGCCACATGGATACGTTACCTTTCCAGCTGCTAATGTGCAGTCCTTTCTTTGAAACAGTAGTATATTTTGGAGTATCAGACAAAACTTCTTGACTTTTTTTTTTTAATTTTTAGATAATAGATTTTATTAATCCCAGATGGACAGTGAGGTTGTCACGTTCCTCGTCGGTTCCAAGAACCAAATCAACACTACGGACTCCATTTCCCAGAACTGTCCTACAAGTCACATGACTCCCGACCGAAATCATGTGACTTACTACTACTGATTAGTGTCACCTGTTCCCATGACTATATATATCCAGTTCTCACCTTTCCTGCCAAGTTTTGTCTGTTAGCAGCAATTCTCTCTCGACATTTATTGTGTATTACCTGTTTCCGTACCTCAACTCTGTTTTTTGCCTTGCCCTATATTATTGGATACCATGCATGACCTTGTTCTGCTTTTTTCGACTCTGTCTTTGCCTTGCCCTGTTTGCTAGATCTAATGGTTTTTGGACACTCGCCTGTTACACAGTCTCGTCTCTTTGATATGTCCCTTTGTACTTGTTTGGTTACTCTGGTTTTGACTTGGACTGTTTTTGGCATCGCCTTTTGCCCAATGCCTTGTATTAAAGCCTCTAGACTTTTTACTCTGCACGTGTCTCAGTTCTATTGCGTTCTGATAAAGGTATTACAGCACAGCACAGAAATACAGTGATGAATATTGTCATAGTATAATAAGAGGAGCTCAGAACAGTACCGTGAACTTCAAACACTGCGGTTACAAATCCTGCATTAAAAAAAACAGCAAAACAAGCTGATTCCAAATCCCACACTGTTACATAACAGACTTATTAACATTTACCCCCCAACATTTACATACAACAATGGAGCAACAGCACTCAAACTGGTGGACTATGTGGATATATCTACGGTTCCAGGCTGAGAAGAGGACATCAGCAGTTGATACTTTTTTACAAAGAAGCAAACAGAACATTTGAATAGGAAGTCGACTTTCTATGCATTTTATGGCACTTTCTTTTAACAGGCTGTGTTGGGAGGACAACTAAACACTTATATCTTTAGTGTCAACAAGCAGAGCTCGACTGCTATATGCTAAAGCAGTGGACCCTAAAAAACGGTGTTGGTTGGTCTTTAGGGCCTGCTGCTTGGTTTTAGCGCCCTCTCAGTGGGGCCTGATTTGATTGACTTGATTATGGAGAACGAGGGAACAGCAGAGATTAGGTGTTCTGCTGGTGTATCTGTGCGAGAGTGCGAGACAAGTAATGGAGAGATTACTTTTCCCGCTGCCATCTGGCTCGGTAAGACTGGCATTTCAAAGTACAGCTGTGTGTCTCGTGCCCCCACATACACACACTCTTACTCACCAACACAGTTTTCATTTGCATGAAAGTTAGTCATAAACACAGTTATGGACGGAGCACCGCCGTGCCTCATACAAAATCACACATACACACACTTCGCATACATAGATTTCTATATGGGGTTTCCAGAAAGCATTGTAGCTTGTTACCTATAGATACAAAGTGCTTCATAATTTATGGCTGGATGGATGCTTGGATGTGCTTCATTTGTCATGGCTTTAAATCATTAAAACCCTTTAAACATTGGTTTGACCTTCTCCTACCCATCTAACTTCCTTTATTGAATAAACAAAGAATAAAACTGATAGAAGTACAAAAAATAGATAAATAAGCAGTACAGTATATACAATATAAATAATAAAAAAGCAAGAACTTTTAAGATTGTATTTACAAATAATTGCATGTTGCTTCTTAATTGCACAGAGCTCATGGAAAATACTGCACTGAAAAAAATGTTACACTGAAAAATTCTGTTTTCTGTAAGTGTGTAGTGTTTAGGTGTGTGTATGTGGTCTGCTGTGTATATGAGGTCTGCTGGGAGCAGTGCTGGTTATAGAGTCTAACAGCAGCTCGGAAAGAAGGACCTGCGATACCGCTCCCTCACACACTTGGGGTGAAGCAGCCTGTCGCTGAAGGAGCTGCCCAGTGCTGCCAGAGTCTCATGCACAGGAAGGAGTCATTCTCCAGCATGGATGCCAGCTTGGCTAACATCCTCCTGTCTCCTACCTACCTGGGTCTAGGGGGCTTCCCAGGACAGAGCTGGTCCTCTTCATGAGTTTGTCAATCTCTTCTTGTCTGCCGCCCCAATAGACCACTTCGTAAAAGACAGCAGATGCCACCACTTTGTCAAAGAAGGTCCTTAGGAGTTTTCCCTGCACTCCAAATTAGCTCTCCTCAGTAGGTAGAGTTACATGCAAAATAAAAATAATAATAAAAAAAAGAGTGCAAATGGGAGCCATTTGATTATTATATAAAAGTTGATTTTTGACAAAGCAGTGGTTATATTTATGACATATCGGAATAGTCTAGGATCTCCAAATTAATAATAATAATGGCATGTGTAACTGTCTAATGTAAATTTTACATTTTACTGTCTAATGACTTCTTTGGGGCAGTCGTGGACTGAAGGTTAGGGATCCGGTCTTGTGACTTTAAGGTCACCAGTTTGATCCCCTGAACCAACAGCACAAGTATCCTTGAGCCAGGGCACCTAACCCCTAACAGCTCCCCGGTTGCCGTGGATAGGGCTGCCCACTACTTCGGGCAAGTGTGCTCACTGCCACCTAGTGTGTGTGTATATATATGGGTGTTTTACTGCACGGGTGGGTTTAATGTATTCTGATTATTTAAATATTTTAAAATTGTTGTTGTAACCAACTGAAATTTGCAAAAAAAGTTATGCAACATGCAGTGAGTTCTAACAGTAAGATTGTTATAGTCCTGATTGCTGATGCAAAGTGACACAAAAACCCAGGGATATTTTTTGGCAGACAAAAGATACCACATTTCAGATATGATGCATTGAGCTTAAAGATGTAATTTGTTTAAACATTGCATAAAAAGTTAAACGTATTAACAGAATGTAAAGAAATAGCAGTTTTAATGATATATCAATGTATCATGCTGTAGAAATACTTATTGAGGTTAGCAAGCTAAGCAACTAGCCCTGCCCTGTCCTGTCTTGCATTACCACTTTGTAACTCAAGAGGTGACAGTGAGTCACTGTAGTTGCAAGAAGTAAAAGAAACAGCACTGCTGCCCAGACAATGTATTCTAACCACTCACTCTGCTCCAGGTAAGATCACTTAAGAACAGTTGGCCAATGAAAGCAACAGTAAATGCAAAGATGGCTGAAACTCTTGGCAAGTGCCCATTTTTGCCAAGAATCCATTCAGTACCAAACAAAAGAAGAAATACAAATAGAAGTAAAACAACAGTTAACATTGATGCTGCATCCACCACTACACATTGGTGAGTAAAAGGGATGAAGTTTAAAGCTGAGCTCTCAAAGTTTCTTCTAGACTGGTAAGGAGTGAAGAGGAAGCAGGAGGGACAGTGCAATTCCTAGTTTCTTATGATAAGGGTGGACCCCACAACTTTCTGGCAAAATGTTGCCCTTCAGTGTTTGGAGTATGTATTCAAGAGCTTGTGTCATCTTACAATTGTCTTATTTATTATGATCAGGAATATAAACGGGCCAAATAAAAAGGTCTGGTGTCTTAGGTACAATACCGGACAGCCATTCAAGACAAGTTCTTTTTACATATATCAGTTTTAAAATTACAAAACTGTTAAAGTCTAGGGGACAAAGAGAGGTTGGGAAATACTCATGAAGAACTGAGTCATGACCGATTTTGGTACATGAAACCCCAATGTAATAAATAATAAATGTAATAAGTGGACCATTATGTATAATGCAAGCAGTATACTCTCACAAACTACAAAAAATGTCATAGATTTGTTTGCTTACTGAAATGTAATGCTTTTTCCATTCAGCTTAAAAAAACTTTAAACATAGAAATTTAGTAAGTACAAAAGCTTTTAGGACCCACTCACAGTTTGTACACTCTGTACAGGAGTCAGTTTAATGTTGGCTAAAATAGGATAATATGGTGTATCCCCTCACTGTACAGCCTGTGCTTTAACAGACCCTGTGTTGTAATACCTCCTACCCATGTACATATACACACATGTACCTACACCAGCAGACACCTGTTCTACAACACCTGCCCCACATACTGTCAGATGGCAAATGTGGGCACATGCAAAGACAACCACACATGAGATGTTAGACATAGTCTGTCTCCTGCGCCCACTGTCCTGCACTGAAAGTGTAAAACAGCAGGACCCACCAAGCCATGTAGCTTAGTATGTAGAGTCCATACTTTATTCATAGTAGATGTTCTGTAGGTTGCAATCTTGCCTGTAACTTACTTATCTATAGTAATCTGTCCAAATAATGTTTGACTCCATCCTGATTTTACATGTTTGCACCAAAAAAGCAGTTGGTTGTCAGTCGATGGTGGTGTCGTAACTTCGTTTTTGCCATCAGAATGAAGAGGGAGACCAGTTCAGAGCTTAAGCTTTTATTCTTGGGATTGCGGTACCGACGTTTCTCTGAGCTCTCACACCCTGGTCGGCCCTGGTCTCAATCATGTCTGTGCTGCATGGTCTTTTATGGCCCGCCTTCTTGCTCCTTTGGGCCATTTTGGGTACACCTGGCCTGTTGTAATACATCTGGGTGGACTGGTTCTCAAGCCTAAAGTTCTAAAGATAATGCTGCAGGGTCTTGTTCTCGAGCCTAGCCATAAATGCCCCGACTGCCGGGGGGTCACAAAGCCCTGACCTTCCCGCGAGCTGCAGCAATCAGCAGGCCCATATGTAAACACGTGGTTTTACCAGATGGTATAAAAGTTCCCAACAGTGGTAGGCCACACGAACTTTGGTATTGTGACATAGTTAGTAACACAAATGGATGATAATCAGTAGCTTTAGCAGCATAGACTTTGTTTTTTTTAAGGTGGACTAAAGTCCGGCAGATGTTTCAGATGTGATTCATTCATTTTTTGTTGTATGACACTGACTTGTTCTGCAATTCAACAGTGAGATATTTGGAATCCATGGCTCCCAAAGACCTTGTATACAGTTTATTTCATTACTGCTATACAGGTGGGAAAATTGTGTTCTTGGCCAAACAATCTTTACGAACTAGGCCGCAACATATAAAAGTCTTCCCACAACGTGCTAGACCAATCACACTGAACATGAAATACAAGTCGCAGGATCTTTATTTTAGATCATGAAAGGCGTCAGAAAAAGAAATTAAAACAGAAAGAAAGAAAAAGTCTTTTAGCACAAGCTTTCCCATACCACCATAGAGGGCAGAGTTTAAACATCATAAAAGACTAGCAAACTACACAGTGAGCCCTGTGTAGTCAAATCCTAAGTATAGTAAGTCGTTCCTGAACACTCCAACAGGACTTTAGCAGTTTTCTCACTATTTTATCCTCCATATTCAATAATGTGTAAGGCAGTAAATATTATTCTTATTATATTTGTACTTGTTTTGTCCACCAAAGGAAGATGGTTTCCCTTTTTTGAGTTTGAATCCTACTTCCTGATGTGAGGTTAAGGGTTAGGGTTAGTGTTAGTTTTTCTTTGCCACTGTTGCCCCTGGCTTGCTCACTGGGAGTTTGGACCCGTATTTTCTGTAAAGCTGCTTTGTGACAACATCTGTTGTAAAAGAAACTAAATAAATAAATAAGCCTTAACATCAGTATTGCTAGTATACATTAGAATTAATAAGTCATTTTTCAGGCCTCATGGTGCAACACACAACAGCAGCACAGTGTACAGTGTAGGAACACAACAATATAAAACAGTGCAGGAAATACAATAAGTACACTAGACAATAAATATACAGAACCTAAATACACAGAACAATAAATATTATACAGTAGAGTATATGAACAGGGAATAGCAATAGTAACTTCTCTTGGTCTGGCTGGTAATTTCCATTCATCATCACACATCACCACATCTTCTTCAGCAGCAAAACCTGTAGACCAATAGTAAACAGGACAGTGAGGGAACGGAACGCACATATTTAAAAAGTATGTCTCTGTATGTAACAATTCGCCTACCACTACAATCTATACAACATGTAGCACAGCTGGTGGAAGAACTGTTTGCCATGGCTGCATTAACAGTAATAGAATATCCAGTTTGCTGTTGTGCATGTAGTGCCATTTAGCATAAGGGCCTAATGGTGGGCCGGTAAGAGAATTGTCCCAGCAACTGGAAGATTGTAGGTTCAAATCCCAGGATTGAATGGTGATGCCCTTGTGCAAAGCACGGCTCTGCCTTTGTCAGTGTGCCACTCCCAAATTCCTCTTGTAAGGTCAATAACTTAGTGGCACATTAACTTTAACTCAAAGTCTGATCACCAGCTCTACAGCAAAGGTTAGACTCAAGTTTTGAAGCAACATTTGGAGCAGCTTTTGAGAACTGTTTCTTCTATGCAAGCATGCAATAGCCTCATGGACCTCAATGCCAATAACGTAAAGGAGTCCAGAGTGCTAGATTATTATAGTTTAAGGCAATGAAAATAGGATGGAATAATAAGGCAGGGAAAAAGATTGGTAAATGCAATCCCAAACCTATTAAATTGAACACTTGGCTGGCAATATAATTGGCAAAGGCACCTCTAATGATCACTATTAAAGTCTGCCCATAGAGAAGAGACACGTGCACATGTACACATTGGCCATGATACAAGGACAGCACAAGGCTTCTTTTATTGTCAGCTGCTCTGTATTTCTGCATTAGATGATTTGTTTAATCAACTGTAATCATGGGAAACAATTCATTCAGATTGATGTGTGACTTATGTTCCTATTCTGTTTTCTTTAAAAAGAAGAGATTTTATGATTCTAGGGAATCAAATGAACTTTCATCTTTTTAAGGTCACACTATTATTTTGAACAATTGTTTTAATTACATGAACAAAAAAATGTGAGCACAGATACAAGCAACATCCAATTTTCTACCACTAATCTCCCTCCCACACATCCATCTTCAGTTGGTATATGCCTATTGATGCTTATTATCCTTTCCTAGCATGTATTACAGTCTTTGTAATCTATATCTGCTATTTCAAAATGTCTGAACCATTTAACAGCAAGTATATCATATTTGAGACACATAATTGTCTCAGAAATTGATTTATGCAATCAGATTTGTAATCTCTTGTGGTTCAAATGTTATCAGCACAGAAAATTGCAACAGCCACATTGAGCGACAGGCTAAGTGAGCTGTCCCTGGTGCTGAATACAGATCTGAAGGCACAGCGTCAGGGACAGCACATTGAACATGTTGTTCAAGGTGGCTGTTGTTGCACATTTCTGTGTTGATAACATTTGAACTACAAGAGATATTGCAAATCTGATCAGATTTTTCTGAGATAATTCTGGTCTTCTTTGTTATGCTACATGACCACCTTCCCATTGGAAAAAACGTGCCCTTGATCTAATATGGCGGCTTTCAAGTTGGCAGCAAGGTTTAGGACGTAGCCTAAAAGATAGGCCCCCTCACCCGTTACTTGCTGAGGTATACACATAGATTATTTTCCCATTCGCTTCTGAAATAAAAAGGTGTCCTGAGACTTTTGGTTCACCCTGTATTTTTTTTTTCCTAAAAAACTGATGTCCATCTGAACTTTGCTCAAACCCACACTTTGTTCAATATTTTAGTGGAGAACCAAAGATTGTAGTAGATGTACAGTATGGAAAAAAAGTTACAAGTTAGTGGAGTAAACATTTAACATAATATCAGAGTATAAGGGATTAAAACATTCTTTTCTGAATGCTTTCATTTGTCAGCAAAAAAAATCCAAAATTCCAGATGTATCAAATATGATACAAAACAGTACTCCTATATGCAAATTTAAAGTCTATTTAATTTTATAATTATTGGTATTTTTATTATTATCTATTTAAGGTGTAATAAATAGTTAGAAAAGTTGGGCAATGGTTTATGGTTCAGTTATTAAAGGGTTAAAAGGCGAAAGTAGGGACGAACCTGAATGTTAAGTACAAACTTAAAAATTATTTAAGAAATGGTATCCAACCCACCCAAATCCAACATCGTTAGTTTAGACTGTTCAATTCTGAAAGCTGTGGCACAGTTAGTGGCAGGAAACTCTCCTGTTAGAAGGCTTCTTAGCTTGGTGAGTAACAATCATTGTTATTTTTTGGAGAGCTTTAGGTGTCAGCTAACCGAAGAGGACTGCACTGCAGAACTAAACAGTGAGATTCAAGGAGAGTTTCTCTCTCTCTCTCTCTCTCTCTCTCTCTCTCTCTCTATTTCCCTTTGTCTGTCTTGCTGTCTCGCACTCTCCCTCAGCATTCCATTCACTCATTTATTCATGTAATAACTTTTATGTACCTTCATTACATATTCTCAAGCTTGCAATAACCTTTTAATTTGCATAATTTTAACAAATCCATTTGTGTGCTTTCAGAGGGCATATATTCTGCATAACTTTAATTAAGATGTACAATTAAATGCTAAGGAAAAGGAAGGTGAGCTGTTCTACTGTCTACCATTTACTACAGTCGTCTCTTTTGCTAAATAATCTGAATTCTTCACAAATGCTCACAGACAGCGCGTATCACAGGGTGCTTTCCCTGCTAATGGTTCTGAGAGCGTGCTGACAACATTTTGCAATGATTAGGATTTAATGAAAAGTTACTGATGTACTTAGAGTAGTTCAGAAAACACCCATTACAGTGATTTCCTGACATCCAAACAAAAGGAAAGAAGTGCAGACTCAATCCTGATGGTACAGAAAGCAAACTGAGTGTAAATGTTCGTTAAACTTAAACATGAAAATCACATGAGTTCTACAGACAGAACCAGAGTTTTGCTGTTTCTTGCCCCACTGTGCCTTCCAGTCTTCTCCTGAAGTCACGTTCCCTTCTTTGGGGCACCAGTGCAAAGCGACTGAGTGCTTCATGCTCCTCCCCATTCGTCGCTCATGATATCCTGATGCCACTCGTAGATGAAAGATACTAGTAGACCATTAGTAGACGCCAATGAAGGTGCCACTCATGTAAGCTGGGGCCTCTATGCTTGGTTAAATAACCAAGCCACCTGTGTCTGCTTGATGCACCCCACTGCGATATTGGCATGTCGCCGTGGCGAGTCGCCATCCAGATGTACTCGCTGCCACCCCATGGCCATCCTCCAGCCTAGATATGCACTGCCTCTATTACTGTCTCTACTGGCTCTTCCTCACAGTCCTTGGCTGGCTTGGTCCTGTCTTTAGGCCTTTCACAAAAGTGTTATTTCCAGTTTCCAGAATTGCCACTCAGGTCTTGGCTGACGCAACCAAAAAGCTAGAAGATCACTTCTAGCCATGCGCTATCTATTAGGGCTGCATGATAAATCATAATTTTATTGTTATCGTGTTTTAAATCTCTGCGATAAACACATCTTACAAGTGCCGACAACACAGATTAAATCACCTAAGGCATGCGGTGCCAAAGCATTAAAGAATATTGAGAGTTTTCCCCATGCTGGGAATGGAGTTGACTTCACACTTGGGCTTCTCACAGTCTCTATTTTTCAGTTAGCCATTTGGGCGACTGAAGCTTGCTACACCACCCTGAGTCCTTCAAAATAAGAGTTCTGGCCCAACTAAGAACACAGAGCCTACACTCAGCCAAAAGTATTAACAACATAAGTAAATGTTGTTGTTTTTTTTTTAAGAAAAAGGCAGTGCTCACTGTTTCTGAGCCTTTCAGTGCACAAAGATTGTTCTTCCAATGTTCTGTTGTAAGTAGATGTTAGTATTGCATTTATTTTTTATTTTTTTAATTTCCTGCACTTGTGTTACATCTAGCCACAAGCTATCTTAATAATAATTTATCTCCCGTCTGAACTCGAATAAAGACCCTTTGTTGCATTCACCCTGCCCTGCTCTGCCGGTTCTCCCAGCTACCATTGTCAGGCTCTACTGGTTTCCTGACTATCACCCCCCGCTCAGTCCCATACTGTGCTCATTGCACTTTCCCTGTTATGTTCAATAAATCTGTCTGCTTTTGGATCTTACCTTTGTCTCTGAGTCCTCTGAATCATTACAGTTGTGCTTATTTGTACTAACTTACTTCATTATGAGTAGATAATCTATGGTATCGGGCTCAGTAAATACTAAAAATATGTTCTCTTACTTGTACTTAGTCTGAAATAACAGAAATTAATGCATTTCTAATGTTTAGGATTAATCATGCCTTTGGACTCAACATGCATGTACAATCATTTGTACGAACTTGCTTCATTATAAGTAGATAATTTATTTTATCGGGCTCAGTAATTATTCAAATATCCATCATACTCGTACTTAGTCTGAAACAACAGGGATTGATGCATTCCTAATGTTTAGGATTAATCATACCTTTGGACTCAACATGATGCACATTGATAATTATCTATAGTGTGTAGTCCAAACACACATCTAAGAAGTGAAACTGCAGTCACTTTCAGTCACAAGTCTTCAAAACGTTTTATTGCACTTTCCCCATGGCTTGTGGGGCAACGTTTCTAAATGTCAGGGTTATGTCTCATGACATTTTAATCAGATGAGTCAAACGCGAAGCCTTTGACCTTTCCAGGACCGCCATTCACTCTCTGCACTGACAAAAGAAACATGAGTTATTTTACATAATAAAGAAAGAAAGAAACCTGCTATTGTTTGAAATTTTGTGAGTGACTCTTCAGATTTTTGACTCAGAGTCGAATGAAGTGGAGGAGGGTCTCTTGATCCTGACTCTCCTCGACTCTATTCATTAACAGACGATCTATCAGCCACTGAAAAGCTCCATTTGGTTCTGAATCACGGGTTCTTCACACCGCTCCATCAAATCTCGACTTCAGAACACTGACAGCTTCTAGTGAGCAGCACAAATGCCAACAGCAATTTCTTGATCTTTCCATCATCACTGAGACATGAGTGATGTGTCAGAGAGACCTTTTCAAACCAACAGATTTCTCTAGCATGATGGTAGAGCAGGGGTGTAGGGTTCTGCGAGGCCTAGGTCCTTTTATAATGCTAACCATTAAAACAAGTCAGCTAAAAGTTTTCAAAATGTGAGATCGTGGATATTAGGCTCCACAGGTCCTTCCAATAGTGAGAACAAAGCAGAGCACTGCTAATACCTATAGGCTGCATACCAAGCTACACTTGAAATTTGTGGGGATGTTATGGACTCACTAGACATTTTCACTCTTCTAGTGGAGTTTTACACAGCAGTATTCTGTAAGGTTTTGCTTTTTAATTCACAGTTACAAACAAAGACATTGCCTGGTGCTGAATAAATGGGGACAGTTGCTGGAAATGAGGACATCTGGTCATGCTATAGCTTATAATGCATATAATGGATATAAACATATAACATATAAAAATGAATGACAGTACACTTTACAAGATAAACAGTTTATTTTGATCCAATAAGAATTTAATATCAGTGAAAACCAATTAAACAGAAGTGTTTAATTTTGTTCCATCCACACTGAGGTAAGAAAGTGTATGAGCAGGACTTATTGAGTGGGCCTTTTAGATAAAATGGATGTTCAAAAGACTCAGTAACATATCAACATATCACTGTACAATGAACAATTAAACACTAGAATACATTCAGTAGATTATAAAGAAACCTTTAATTAACTTGTTTGAATAAGATTCATTAATAATCTGCTGAGGTTCATTGTATTTCACTTTATTTAGAGAATCCAAGTTCATGTCTGTAGATGTTCAACCTGAGAAGTCACTGAATGTGTAACAGAAATTATTCAGATCATCTCGATTGGGTTTGGTTAAGGTTAGGATCAGGATTAGGGCCAGGGTGAGAGTTAGGATTAGGTTTTGGTTAGGGTTAGGATTGGGTTTTGGTTTGAGTTTAAGGTTACGGTCAGAATAAGGGCCAGGGTTAGAATTAGGATTAGGTTTTAAAATTCAGGTTAGGATAAATTTTGGGTAAGGTTAGGTTACAATTAGGGCCAGGGTTGAGATAAGAGTTACGGTCAGGATTAGGGCCAGGGTGAAGGTTATTATTAGGTTTGGGTTGAATTTAAGGTTAGGGTCAGAATTAGGGCCAGAGTTAGGGTTAGGATCAGGTTTTAAATTCAGGTTCAGATTAGGTTTTGGGTAAGGTTAGGTTTTAGGGTTACAATTAGGGCCAGGGTTGAGATTAGAGTTGGGGCCAGGGTTAGGTTTAGGATTGGGTTTTGGGTTGAGGTTAGGTTTTGCTTAATTGAATGAACATATTACTTTATTTACAATATAAACACTAAATCTACTTCATGTAAGTAATGTATCAACATCTACATCTTTAAGATTTTCTTCAATGTATTTAATTGCTTCACTACTTCTACTTCACTGGTGTGTTTGATGATGTGTTTCTGATGCTCTGTTAAGAATCAGGACAATAATTATTTGAAGAACTTCAGCAGCTCAGCCCCAGTAATTGAACTGTGTTGACTTGTTGTCACTTAGATTAGTGGGTAATGTGTGTGCAGACATTTCTTATATTTGTCAGGTTTTAGGTCAGTGTTCACAGTTTCCGCTCCCTCTGCTTCAGCAGGGTCAGAAATGCTGAGTGCTTTGGGTCATGTTGTGGGCTGACCTATTTAAATCGAAAGGAAGGGTTCTTTTTACTTTCACTAGGTCACCATGTTCTTTTCCTCCAACATTTACTCAAAAAAAAAAAAGAAAAGAAAAACCCAAACACTGTGGCTATGTTCAAAATGATGGCCTATTCACTGTATACTTTAGGACAACACATTTCTCTCCTATAACCTACAGGTTTCAGATTACTAATAATGCACTGTAGCAATCCCTTTAAGCTTAGTATATACATGCTGTTTACTTGCATTGCTCCCAGTGATAGTATAATATAGAGTGCTGTAGGCACTAGTGATTAGAATACTCTTTAGAACATTGCATGGATTTACTACAACAATGCCACAACTTCTACGTTTCTTCATTCAGGCCATGCAGTTTTAAAGGGGTGGCCGTTATGCCCAGGGTGGCCAGTGCTCTCCATGAAACCTGGATAAATTAGGAACACAATCAGTGCCCTGCATGATACAATTAGGCAATTAACACCCTACTATGCTCTGTGGTGTGTAATTAAATGCTAAGTAGGTCCAGTTAACTCTAATTTGGATTAAGATGGCAAGAAAAGAAAGAAAAAAAACATCTTTAAGAGTGGGTTTTTCTTGGTGAGCTCAGATGGTTGGAGCTGCAGTCACAAGGACTACTTTACTTTTATGGTAAAAACGTTAGTAAATAGGCTTGGTAACAGTCATTCAGTAACTGGGACCCTTGTGTGTTGGTGAGATATATATGAAGAAAATGTTAAACAAGGATATGAGCAGGCCTTTTCTAAGTGGACAGTCTGTAGTCAATGCATGTCTATGTATCCTGTTCTAAACAGTCATGCATGGTAGGTCTAGATTAGTTTAGTTTATTATAAACCACTTTTTGTGTACACTTCTTCATGGAGTCTTATGAAGAAGGTCAGGGGCTACTGGTCTGCAGGGAGGTGCCGTTGTAGTAAACAGCTAGTCTGCTCTAAGCTACGCTAAGCAATATTTTTACATATTTGGGCACAGTGTGCATTTATTTGATGAGTTTAACATTGCAGGGAAGATAAAACATACATATGTCATAACTGTTGCACAAGCAAAAATATATAAGGTTTTCTATAATATTTTAAATTCAACAAATACACAGAAATTACATTACATGTGTTCACTGGATGTGTTGACTAATTTTTATTTAAAAAATAAACTGCATATATCATGTAACCACGCACATTTTTGCATATGAATTTATGAAGATTAATACTTTTTTAACAGCTTTTTAACAGCTACTTTTTTATCCTGTGCAGTCTAATGTGTAACAGCTGCCCATCCTGTGCAGTCTAATGTGTAACAGCTGCCCATCCTGTGCAGTCTAATGTGTAACAGCTGCCCATCCTGTGCAGTCTAATGTGTAACAGCTACCCATCCTGTGCAGTCTAATGTGTAACAGCTACCCATCCTGTGCAGACTAATGTGTAACAGCTACCCATCCTGTGCAGTCTAATGTGTAACAGCTACCCATCCTGTGCAGTCTAATGTGTAACAGCTACCCATCCTGTGCAGTCTAATGTGTAACAGCTACCCATCCTGTGCAGACTAATGTGTAACAGCTGCCCATCCTGTGCAGACTAATGTAACAGCTACCATCCTGTGCAGTCTAATGTGTAACAGCTGCCCATCCTGTGCAGTCTAATGTGTAACAGCTGCCCATCCTGTGCAGACTAATGTGTAACAGCTACCCATCCTGTGCAGACTAATGTGTAACAGCTACCCATCCTGTGCAGTCTAATGTGTAACAGCTACCCATCCTGTGCAGTCTAATGTGTAACAGCTACCCATCCTGTGCAGTCTAATGTGTAACAGCTACCCATCCTGTGCAGACTAATGTGTAACAGCTACCATCCTGTGTGGTCTGATGCTGCTGCTTCATCTGCCTTGGCTGGGTGCTCTTCTTAGCCTGCATTCTGGGCCAGTTTACCCACGACGGAGCTCCTGCTGTCCAGAGCTTTGTGGAAAGCTTTGCCTGCATAATGCTAATTTCAGATATTATCTTGTCCTGCTTATCTTGTCCTCACAATCTCATCAGACATTTCTCGTCCTGCTTCCCAAAACACTGAGCAGGTGGACCAGAAGAGGATAGGTTCCCCTTTTTCAGTATGTTTCCTCTCGAAGTTTCTTCCTCTTGACCTTCTTCTTCTTTATCACTGTCTTGAGCCAGTCTGGTGGCTCTGTAATGGTTTGGTATAGTTCATTTTACCCCAAACCTTGACCTCAGCAAGCAAAAAGAAAGGCAAGGCTGTACATGGATTTTGTCTGCAGAGGTCATGGTATATAAACACCTGGGACAGACAGCAGTGATGCTGCTCTCAGTCAGGTTCGGTAGTGTGTGAGTGTGGGAGTGTTGGAGTGTGAGTTCAGTGAGAAGGTCTGACTGAGCCTGTGTGCCTGGTGTGAAGAATATGTTCACCAGTGATCCACACTGAGCTGCGGAGGACTTAATGTACGCGATCTGGGTCACTCGACTGCACAAGTGTGTGCACACAACAGTGTATGTGTGTGCATATGTGTATGTGTGTGTGTGTGTGTGTGTGTGTGAATAGCCATGTATGTGTATGCAATTATGCATTTGTAAGTGTGTGTGTGTGTGTGTGTGTGTGTGTGTGTGTGTGTGTGTGTGTGTGTGTGTGTGTGTGTGTGAGAGAGAAAGAGAGAGAGAGAGAGGTGAAGAGAGGGCGAGCTGTGAGAGTATGAGTCTGATGTGTGTGTGTGAAAGAGATAGAGAGAGAGAGAGAGAGAGAGAGAGAGAGAATCTGGCTGTACTGCCTGTACTTGACACTGTACATCACACATGTATACACACACACACATCTATGACACACATATACACACAAGTCAAAAACAGATATACAGATAGAGAGAGACAGAAAAGGTATTTATCTCTGTTTCTCTCTCACTGTGTATACAATATATGGACGAAAGTATTGGGACACACCACCTAATCACTGAATTCAGGTGTTCAGGTGTGGTCTGCCATTACAAGAAAGAATAGGTTGCTCAAGTGTGGTATGGTCATAGGATTCCTCATTTGCATTCAGGTCATAAAATTTTTCCCTTCTATATGTTTCCCGATCGGCTGTGAGTGGTATTATTGAACAAAGGAGTCTTTAGGAACCACAAGGCTACTGCAACACAGCCACAAGGTGGCAGACCACGTAATGTTACAGAGGGGGTTTGTCGCCAACACTCTACTGACTCAGTAACATTAATATCAGTACAGGAACTGTGCACCAGGAGCTTCATGCCATGGGTTTCCATGACCAAGCAGCTGCATGCAAGCCTTACATCACCAAACACAATGCCGAGCATCAGACTGAGTGATGTTAAGCACTGCTTTTAGACTCTGGAAGACTTCTTCATCTGGAAGTCTGATGGACGAGTCTGGGTCTGGTGAGTGCCAAAAGAATGTTAGCTGCCTGACTGCCGACTGTAAAGTTTGGTGGAGGGGGGATGGTGCTGTGGGGCTGTTTTTCAGGGGTGAGCCGAGGCCCCTAGGTTTCAGAAAAGGGAGACATTTTGGACAGTTGTCTACTTCTAGCTTTGTGGGAACAGTTTGGGGAAGAGCCTTTCCAGCATGACTGCGACTCTGATCATGCACATATCGCAGTCCATAAAAGATGGTTGGGTGAGTTTGGTGTGGTAGAAGCTGACTTGTGGTTAAGCACTCCATACCCCTACTTCCTATGTGTCCCTTCATATATATACATATATACAAAAAGTAATAAAAGAGAGAGAGAGAATGTATGTGTGTGTATATCTGTGTGTGTGAGAGAGAGATAGAACAGCACTTGCTAAGTATACTTGTTTTGCTATCCAGTGTGGACCAGAAGAGGATAGGTTTCTCTATTTGAGTATGTTTTCTCTCAAAGTTTCTTTCTCTTGACCTTCTTCTTCTATACCACTGTCCTGAGCCGGTCTGGTGGCTCTATAATGGTTTGGTATAGGTTATTTTACCCCGAATCTTGACCTCAGCAAGCAAAAAGAAAGGCAAGGCTGTACACTGGGAACAGTTTGGGAAATAACCTTTCCAGCATGACTGCGACTCTGATCATGCACATATTGCAGTCCATAAAAGATGGTTGGGTGAGTTTGGTGTGGTAGAACTGACTTGTGGTTAAGCACTCCATACCCCTACTTCCTATGTGTCCCTGCATATGTGTATATATATATATATATATATATATATATATATATATATATATATATATATATATATATATATATATATATATATATATATATATATATATATATACAAAAGGGAATAAAAGAGAGAAATAATGTATGTGTGTATATGTGTAAGAGAGAGAAAGAGAGAGAGAGAGAGCAGAGAGAGAGAGCAGCACTTGCTAAGTATAGAAAATCTATAGGGGATGTGAACGTAACCCAAATTTGGTCTTTTGACTTTGGAAAGTCATGTGGTGGGCACAGCCTTATTTGGCTCAGTGCATGGCAGGAACTGAATCTGCTGGAGGAGTACAGAGCCTTTATTTAGCCTGAATGATGCTCAGAGAACTGTGGTTCTGCCAGAAATGTTCTGAAGAAATCAAGCTTTTTTTAGTTTTGCATTGGCATTGCACAAAACAAGTATACTTCATAACCCAACAAATCCCATGTCTCAATCACTCAGTTATCTTAAACCATGTTGAGTTGTAAGGCAGTCTCAAATAAAATATAGAAAACAAATAATTGATGTGGTGTTTTTCGACACTGGATGGCTTACTATAGTATAAAAACAAAACTACAGACCAAAGTCAGGCCTTAAAATATTAAGCTACACAACATGACTATTACTAAACCTCTGCGGAGGTTACTGCGGAGTTACTGTAGCTCTGTCCACCCAGCAACAACACAAAACCAAATTTCCATGTTAAAAGACTAAAAGAGCTTGATTTAGTTTGGTTTAAAGTTTTAAACATACAGTTTTCTCCTCTAATCCATTAGCTCTAATGTTGTAACCATGAACATGTTAACCTCAGGCTGGCTTTACACAGCGAAACTTTCACACAACTTTATAGCTATATAAAATGTACTTGAGTAGCATAACGTACAACTCATTTGAAACTTAGCTGCAACTTCCTGAAAGAATCAGAATAATTAGAACACCTATTCACATCAAACAACATGCATATGACAATTGTTCTGCCAAAAAGACTAGAGGGTAGAGAGTTTTAAAACAGGGTTTAATCTTCTATAAAGTAAAACCTCCTAGCTATTGTAGAACAAAAAGAAACAGTCTTTGGCATAGGCCCAGTACTAGGCCCAGTTCTTTAACATACAGACCCTCGCAGATCCTGCTGGATATGGACAGCAGGGGCAAAGCCGCCTCCCAGGACAGCAGGACTGGGACCCAACTGGTGGTGGCGGGGAGGAAGGTGGAGTGCGAAGAACGTCAGCACCTGAAGGCAGCAGAGAGGGAGCTTGAGTTGAATCCTTTTAAAGACAGGTGGCAGACTGCAACTGGTTGGAGTACTGAATGAAAGAGTGACGTAGCATTGGTGTCTTTCTGGCAGAGCTTTCGCTAAAGCTTTGATATTTCACCAGATCAATGGACTTTAAAACAAAACAGGTGGTGCTTTATTAGGGTGGTTGAAAAGGATCCAGCCAGTGCTAACAGCTGTTTAAAAGGCTGCCTGTGCTTCCCTTTATTCTTCTTTTACCTCAGAATTCTTCTAAATTCCTGACACATCTTAGCAGATTAACTACGGGGGAACCTGTAACTTGTCCTCAATTAACTGGTTGAACAATGTGCATGGAGGTTCACGCATGCAAGTGCGGTCTATGCAGGACCCCATGCAAACATTTTCTTTGGAACTAGAACATGTTTAGAAAAACCAACATCAGGAGGTCCTTTAAGGGGGACTTTTTCCAGTTTCCCTTTGGAGTGTTGTGGCCTTGTGCATGGCAACGTTCAGCAAAGTAAGTCCATCCATCCATTATCTTCCGCTTTATCCCGCTAGTCGGCGTCACGGGGGGCCGAGGCCAATCCCAGAATCATCAGGTGAAGGTGGTGTACACCATGGACAGGTCGCCAGTCCATCTCAACACACTCACACCTACGGGCAGTTTAGAGTGAGCGACCAACCTATCATGCATGTGTTTGGACTGTGGGAGGAAACAGGAGTCCCCGGAGGAAACCCACTCAAACACGGGGAGAACATGCACACTCCACACAGAACGGCCCGGACCAGGAATCCAACCTAGATCGTCTCGCTGTGAGGTGACAGTGCTGACCACTAGGAAAGTAAGTCAGAAGGCTTTTATTGTCATTCCATCTACGTAAAAGTACACAATGAAGTAAAATGATGTTCCTTCAGGAAAAACATGGTCCAACATGGAACAAAGAGTAACAAAGTACAAACAAACATACATAAGCCTCTTTGGAATTTGTTTCTGACACTAGGTGATGTCATCTGGTAACAGAGGTCTTATTACCTGCCACTTGCACACATAGCAAACCTTTAAACAACACACAGAGAGCTAAAACTGATCTGACAGTATTGTGTATATATAGCTGCGTTAAGATTGGAGGGTTTCATGTGTTCCTTTAAACAGGTAGAACTTTGGCAATTTGATGTTATTGTGGTTCAGTATTGTATTTCAGATCTACTGAAGATTTCTCACATTCTATTTTCCATAACAGTGGTTTTGATGCTTTATGGATGCACTGCACCCCCATCAACCTTGACACCTCCATGTTTTTTGGATGCCCACGCCTTGATTTATGCCACGAGCACCATGGCTGTTGCTGTTAGTTACAAAAGATGAGTAAATTCTTTCAAGGTTATAGGTTTAATTATTCTTTTGAACAAAAGCAATTGCTCGTATAAAACTTGTATAAAAGAAACCTTTGCCATTATCTAGTAATTATTAAAAGATTTGAAGGTGTCATGACTAGCAATCCAAATATTACAGTCATATGATTCCATTACCGAATGGAAAGTGTTACGATAATGAAAATGTTTTCTTTTAAAGAACAAATGCCATCACACTGTTTGGATGATGTGGGAAGCTTGTTCTGAAATGAAGGAGCTCTAAAGTGAATGAGGGAAGCCAGCAGGCTGGCAGGGTTTTGGAACAAATGCGGGGGCTCGAGGTGGAAGGATGTAATTAAAGAGTGTGTTTATTACACAGGCAGACACAGACAACAGGGACAAATCCATAATTGTAGCTCTGAAACAGAGAGACCGGTTCAAAAATCAGAAAGTGCCAGAACAATTTAGAAACGGATAATGAGGTAAATATGGATGTGGCTTATCATTACAGCTAAACAAAGGACAAACAGGACAGGGCCTATATACTCTTCTATCTTTTACCTAAACATGTGTTATTTGGGTGTTTGTAACGTAGGTGTAGTTGAGAGAGGTGGATACAAATGCAAAAGGTGTTGTTTATTGAAATACATACTCAACTCAAGAACAGGGAAACAAAAAAACAGAACCAGAGCACAAGTCAAGTCAGGTTTATTTGTAACAACAATGTTGTCTCAAAGCAGCTTTACAGAAATTTTGAAAACAGACAGTTACAACATATATCCCCCAGTGAGCAAGCCAGAGGCAACAGTGGCAAGAAAAACTCCCTCAGACTGGAGGAAGAAACCTTGAGAGGAGCCAGACTAACCAGATTAGACCCATCCTCCTCTGATCAAACAGTACTTACAGTTTAATAAACTAAACACCAAAGAAAAGAGTCTCTGTTTGAAATCTGGATAGCAAAGCTTTAGAAGCTGCACAGGTAGAGGCAGTCTCTGACTGGGGCAGTCTCTGACTGAGGCAGTCTCTGACTGAGGCAGTCTCTGACTGAGGCTTTATGTAAAGTGGGCGTGAGCTAAAACAGTCCCATCCTATCCCAATGCTGCTGCATCTGGATGGTATAGTGATGTAACTGAGGGTGTAGCAGTTGATACAAATGGACAGGAGAGCTGGCTGGTGATGGGTGGAGAGGAGGCCCTGATGATCAGTCCTCCAACAGCGTTCAACAGATGGGAGGACAGTCATTATCTCAGAAACAGTAAAGAGAGAAAGCACAACACAACCAGAAAGCATATTAACAATGCTAGACAACAAAGGGAGCAAACACGGAGGTATATAAGCACAAGGGGAACTGGGAACACCTGGGACAGGGAGGAGACACAGACTAGGAGCAGGTGATGGGCATGACAAAGGGGGAGTGGAGACAAGGAGGAGCAAACAACCAAAACAAACATAAGCACATGGTTCAATGACACAAAAGTAAACAAAGACAGGGACAGGCACGAAGAGAAACAGGGCAAGGTGTGACAGTGTTTGATCATTCTGTATCACTTCACTTGAACCCTGCTTCATAGCATTAGATTAGATTAGATTAGATTAGATTAGATTAGATTAGATTAGATTAGATTAGATTAGCCCACAACTGCCCCCACAAATTAATATAACCAAAACGATAAACATATCAGGAAGAGAAGACAGAGCAGAATAAAGAAGAGAAAAGAATTGATAAGAATAGACTAAAAAAGAAGAACAGAAGAAAGCAGTGGAGAACAGAAAGGGGGAGAGAATAGAAGAGAGCAGAAGACAACAGAAGAGAAGAAAACAGGGAAGCGAAAAGGACTGGAAAAGAGAGAAGAGGAGAAGATTACAGAAAATAAAACGAGGAGAAAAGAGCAAAGGAATTTAGAAAATGAGAGAGAAGAAGATGAGAAAGGGGAAGAGGAGAAAAAAGAAGAGGGCAACAGAGGAGAAGGAGAGGAGGACAGAAGAGGAAATAAGATTACAGGAGAGAAAGTATGAGAAGAGGGCAGATGAGCTGATAAGAGAAGAAGACTCATTTGTAGAGAAGAATAGAACATGGAAGAAAAAAGAGCTAATAATGTATAAGAGAAGAAAAGAGAAGAGAATTGAAGAGAAGAGAAGAGAAAAGTAGAGAAGAGAAGAGAAATGTAGAGAAGAGGACAGAGGAGAGGAAGACAGAAGAGAAATAGTCAGAAAATAAGAAGAGGAGAAAAGAGCAAAGGAGAGAAAAATGAAATTAAAAATGAGAGGAGAGAAGAGGAGGAGAGTTTGTGAATGGAAAAGCAATTCTTGTCTGAAAGTGATGATTGCACGCAAGAAATTTGTGAATGAAGGAAAAAAAAGTGAGTGAAGAATAATGTGAAGAAGTGAAAAAACAGGGTCGCAGAGAGAACAACTCTAAGAGGTGAGAGAATGAGTAAGCAGACAGAGAGAGAGAGAGCGAGAGAGAAAGAGAGAGGGGGGGGGGAGTGATTTGGTCTAAGAACCTCTTCACCCCAGCAAGCATGTTCACTCGTTCACAGGAACTGCACTCGCCCACCTTTACTCAGACACATACACTCACACAGACATCTCACATCAGACTCCGATTGGGGCTGAAAGAACACAGAGCGATTGACCAGCACTACAGAGTCACTCACAGGCATTCAGAGCATCGTAGGAGGACGACAAGATGACTCGCTCTTTCTCTCTCTCAGTCTTTACAGGACAAAGAGCTCCAGCCTCTCTCGTCCTCCACAGCAAATCACACACAAATTGAGCCAGACTCACCAAGAGGCTGCAGCAGCCACAAGGACGACTCATCCGGGTCAACGCTGAGGAGGAGGCCGAACATATTGAAACAAAAACTCAAGTCATAGCCAGAGGCGGGTAACTACTCTTAACCTGCACCTCAGCCAATGTTCTTCTTCCTTTGATTTAATAATTATTCAAGCAGAGGAAAAACCAACAAAGTAATTCTGATCCTATGCCATCTTTAAGAAAATCCATTCATCCATTATCTTCCACTTTATCCTGCTAGTTGAGGTTACGGTGGGGCTAGAGCCAATCTCAGTGTCATTGGGCAAAGGCGGGGTACACCATGGACAGTTCACCAGTCCATCACATGGCCATCTTTCACTCACACACACACCTATGGGCAGTTTAGAGTGAGTGATCAACCTAACATGCATGTGTTTGGACTGTGGGAGGAAACCAGAGTACCCGGAGGAAACCCACTCAAGCACAGAGAGAACATACACACTTCACACAGAACAACCCAGACCGGGAATCCAACCCAGATCATCTTACTGTGAGGAGACAGTGCTGACCACTACACCACCATGCTGACCACTACACCACCATACTAACCACTACACCACCGTACTAACCACTACACCACCGTACTAACCACTACACCACCGTACTAACCACTACACCACCATGCTGACCACTACATCACCATACTAACCACTACACCACCATACTAACCACTACACCACTATACTAACCACTACACCACCATACTAACCACTACACCACCATACTAACCACTACACCACCGTACTAATCACTACACCACCGTACTAACCACTACACCACCATACTAACCACTACACCACCATACTAACCACTACACCACTATACTAACCACTACACCACCATACTAACCACTACACCACCATACTAACCACTACACCACTATACTAACCACTACACCACCATACTAACCACTACACCACCGTACTAACCACAACACCACCATACTAACCACTACACCACCGTACTAACCACTACACCACCATACTAACCACTACACCACCATACTAACCACTACACCACCATACTAACCACTACACCACCGTACTAATCACTACACCACCGTACTAACCACTACACCACCGTACTAACCACTACACCACCATACTAACCACTACACCACCATACTAACCACTACACCACCGTACTAACCACTACACCACCATACTAACCACTACACCACTATACTAACCACTACACCACCATACTAACCACTACACCACCATACTAACCACTACACCACTATACTAACCACTACACCACCATACTAACCACTACACCACCATACTAACCACTACACCACCATACTGACCACTACATCACCATACTAACCACTACACCACCATACTAACCACTACACCACCATACTAACCACTACACCACCGTGCTAACCACTACACCACCGTACTAACCACTACAAAACCATACTAACCGCTACACCACCGTACTAACCACTACACCACCATACTAACCACTACACCACCATACTAACCACTCCACCACCATACTAACCACTACATCCCCGTACTTACCACTACACCACCGTACTAACCACTACACCACCATACTTACCACTACACCACTGTACTAACCACTACACCATCATACTAACCACTTCACCACCGTACTAACCACTACACCATCATACTAACCACTACACCATCATACTAACCACTACACCACTGTACTAACCACTACACCACCATACTAACCACTACACCACCATACTAACCACTACACCACCATACTTACCACTACACCACTGTACTAACCACTACACCATTATACTAACCACTTCACCACCGTACTAACTACTACACCACCGTACTAACCACTACACCACCACCATACTAACCACTACACCACCATACTAACCACTACACCACCATACTAAACACTACACCTTCATACTAACCACATACGTGAGTCCTTTGGCAATACTTGGATTTCTGCATTGGTTATTAATTAAATATGGCCTGATCTTTACTTAAGGCCGTTTCACACCAGCACTAGTTAGTCTGGTTAAAACAGACTCTGATTCGTTTGCACTCTTGTTGTGGTTCTTTTTGGCAGGTGTGAAAACAGTAATCGCTCTCAAGTGCAGACCAAAACAACCTCCAGAGCATTTTTTTGTGGTGAGAACATGATCCGACCTCGATCCGACCTAAGTGTTAGGTGTAATTTACAAGTTTGATCTAAACATCTCCTGCAGCCATGTGTGCTTTGCATTATGGGATGCGGCAGATGGCGTAAACAGAGAACTGGAGAACTATCAGCTAACAGGGCGAGGACAATAAAGCGAGGTCTCTCTTGGACTAGCAGTGAGGGACGTTGTCTACTTGATGTTTGGAGTGAGCTGGGTGGTCTGCAGGTGGACTGTAGTGCAGGTATATTATCAGATTATTATTACAGCTATGAACAGATGCTGTCTCTGCCGCTGCTCCGTAATATGCTGTACAAGAAATGTGCAATAGTTTGGGAAAACCAGATCTTCTCCCGGTGTTTACTTTCTTGCTCCCTCGCCAGATAGCTCTGACCAATCAGAGGAGACGACATGCTCACGTGGTTTGTTGGGGGCGCATTTTGGTGCGTTACGGTTTTTGCCTGTGTGAAAACAAACTTAACCGAGGAGGAAACGCTCCAAGTAAACATTCTCATTAACTGATCCAGACCAGTGAAACGAAATACAGGTGTGAAAAATCACAAAAACAGTGTAACTAAACCAGTAGCCCACAACAGTTGTCCTTTATTGAGCCCACTGAGTAACATCCACAGTGCAGGCTAAGAAACAAGGAGATAAGACAGGAAAGGTGGGGTTCTCAGGTGCTTTGCCCAATAAATAAAGGTAGCACACAACACCAGGATACTGTTCTTCTGAAGAAAGGTTAGTGCGAGCCCTCAAAACTCGCATACTATAAAGATGCATTGGAAAAGTCTACAAAAGCATTGCTGAAGATCTGGGAGTGTGTCAATCCATCGTCAGACAAACTGCCTACAAATGGAGACTGTTGGAATTCTCATTAAGAGCAGACTTCTTGTTAAGATCACTCCGAGAGCACAACTGGTGATCCTGGAAGAGGTGAGAAAGAACTCAATGGTAACCAATGGTTAAATACCTATAGAAGACTCTACAACTGCAACAAACATTGTTTATATGTCTGCTATGGGACATAAGCCCTCCTAGATGCTCCACAATGCTTCATGGAAAATGTTCTATGGACATTAGCACAAATGTAATATGCTATGCTTGGAAGAAAACTGACACTGCACACCAACACCATCACCTCGTCCCAACTGTGAAGCATGATGGAGGGATCGTTGTGGTTTGAGGCTGCTTTACTGCCTCAGGGTCTGGACGTCTTGCAATCACTGAATGATATAAAACATTTAACAGTGCATCAAAGCCCAGGAGCTCAAGTTATTGCATTGTTGGGTAAGGCAATAAAACAATGAGCCAAAGTATATCCACAATAGAACAGTTACAAAAGCAGAAGATTTTGGAACAGGCAGGTCAAAGTTCTGACCTTTACTCTAGCTACATGCTGTGGTATGACCTGGAGTGGGCAGTGCAAGCAAAGCGTTCCAGAAATACAGATGAACTGAACCTTGACTGTATGCAAATGATTTAATCTTAGAAACGGTAGAGCAAAAGTTGTAAAAGTACCCAAGATTAGGTCCACCCAGATTACATCAAAAGAAAAGAATTTGGGAGAACTGTATGAGCCCATTGTTGTGCCCGCCAAAGCAAGATCGCCTATTCAGAATACTGCTTCAGGTACTTAAGTGCACATTTCAGTCTGAAACATGAACACATGGGCATGTATTTTTAAATATTTACATTTAGACAGACGTTCTTATTCAGTGTCTTACAGTTTACCTGTACACAGGTAGGTGAATGTAGTGTTACAGTTTGCCTGTACACAGGTAGGTGAAGGTTGTGTTACAGTTTACATGTACACAGGTAGGTGAATGTAGTGTTACAGTTTGCCTGTACACAGGTAGGTGAAGGTAGTGTTACAGTTTACATGTACACAGGTAGGTGAAGGTAGTGTTACAGTTTATCTGTACACATGTAGGTGAAGAGTGTTACAGTTTACCTGTACACAGGTAGGTGAAGGTAGTGTTAGACAGTTTACCTGTACACAGGTAGGTGAAGGTAGTGTTACAGTTTACCTGTACACAGGTAGGTGAAGGTAGTGTTACAGTTTACCTGTACACAGGTAGGTGAAGGTAGTGTTAGACAGTTTACCTGTATACAGGTAGGTGAAGGTAGTGTTACAGTTTACATGTACACAGGTAGGTGAAGGTAGTGTTACAGTTTACCTGTACACAGGTAGGTGAAGGTAGTGTTACAGTTTGCCTGTACACAGGTAGGTGAAGGTAGTGTTACAGTTTACCTGTACACAGGTAGGTGAAGGTAGTGTTAGACAGTTTACCTGTACACAGGTAGGTGAAGGTAGTGTTACAGTTTACATGTACACAGGTAGGTGAAGGTAGTGTTACAGTTTACCTGTACACAGGTAGGTGAAGGTAGTGTTACAGTTTATCTGTACACAGGTAGGTGAAGGTAGTGTTACAGTTTACATGTACACAGGTAGGTGAAGGTAGTGTTACAGTTTATCTGTACACATGTAGGTGAAGAGTGTTACAGTTTACCTGTACACAGGTAGGTGAAGGTAGTGTTAGACAGTTTACCTGTACACAGGTAGGTGAAGGTAGTGTTACAGTTTACCTGTACACAGGTAGGTGAAGGTAGTGTTACAGTTTACCTGTACACAGGTAGGTGAAGGTAGTGTTAGACAGTTTACCTGTATACAGGTAGGTGAAGGTAGTGTTACAGTTTACATGTACACAGGTAGGTGAAGGTAGTGTTACAGTTTACCTGTACACAGGTAGGTGAAGGTAGTGTTACAGTTTGCCTGTACACAGGTAGGTGAAGGTAGTGTTACAGTTTACCTGTACACAGGTAGGTGAAGGTAGTGTTAGACAGTTTACCTGTACACAGGTAGGTGAAGGTAGTGTTAGACAGTTTACCTGTACACAGGTAGGTGAAGGTAGTGTTACAGTTTACATGTACACAGGTAGGTGAAGGTAGTGTTACAGTTTACCTGTACACAGGTAGGTGAAGGTAGTGTTACAGTTTACCTGTACACAGGTAGGTGAAGGTAGTGTTACAGTTTACCTGTACACAGGTAGGTGAAGGTAGTGTTACAGTTTACCTGTACACAGGTAGTTGAAGGTAGTGTTAGACAGTTTACCTTTACACAGGTAGGTGAAGGTAGTGTTACAGTTTACCTGTACACAGGTACGTGAAGGTAGGGTTAGGAGTCTTACCCAAGGACTGTTGGTATAGTGTGAGGAGGTTACTCGGCTGGGGGATTGCACCCCAGTTTACAGCATGGAAGGCATCAGGGTAACACTATACCAACCACATAATAATAATAATAATAATAATAATAATAATAATAATAATAATAATAATAATAATATATTCTTCTATACCGCTTTTCAGGAACACAAAGACGCTTACAGTCAAAACAATGATTTTACAACACAACAGAGTAACAATACTACATACTAGACATAACAGCAAATAGTGAAGAATAGTCCAAGTTGAGGAAGCTTGAGGAACATTAATGCCTTGTATGATTACAAAATGCACAAAAACATTTTCTGTCAATTATTTTACATTTTCAAGAATATGTAATACATTTTACATGCATTACTTTTCCATAATGGGTAGTTATACAGTTACACAAAGCACTAAAATGAGAATACTCTTGCTGTTATATTTTCCGAAGACCTCTAACAGGCCAAAAATATCCAGTTCTATTTTAATCCCATCTTCTCTGGATAGATCTGAAGCATGGAGAGGCCTGCGTGAGCTTCTTAAGAGACCACTCCTTCCGTTGGATGACCTTTTTTCATGTGGACTTGAAACAGATATAAATAACAACAAAGAACATGAATGCAGCACCTCCAACACACATAACCAAGAGCATATACACACACACTCACATGAACGTATGTAAAAACACATGTTTACACAAGCTTTGTGGCAGGAAAAAACAGGAAGTGACCTCATTCATAAAAAAAGACACCCAACAAAGATCAGAACTACAATAGCAGGTGCATCACAGCGGATGGCGAGGATGTTTCTCCATTATCGTTCTTTCAGCACTGATGGCGTGTTGTAGGCCACACTCAGGCTACAACCTGGGTGTGTGTCAGACTTACCAAGGACCATTAGGCCTGTGACAAACATGAGAGATTTAAAATAGAAACAGCCAAAGGACACGCAAAAATGGTGGGGGGTGAGGGGGGGGGGGGTACACACGTTATGCAGGGTATTAAAAGCTTTCTATGAATACACACTGGAATGAAACCAAAGCGAGAACCAAGCCTTTCAACTATACGACTCACCTGTGCACAGCCCTGTCATGTCCATTGTGTGGCCTGCTGGGGTCAAGAGGTCTGGGGGCCTACAAACCCATCCTTTTCTTTGTGCCCACTACTGCAATATTAGTAAAAAGGAAAGGAAAACAAGCAAGAAAGCCACCCAAAATAATCACTTTCGTCATATAAATAACATACGTCATAGCAGAGCATGAAGCAGAACACAGTGGAGAGCAGCATCTTATTGGATACACTAGTAAATATACAGTCAACAGATCCAAAATGTTTAACCCCCATGATCAGGTGGTGATGTCTAAACAAGGCACCTATTGTTTAGCAAATCTGCAGCTTAAGGTGAAAGAATGCTATATATCAAGGTTTGGCCTGTTTAGGGTGTTTCCTGCCCTCCATCCAATAAGTAATTGGAAAGTCTCTAGGACACATAGGTCTGGTTTACTCTTATTTTAAAAAGTTCACAAGGAAAGTTGTAGATGCCTCATCTGTGAAGGGTTTTAGAAGGTACGCAAAATATTGGAATTCAGTCATGTATATATATATATATATATATATATATATATATCCCAGTAGGTACCACAAACTGGAAGGCATTTGTGGAAAACAGCAAAGTAACACATCATATACACTACCAGTCAAACATTATAGAACTATTTTGGCTGGTAGTGTATCTAAAACGTTTGACTGGTAGTGTATCTAAAACGTTTGGCTGGTAGTGTATCTAAAACGTTTGGCTGGTAGTGTATCTAAAACGTTTGACTGGTAGTGATCTAAAACGTTTGACTGGTAGTGATCTAAAACGTTTGACTGGTAGTGTACTAAAACGTTTGACTGGTAGTGTATCTAAAACGTTTGACTGGTAGTGTACTAAAACGTTTGACTGGTAGTTTATCTAAAACGTTTGACTGGTAGTGTACTAAAACGTTTGACTGGTAGTGTATCTAAAACGTTTGACTGGTAGTTTATCTAAAACGTTTGACTGGTAGTGTACTAAAACGTTTGACTGGTAGTTTATCTAAAACGTTTGACTGGTAGTGTACTAAAACGTTTGGCTGGTAGTGATCTAAAACGTTTGTCTGGTAGTGTATCTAAAACGTTTGGCTGGTAGTGTATCTAAAACGTTTGACTGGTAGTGTATCTAAAACGTTTGGCTGGTAGTGTATCTAAAACGTTTGGCTGGTAGTGTATCTAAAACGTTTGGCTGGTAGTGATCTAAAACGTTTGGCTGGTAGTGATCTAAAACGTTTGGCTGGTAGTGTATCTAAAACGTTTGGCTGGTAGTGATCTAAAACGTTTGGCTGGTAGTGTACTAAAACGTTTGACTGGTAGTGTATCTAAAACGTTTGACTGGTAGTGTACTAAAACGTTTGACTGGTAGTTTATCTAAAACGTTTGACTGGTAGTGTATCTAAAACGTTTGACTGGTAGTGTATCTAAAACGTTTGACTGGTAGTGTACTAAAACGTTTGACTGGTAGTGTATCTAAAACGTTTGACTGGTAGTGTACTAAAACGTTTGACTGGTAGTGTATCTAAAATGTTTGACTGGTAGTGTATCTAAAACGTTTGTCTGGTAGTGTATCTAAAACGTTTGTCTGGTAGTGTATCTAAAATGTTTGGCTGGTAGTGTACTAACACTTTTGACCTGTAGTATTTATATATATATATAAATATATATATATATATATATATATATATATATATATATATATATATATATATATATATATATATATATATATATATATATCATATGGGTTTGCTTACATCTTCCTGTATATGTGACTATATTTATTTTTTTATTTTTTATGTGCTGGAGAGTGTCTCAGTTGTGTGCACACACCTCACGTGTGCAATACCATGTGTCCAGCTCAGCGGCAAGCCATGTGCTTTTCCAGGAACCTATACATACAGAGTCTGGTAAACAGGAAAGACCTACAGTACCTACAGTAAATACATTTGGACTATTTCAATTCTACAGGCCAAAAACAGCCTTCCTTTTTTTCATGCCATGGTTCTTGAACAGATCTGATGAGTGGAAAGGACAAGCTGTGTGTTAGCACACTTTAGCCCTGGGAAGTATAGAGAAGCAGTGCGGAAGTGTCAGTGCTGTGAGGAGGTCTGCAGATGATGCTGCTCAGTCCAGACTCCAGCAAGAGAGCAACACACAACAAAGGGTCAAAGCAGACGAAGTGAGCAGATCAATAGAGCACAAAGATAATAGACTACTCTCAAGCTGACTTAATTTAAATTAAACCGGACTGGCTGCAGAAAAGAGGCACCGAGGAACATACCCGCTCTTACATTGTGGCCCATTGGGCTGTTGCTATGGGAGACGACAGTCTGGAGTTTCTGAGGTCGCTGGCCTCCTTATGAAAGCATATTCACTGAGACTGAAAGAGGGAGTGAGAGAGAGAGAGAGAGAGAGACTTAGAACAAAGTTAGAGATGTGATACAGTTGCACGACACACTAGAAGCAACTAACGCACAGGAACTATTTGTGTGTGTGTGTGTGTGTGTGTGTGTGTGTGTGTGTGTGATACATATATGCCATATTAGTGTATGCAATAAATAATTATTAGGACATAGTAAAGTTTATTAGTATAGATAGTTACTTGCACATATATAAAATGCATATGGGGCATATTATTAATACTTTAAGGTACTGGATCCATATGAGACACAGTATGATTACATATAGCATATGGTAGCATATGCATGTGGTTTATGCCACAAGGACCAAATACTTGTTGTTACAAGGCAGTCTAGGGCATGAGGTGGCAGTAGGTGGATCTACAAAGATAATAAAACCACAGAAAAACCACACCTGCTTTCATTTAAGTGTATTGATCAAGTTTTACACCACAGAAAAGAGAAAGCCATTTCTCCAGGGGTAAGCAAGACCAACATAACAAACAAAACCCAACACCAACTCCAAACCCACACAACTAACTTTACCTAACAAATAAACAACAAAAATAAAAGATAAGGATTCAACCTAGCTTCCTAACCAAGCCAAAAACCAGGAGAGAAGGTAGGTATTTAAAACAAAATGCCCCTCCGCTCCCGCCCAGCCATAGGTGTGTAACAATATACAAAAGATAAAAGTAGTAGGGTAAGTTAGGTATCACAAAACACTGGTCTTTTCAAAGAACTCCCAAAATGCTAGTTTACACACAGTTTACACAGTTCCTCAAAAACCAACAAACACATACACAAAGCTTAGGTGCGTCCAAAATCTCCTACTTGTCTACTACTCGAGGCTAGTATGTCTGAATACTCAGTAGGTATTGAGTAGTAGGTGAACGGTACCCGGATCACCTACTGAATTGGCAGCCATTTTTATGTAGGTGAACACAGCACACTGCGCTATCCCATAATTCAGCTGGAGTTGTGGATAAATTCAAAGTGGAGGAAAAAACAGTGAAAAGCTGAACGTCGGCTGTGTGTACGTAGCTACGGCTAGTGAACTGCTGCTACAGAAGCTAGCGCTACTGCTGAGATAAACAATGATTACATTCCTCCCGTTTAGTCTTCTCTGAGCTACAGCTCGACACTGTCTGATACATAATCAGACAAAAACACAGATCAGTGTCACAAAAAGATCTAAATCTGTAAACAGAGCTTTTAAATGAATAGCAGGACTTTTACGGTGGTGGTCTGACGTGTTGCGTCACAGGACGCTGGCAATATGGTGGACATAGTACATCTGAGCTTGTGTGGCTACTAAAACTCAACTACTGAAACTACCTACTAGTCTGTCGCTCGAGCAGAACGTACTGACTCTAATCTAGTACCTACTGACTAGTAGGCGATTTTGGACGCACCTCTTGAGAGTCAGCATTCCAGAGCACCCCATCCCCAATCACTTCCTGAGTCACTCCACTTTTAACGTTCTCTGGGGGAAAACACTCCGCCCACAGCAGCTAAATCTGGAGACAGCTCCACCTGGAATCAGGGAAAGGAATAGGAAGAGAGGAAAAAGAATAAAAAAAAGAGGGAACAACATGCACAAAAACTAAACACTGCACAGCTACCGTAGCACTTGTTCTTATACTTACACTGTAGTGACCTTTCATCCTTTTGGAGACCACAAGCTGGTCATTTTAAGGGTCAAGTTAAGGTTAAGGGTAACAGTAAGGTTAAGTTTAAAGCAGCAGGTTTATTGAATTCTGAATATGCTATTGTTATGGGTTTATTAATAGTAAGCTTAAGGTGTGCAGGAACTATGGGAGAGTCTAGTTTCTGAGGCCTGTACCCATATGGAAATCTGATATATGAAAATGCATGGATTTTAGATATGACATATATTAGCATATAGGAATTATCTAATTATTTACATTAGTCACATACGCACATATATTACACATGTATTTGACACATCAAAATATTCACCAATATAAGCATTCATATATGGATACCATATGTTACTTATATACACTATCAACTAGTATATGATGGGTATATACTACTGTAGTATATACAAACACATATGCCCCACATTGATACAGGCACATATGTGGTCATATATGAAATTTGTAATCACTCAGTCACACATACAGTATATACATTTAGTGAAAGAAAGAGTGAAGGGGACAAGATAAATGAGCAGATCTAGATGCATGTGTTGATAAAGCTCTGAAACTGTGACATGAATACACAACTATGCTCTGACACACATGCACACACACACACAGGTGTGGGTGGATTTGAAATGGAAAATGCTGGAGAATCTCTTTCTCTGGCAGAGCAACACAAAGGGACGAGCCAGAGTGTCAGCGGAAGTGGTGGGCAGACAGGGCGGGGGGAGAGAGCGAGAGAGCGAGAGAGAGAGTAAGAGAGAGAGAGACAACATCAAGGATAAGGACAGCACAGAGGCAAATAATACAAAGCCTAACAAGCCACACACACACATAGTCAGTCGTTTGCTACAGGCCATGATTACTGTGTTTGTTCAGTATGATTAGCTGGAGAACCGCAGCTAATAAATTCAGTTTGCTTCAGTTCAATGCAGTTCAGCTCAGTGCAGTATAATACACTATAGTTGAATTCAGTTGAATTCAGTTCAGTTCAATACACTTCAGTACAACTCAGTTCGGTTCAATGCAGTTCAGTTTATTTCAGTTCAATTCAGTTCATTTGGTTCAACTTTGTTCATTTCACAAAATTTCAGTTTAATCCACGTCCACGCAGTTCAATTCTATTTATTTTTGTTCTCAATTTTCTTGATCTCAGGTCAGTTCTGTTTAATTAAACTGACCTTAGTTCAATTCAGTGTAATTCATTTCGAGTTGATTCAGGTCATTCTTTTAAGTTTAATTTAATTTACTACAGTTCAGTTCAGTTCAACTCAGTTCGGTTAAATGAGGTTAAATTTCAGTTCAATTTAATTAATTAAGTTAAACTTGGTTTTGAATAGTATGGTGGTGTAGAGGTTAGTACGGTGGTGTAGTGGTTAGTACGGTGGTGTAGTGGTTAGTAAGGTGGTGTAGTGGTTAGTAAGGTGGTGTAGAGGTTAGTGCGGTGGTGTAGTGGTTAGTACGGTGGTGTAGTGGTTACTACGGTGGTGTAGTGGTTAGTAAGGTGGTGTAGTGGTTAGTACAGTGGTGTAGTAGTCAGTATGGTGGTGTAGTGGTCAGCACTGTCTCCTCACAGTAAGATGATCTGGGTTGGATTCCCGGTCTGGGTGGTTCTGTGTGGAGTGTGTATGTTCTCCCCGTGCCTGAGAGGGTTTCCTCCGGGTACTCTGGTTTCCTCCTACAGTCCAAACACATGCATGTTACGTTGATCAACCACTCTAAACTGCCCGTAGATGTAAGTGTGTGCGTTAGAGTGTGTTTGCATGAGATGGAATGGCGACCAGTCCATGGTGTACCCCACCTTCGCCCGATGATGCTGGGATTGGCTCCAGCCCCCCTGTGACCCAGACTAGTGGTATAAAGTGGAAGACAATTGATGGATGGATGGATGGATAACTTCTGTTTTATGTAATTTCTATTCAGATCAGTTCCATTTTGTTCAGTGCAGCTCAGCGGTAACATTTTGTTCTGTAAACAAAATGTTGTTTGGTCTATAAATGTTTTGCAGCTCAATTATTGTAGACAATGGTTTGTCAGTTCAACCTAAAAATATGAATAAAATTTGTGACAACAAGCAAATTAAAATACAACAAATCAAAGCAAAGATTAGAGAATAAATAAAACAGATCAGTTAAAACACAGCATTTCAAATCTATAAACTATTCTGCAAAACAACTTCTTTTTCACTTTTAAGAGTGTTTTGTATTTACCTGGCATTCAGGTACATGTCTAGTCCTTTCAGCTGGACCTGTTCCTGACTGTAAATATAGCACTAAGTACTACAACTTCAAAACAAATCAAGAGAATGTCTGTCTGCTTCACACACACACACACAAACACCATGCATTACACACCTCACACACAGATATCATGTTCACTGGACACGAGGTGCTTATGCATTGTAGACACTGATACTGACACTGATGATGTACACTACTGTGCAAAAGTCTTCGGTGCCTAAGCTGATTGGTTCCAAGCCTTTATCTTCTTAATTAGTGTATTTTCACCAGTAAGAACATCAGATCTGATTAGAACAGATGTAAATAATCACACATACAATCCAAAGTAACATGAATATCTTATTGTGAAAGAAGTAGATCATATCTTGAGCTCCAGTTTGAAGAACAAAGTGTAGTTCCAGATTTCTCCTGGACGCCCCAGACATTGTATGAATGTATTCAGTTCCTTCAGCAGCAATCTTGATTCAGCTTAATGAAGTACTGAGCAGTCAAAGCAGGCATTAGATGAGAACTGTAAATAATACTGGGTTGTTTATAGAAGGAGAAGCTTGGAAAGGGTTAAATAATCACACTGATGTAGCTTCCGGTTTGTAAAAAATTGTTTTTAAAATATAATAATAATGTCCTCAAGTGCCTCAAACGTTTGCACAGTACTGTATATTTGCACAGACTGGGACTGTTGGGTGATTATTTATTTATTGAAACAGATGCATTGTTACATTGTAATACATGATCTGCATCCATTGCAACAGGTTGCGAGGGGATATGAGAGAATCTCTCTCAATTTCCTGTCTTAATAACACTCTTCTGAAGCTCGTGAATCATCCATCCGCCTCATTCCAGTCCTCGTAGAAGGCCATTCCTCACTCTGAGAGACCGCATGCCTGCTGCCAAGTGAGCTTAAGAGTGAAGTAAGTCGTCCAGCGATGAGGAGGCTTCACAAAGCTCAACTAGACAAAGACTGCCCCTCAAGTGTTTGGGCACAACTTGCCACCTTCTCATACCGAAATTCTCTTTCTGCTCCTTTTCAATGAAGTGTGAGAGAAAATACATACAAAGCTGTTAATAACATCATAACAGACACTTACTGAAACTTTTGTTGCATTTAGCTTCCTGTTTTAGACTCATATACGCCCATTGAACATGAATGTAGTTTAGTACAATGTAAATATATTAAAAAAGCATATCTGTGTACTACTGAACATTAACATGTGTTTCATGGAGCAGAAGATATGATGACTAGTTGTCTATAAGTATTGTAATGATGCAGTCAAACTTCAAAGGAGTAGAGTAAGGAGTAGAAAGTACTGATAATGGAGTGTAAATGTAAGGAGTAGAAAGTACTGATAATGGAGTGTAAATGTAAGGAGTAGAAAGTACAGATAATGGAGTGTAAATGTAAGGAGTAGAAAGTACTGATAATGGAGTGTAAATGTAAGGAGTAGAAAGTACTGATAATGGAGTGTAAATGTAAGGAGTAGAAAGTACAGATAATGGAGTGTAAATGTAAGGAGTAGAAAGTACAGATAATGGAGTGTAAATGTAAGGAGTAGAAAGTACTGATAATGGAGTGTAAATGTAAGGAGTAGAAAGTACTGATAATGGAGTGTAAATGTAAGGAGTAGAAAGTACAGATAATTGAGTGTAAATGTAAGGAGTAGAAAGTACTGATAATGGAGTGTAAATGTAAGGAGTAGAAAGTACAGATAATGGAGTGTAAATGTAAGGAGTAGAAAGTACCGATAATGGAGTGTAAATGTAAGGAGTAGAAGGTACTGATAATGGAGTGTAAATGTAAGGAGTAGAATGTACCGATAATGGAGAGTAAATGTAAGGAGTAGAAGGTACTGATAATGGAGTGTAAATGTAAGGAGTAGAAGTAAAAAGTCAGCTGAAAAATAATTACACCAGTAAAGGATAAATAACTAAAATTTCTACTCAAGTAAGGTTACATAGTATTTGTACTTTGTTACTTGACACCTCTGGCTGAGGTTGAAAGGAAAGCTTAAGATCAAAATGCACTTAAGATGTGTCATGTAAGTTGCCTCCGGGCTATATTAAATCATCCTAGAGCCACCAGTTATCTCTATTTTGCAGCCTCTAGCCAACTCATATACTGTAAGGTATTAGTTTTACTTGAGTTTTGACATAAAAATTTGCGTTAGTTTTATTTTATTTTATTGTAAGTTAAGAACTATTTCGCAAAATATAAAGGCAGCCTGGACACAAACACAAACACAAACTGGACATAAACTTACATTAAAACCCCTAATAACCCCTAATAACAGTGTATGAGCACAACAATACATTTGATTTCTTATGAAACTCATCTGAACACAACAGTATATTTGATTTTCATGAAATATACTGTTCTAAACATTCTAAAGTTAAGAATGCTTAAGAATATCCAAGCCAAATCTGGCTATTAGCAGCTAAGTATGTCATAAAAGTCATAAAAACAATGTCAGATATAGTGTAAACTGTGATGCTTCAAACTTGGGTTCTGGTTTGAAAAGTACAAAACAACTATTCAATTATTAGTCTCGATCTTTCCTTGTGATGAGAAAGAAAAGAGGAAATAGCTCTAGTTGAGCTACAATTGTTGTAAGCTACAATTCTTGAGCCAATGAAGAAAAACAAAGTTTGTTTTTTGCTAATAGATCAGCTAGCTAACCTGGCCAATGTTAACAGCCACTGACAAAAGCTAAACTTTCCTTTTGCCAATACACTTGTGGTATACTAAGAGTTACTTGCTATGAACCTATATGAATCTTTATGTTTCAGTTGTCAGGCGTGTCGGTCAGACAAGGGCTGAGGAAGACTGTTAGGTAGCTAAGGCAAAAACAGGCTAAGCCTAGCTATCTTCACCTTAGCCAGATACACAAAAAAATGTTAACAATTAGAACACAAACATGTTTTTCTTCTTTCGTTTGATCATTATCAACACTTCTGCTACTTTTTCTAATCCTAAGGAAAGCGGTGGATTGATCATTGAGTCTTTGTTTTAGTCAGAACTCTTCAACAACAAGGTCAAGAGCTCCACAAGTCTTAATAAGCAGACTGGAGTCAAGCCCTCAGTGGTGTCTCACTAAAGACGGAAGTGATTGTGAAAAGGATAACAGGTTCCGCCCTCGTTTTGAGGCTAAAGGAGTAATTGGACCCAAAAATCGCTTTAATGGCATTAGACCAAAGAAGCAGGTACAGAATTTAAGAGAACCTCAAAGAACCTAAGAGAAACATGAGAGCCAAAGGGTAGAGAAGTTCAGGAAGCCCAAACTGACCTACAAGCTTAATTCCCAAGACAACACTTACCTCACTGAAAAGGATATTGAATCTACAGGTTATAGGATATTGAATCTACAGGTGTGATACAAATACCAGGTCCCACAGTATATAAGAATCATTGACCTGTTTCATATGTAGGGAATAGACGGGTACATACACTGTGGGATTCCTTTAATTTTTTCATGTTAAATCCTTTTTATACGCTATATGACTTCTATATACGCTTTACTCAGAATAATAAAAACAATGCTGTGGAGTTTGTACCACATACTCAGTGGTAGTGGAGTGTTTAGCACACCTTGTTAGCACTGCAGGGAATGTAAAGGAAGCACTAACACTGACCCTGAGGGCACTTATATTGTCTGAGGATAAAAGGGCAGGGACTCAAGCCCTGCCCTCCAGAGGTCTGCATTTGCCTGATGCACAGTCTTGTTATGCAGAAAGACTCAATGTTCCTACTTTAAATGAAGTGTCACTGCAAGCTACATAATAACAATTACAAGCAACAACAATGGAGCTCCTGCTGATGTCTTATCTGTTATAGATAGATTACTGAAGTAACACTTATGTTCATGCACATGTGTATTTACTCCAATTTATCAAATGAAATTATAAAAGTGTACCTTACTACAACATATATAGCAGCATGCATTTACAGTGTATACAATCAAACCTGTTTAAAAACTGAACAGCAGTTTTTTAAAGAGGCATATTCTGATTATAATACTTGCTTATTATTAGAACATTACAGTCTATAGTAATGTTATTATCTATATTTTCATACCTTTCAAGATACACATATGTGATTACACAAGCTGTTCTGGTGTAATACATATCGTTGTTGGCAAACAAAAAAAAAAACAGGTATATCCATTTTTTGTCGATTTTTCATTTTTCTATATTATTCGAACACAACAGTTGCTCTTTGTAGCCTGTGAATGTTTAATTATGACGTTGTTACATTAACTTACATTAAAAGTAAAGAAATTAAGTTAATAGAAAGTTACTATTTTAAAGACACTTGTTTTCCTTTGGGTAGCGACGAGATGTAACTGGAAAAGTTAATTTTCTGACGTAAACGCAGGATGGTTGCACAGTGTGAGCAGGCTGAGAAAAAAGTGATGAACAAATGAGTGAGAACATGCAGTTTTATCCTTTGTGGGCAAGCCACAGTTGCCTCTGGCTTGCTCACAAGGGATAAAGTGTTGTGACTTCATGTTTTTCATGCTTTAAAATTCCTGTAAAGCTGCTTTGTGACAACATGTAAGTTGTAAAAAGCGTTATATAAATAAACTTGACTTGACTTGGAGACTGTAGGTTAAATGAAACCATAATGTTTGGCTTCAGCAAAAATGAATAGGACTCTATGAAAAAAGGGGGATGGAAAAAAACAACAAACAGACGAATGTGGGTCAAACCAACACTGCAGTCGTGGTCGGGGGTCTACCTTTAGTGTATGTGAAATGGTGTCTGTCAGTCGAGCAGAAGTTCAATAGAGTAGCGTACATGTTTCCATCCTATTCATTCTCTATGGGAAAAAATCCAGAAAAAATCTGGTATCTGTGTGCATCCAATCAAAAAGCTGTATACAAGCCCGAAACACACAATCAGACTGGACTGAGTTCAACTGGAGTCGATATAGGACTACTATACACATTTTACCCAGAATAATAAAACAATGCTGTGGAGTTTATATCACATACTCAGTGGTAGCGGAGTGTTTAGCACACCTTGTTAGCACTGAAAGGAATGTAAAGTAAGTGCTAACACTGACCCTGAGGGCACTTATACTGAAAACTGCAGGTTTTTTGTTTGTCAACAAAAGGAAATTATAAGCACCAGAGGTGTCAAGTAATGAAGTACAAATACTGTTACCTTACCTGGTTATTTATACTTTACTAGAGTAATTCTTTTTCAGCTGACTTTTTACTTTTACCTGTTACATTTACACTCCATTATCTGTACTTTCTATTGCTTACATTTTAAAATTAGCCTTGTTACTCCTATTTCATTTACAGCTTGTTTTCATTCATGTACATTTACATTCCAGTAAAGGTTTTTGATAACATGCCTTTGAAGTTTGACTTCATTACAATACTTATAGACAACTAGTCATCATATCTTCTGCTCCATGAAACACATGTTAATGTTCAGTAGTACACAGATATGCTTCTTTAATATATTTACATTGTACTAAAATACATTCATTTTCAATGGGTGTATATGAGCTGAAACAGGAAGCCTAGCGCATCCCAAATTTATCAACATTAATATTTTAATATAACATTATAGTCATTATGGCTTTTAGAAAAATGGGGTTTTTGGAGGAGGTGGGCTAGTGCACTATAGACCCCTGTGGTGCGACCTAAGCTTTTGTGGCATTTTTCCTTACATTACTTTTACTTTTAAACTTTAAGTAGTTCTAAGAGCAGTACTTTTACACTTTTACTGGAGTAAAAAGCTTGAGTTGATACTTTAACTTCTACAGAAATATTTTAAACCATAGTATCTATACTTCTACCTGAGGAAAGAATGTGCATACTTGTGACACCTTTGGTAAGCACATGCCAAGCTGTCAGTACAAACGGCCATAAATTCTAATGTGTCAACTCTCAAGGTTTGAAAGAATCTGAAATACTGGATGTCCTGGAATTCCTTACGGACTGCACACTTAATTTGTGCATTGAGAGTGAAGATGTCAGATGTTAGACATGTGCATCCCTGCCCTGTGTGCGAGGCTGATTGCTTTGCTAATTGATCACTAATTTGTGAGTGGGGCGTTCTCTGTCTGAGCACACACTGAATCTGCTCATGCTGGACCTGAGTGTCCCGGTGGATGACTCAAGAGCTTCCGCCCGCGAGAGGTTAACTACCTTATTCAGCGGAGGACGTAGAGGAATCAGCGAGAGGTGAGAGACACGGAAAGAAAGAGAAAGACGATAGAGAGAGGCACCGTAGGGCGAGTGAAAGCGGAGAGCGTCTGAGATCACAGGAAGTGGATGAAAGAGAGATGTAAAGAATTCCGACTGCAGTCACCGGTGGTGTTGTGTCATTGGAGCGATGGATAGAGTCGGGGAAAGATACACAGAGAGAGAGAGAGAGAGAGAGAGAGAGAGAGAGATGTCCATCTAAATCCAAAACTGTCAGCTCACATATTTATGTGATGAAGAGAGTTCAACTCAGACATGACGGTGGGGCTGCTTTCTGTTATGGACTATATTAGACATTAGACATCTGGGGAAACCTTCAGGGCCTTCTAGGTCTTCAGATATATTCTAATTCTAATATACACTACTGTGCAAAAGCCTTTATCTTATCAAAGAGTGTATGTTCACCAGTAAGAACACCAGATATCATTAGAACAGATGTAAATAATCATACATACAATACAAAGTAACATGAATATCTGTAAAAGAAGTAGATCATGGCTGTGTCTCAAAACCTAGTGAGGGTCTACATAGGCAGCATTTTACATCATAGTATGCGCTCCTGACATGTAGACTGTCCCAATTCTTACATACCTTAAACATGCTGTCTACTGAGAAACCTTATTTAGACCTGATTTTAAGGAAGCATTAACGCTTCCTCAGCCGCTAAGACAATCCCATGATGCAACACAGGCTAATCTACGAGCAGTGAAGTGGTTTTAAAATGTGAGTTATTTAGATTTTCTCTGGAGTTTTAATGAGTTTCTGGTCATATAATCACACAAAACAGTTTTTATTATCAACTCTGTAACGAGTCCTTCACCATTTAACAGTTTTATACTCGAGTCATTAGCATTTATGCTAGCAGATTTTTAAGCCTCGGGCTATTGTTTTGGATGCTGGCCGGTAGCTTAGCAACTGGGCGGGAACAAGCCGTGACGCAGTCTCTCTCTAACTAGAGCATCTCAGTAATCTGTTTATGAGGAGAGATGAGGAGAGAACACTGACACTTACACAGCTCACTAGGTTTTGAGACAGACCCATATCTTGAGCTCCAGTTTGAAGAACAAAGTTAGGTTCCAGATTTCTCCTGGACGCCCCAGACATTGTATGAATGTATTCAGTTCCTTCAGCAGCAATCTTGATTTAGCTTCATGAAGTACTGAGCAGTCAAAGCAGGTATTAGATGAGAACTGTAAATAATACTGGGTTGTTTATAGAAGGAGAAGCTTGGAAAGTGTTAAATAAACACACTGATGTATGTAAAAGCACCAAATGTGTAACAGGAGAGAACGCAAGAAAGTCTTTACTGTTCAACGGAAATCAATGAAACCAATTAAATTGGTCATCATGAAACTTTCGCACAATGTAAACAGCAGCATGTTTCCAAATGACGTAGAAAAAAAAAATTAGACAAAAAGTTCATGTTATTCTTAGGACAGCCATAATATGTAGAAAGAAAAAAATCATTTTTTTAACTATAGATATGCCCTAAAGTCCCTAAAACATTTGCACATGAGTGTAGTACGTTTTTATGAAATATATAATCATTATGCATGCTGTAGCCAGACTTTTATATATCTCATATATCAATATTCTCATTCCTTTGCAAAGTTTTGGTTGAAAACTGATCTGGGCTCAGATCTTAAAATTGGGATCCATCAAACAATTAACCGTAATAAGGCTGTGATAGTGCAATCAGCCTATTACATTTTGATTACTGATGGATTAAACCATGGAGACGCGTCAATCACTGTGAATATGAGTGGCAGGTGTCAGTCAGATGCTGGAAATGGAAAGAAAGCAGCTGTAGCTCTATGCCAGACCTCATTACTCTATAACTGCAACACTCAGGGTAGGTTATATGTCTGCTACAGCTTTGAATAAGACATATACAATGTTTGTTTACAACCTTCAGATGTCTGTTCTTAGTCTAAAATAAATCTGTGCACCCACCCGTGCAGTGAAACACTCACATATACACACACACTAGTGAACAGACACACTAGGGGGCAGTGAGCACACTTGCCCAGAACAGTGGGCAGCCCTACCACAGTGCCTGGGGAGCAGTCAGGGGTTAGATGCCTTGATCAAGGGCACTTCAGTCGTGTTCTGTCAGTACATGGGATTAACCTTCCAGTCACAGAAATGAATATAGAAATGAATATTTCCCATCTTTTCCTCCTCTAGCGCTGATTCAGACAGATTCTGAGCGCACTGAGGCAAACCAGCAGTGTCATCAGCATTTTCATAAGGTCTGAAGAAACAGGTGCTGGCCCTCATCCTTCCAGAATGCACTGTCAGTGTTACAGAAACATGGGGGCCGGTGGAGAGCGAGGGGTGCTTGGGAGGGGTGCATAAATGAATAAAACCTGTGAAGAAAAAGAAAAGATGGCTAGGTTTCAGTTTGTTCCCCGAATCCAAAGTGGCAAAGCAAAGTGACTGACGTTCATTAAGCCTTGCTGTGAGCTCTAATTAATTGAATGCATGCAGCTTGTCTAGTCTTTCTGGGCAGCCCTTAATTACGAAACAAGACTCGTACAACTTCAATAAAAGCAAAATGAAACAAGTGTGGTGCATATTCAAACACAACTCCTACACTAGGCACTCAGCTTTCAGGATTTCTCAGCATTACAGTGAGATGAGGCAGCTAAAGTGGCGGTGTATTTTTCTGATTTGATTTCATGCCTCAAACACTACTCGTCCTGTATGTGCTTTCACCGACTTCCATTGTTTTAGATTAAATAATCAATATGTATTTATTCTTCACTCTTCAGTTTCTGCATGTCCCTAAACTTTCTGTTTTAGAACGTGAGTGGTACTTTCTAATATTATCACTATTACTGCTACTATTTTAATATAGTACTACTACTTATACTGCTGCTAATCCTGTTAGTACTACTATTCACTGCTGTTACTACTACTACTGCTACTACTACTAGTACTAATTCAGCTGCTACTACTACTAGTACTACTACTACTAATACTACTTCAGCTGCTACTACTACTAGTACTACTTCAGCTGCTACTACTACTACGACTACTAGTACTAATTCAGCTACTACTACTACTACTACTAGTAGTACTAATTCAGCTGTTACTACTACTACTGCTACTACTACTAGTACTAATTCAGCTGTTACTACTACTACTGCTACTACTACTAGTACTACTTCAT